>NW_021029868.1:64432-105788 GCF_004153795.1 Camellia sinensis | reverse complement strand
ACAGTTCTAATGAGCTGTCAACCAATAAAAAAAAAAAAAACAGTGAAGTAAAAGACAAAAAAGAGGGAAGAAAAAGACAAATTAATGCTATATTAGAGCTCTTCTTTTAGAGGTCTAAATCATTTTTGATTATGTAGTCGGTATAGTTTACTCTCTTTCTTTAAAAAATAAAAATAAATTAATAAATAAATTATTTACATGAAACACATGCTTTTATATTAATTATTGGAGATTTTACCTATAAACCATATTTTCCATTACGTTTTACGACTTTTTTTTCTTAATCGATGAAGTTTCATAATATGGACGGAGGGTTGTTGCTATGCCACAAGACACATCATTCCTACTTTGAGGAGCATCATGAATTTTTTTGGATTTATTTTAATAATTTGAATTGTCTATATTGTAGGATTTGTTGATATCCATACAAAAAATTAAATCAATCGGGCATTCGTAACCTTATGATCATATCCTAATTATTAAAATCATATTAACCGTTTATTTTTTAACACATAAATGTGGTCTTGTTATAATGTTATATATGTCCAATTAACTTGCAGGCGACACTCACAGATCTACTCATCAATAAAACTTATAACATAAACTGTTTGAATCACATAAAGAGACTCGAGATAGGCCCTCAATAGACCTCACAATAGCCTGCTATGCCTTATGACACAGCACAAATCCCAATTCCCATAATATAAGTTGTTTAGAAGATTTGGCGTTTTTTTGGAAACACACCAAAAAAGTCAGTTTTTTGACTTTTTAACTTTTTTAATTAAAAAAGTCAGTTTTTTGACTTTTTAACTTTTTTAATTAAAAAATTCAATTTTTTTACCCAAAAGAATCTAGTTTTTTGCTAAAAAAGTTATCAAAAAAATCAAAAAATTAAAAAATTAACTTTTTATTAACTTTTCAAAACACCACTATGTCGTAATCGGATTTGTATAGAAAAATAATCAATCATAATCTACTAATCAATTAGTGTTGTGCACCTTTTAGCTTGTAGGTTCAATACTCATTAACTATAATAAATTTCTTGAGGTGGGTCATGTAAAGTGTTTGTTCTGCCTTTAAATGAGACCTTCACAAGTGAAAAATGGAATTAGCCTTCCAAAATTAATACATAAAATTTAAAACAAAAAAAGAAAAAAAAAACATTCATAACAATTAATAATTTGAACACATGTATTTAAAACAAATTATATTTAGACTATAAATTTTATTTATTTATTTATTTTTTTTGTTACAGGAAAATTCTCCCTACCCTCCCGCAGGTCCAAGACAACGCCCCTTACAGAGATCACTAGGGTGTTCTGTTAGCCGTTCCGAACGAGGAGACTATAACTTGGAAACTTGCCCCGACCTCCCAAGACAAACTCTGCTCAAGTCAGGACTCGCATAACCAAGGAGCCATGAACCCACACCAAGTGCTGATTAAAAAACTTGAGATCTAACCTTTTAACCAACTGTGTTTTGTCTAGAAGATTGACTCAAAGAAGAGAAAATTGAACTCATGACCTTAGGAATTAAACCTCAAACCTTAATCACAATGCCATCCACCCTGCAGTGTTATAGCTTGACCTTGTGCATGACTAAAGTCATAATTTGTCCTTTTCGAAAGATTTTCATCAACTTCAAGAATTTGTCCTTTATTTTTATTTTTTTTAAATGATGAATGGGACCCACTTCTTCCCATGCAATATGACTTCATAGAGAAATTATTTAGTACGACCAACTTATTATGTGATTTTGTACCCAATTTATGGCAACCAATTACATAATCATTGCATATGGAAATCACCTCTCCTTAAAATTTCAAGTAATAATAGGAATATCAAATTTTCTACTAAATAAATGATTAAATATCTCACATGAACGTGAGATCTATAATTTTTATGTGAGATATTTAATCATTTATTTGGTAAAAAATTTAAAATTTAAAACATTTTTCAAAAATTTCATATTCTTCATATTGAGCAAGACTCTATTTTATAAGTTTGGTGAGATTTTAGGACGATGATTCGAATAATTTATTTTATAAATTTTAAAGAGATGAATATATATGTAAAAAGATTAGTTTAATTAGATATCGATGAACATACTAACTTTTCATATTTTATTAAAGTGGGTGTTTGGGAAGAAGATTTTTTAACTTTTTTACTAAAATAGCACTAAAAGACAAAATAGGCGAAAATAGATAATAAGACAAAATGTCACATCAAACTCATTATCATTTCACTTTTTCTCTCACAAACATCACATTCAATTACAAAAAAATCCATTTATCTTCCCAAACACAAAAATTTTAACATACTAAGCCTCCGTTTGGGAAGTGGGTTGACTTTTTGGCTTTTTGACTTTTTTGACTATTTTAGCCTGGGCTAAAAAGTTTGGTTTGGGAAGAACTTTTTGGCTTTTTAACTTTTTGACTTTTTTTGTGAGAGAAGAATGTAATGATTATAGGTTAGATGTGATATTTTATTTTTTGTGGCTAAAATAGCCTATTTTGTCTTTTATGGCTAAAATAACCAAAAAAACCCCGTTTAGCTCTTGCCAAACGGAGCCTTAAAAATAACCAAAAACTAAAATAACCTACTAAAATAACAACTTCCCAAACACCCACTTTATAAAATGAATTTTTTTAAATTTGTTAGTATGTCTATCGATTTCCAATTAAGTTGTTTTTTTGCATATACGTTTTTTTATTCGAGACTTACGAGATAAACGGTTCAGATCACCGTTATACAACCTCAAGAGATCCACAAAATAAAGTTAGGAGTTATAGAGAAGATGGTGTGTTTGGTTTGTGTTTTGAAACATATTTTTGAAAGAAAATTTTTAAAAACACATTTGGTTACAAATTTTCTTTAAAAAAATTCAAAATTACTTTTCTCTTTGTTACAGATTAATCAATCACTTTTTCTCTCTCCTCTCTCCTTCTCAATCACTTTTTCTGTCACACACATCTACTCAACTATAACAAAATATCAAATCATCCCAAACTCTCAAACTCCAAAACTATTTTCAAAATATACAAACAAACAAACTAAAAAAACATTTAAACTCTCTCTCCAAATTTTTTTAAAAAAATTTATCTCAAAATACAAACTTAGGCCCCGTTTGGAGACTTACCTTTTTAGCCAAAAAGCCAAAAAGTTACCTTTTTAGCCAAAAAGCCAACAACTCATACCAAAAAGTCAAAAATTCTCTTTTCTCTCTACTTTTTGCACATCTTTTCGTAATTAGCCAAAAAGTCATCCCAAACATATAAGTTTTTTTTACCTACTTTTTTAGCCAAATAACCAAAAAATTACTAAATTAGCCTGTTCCCAAACGAGGCCTAAACACATCAGAAATCTTCAAGGAAGCTACTCCCATGATGTCATAATAATTGATTTGTTTTTGTTATAATGATACAGGTAATGAAAATATTGATAAGTAATACAAATTATTATTTAATTTTTTTTTTATTTTTACCTTTGTACTTTTCTTTTATCTATATTTTCGCATGCGCTACTATCAACACCTAGTTCTAGTGAATAATTGGACATATTGACAAATAGATAAGAAAGATTAATATAATTTTTTAAATTATTATTGTCATTTTTGACAATAAAATAAAATTCAAGACAATTACTTTAAAAATTATAAATTTAAATTTATCATTCGAATGTCCAAAAATATAATAAGATATAAACCAAAGCTACTTACCAAATTTTTTATTTTTGTATTTAGTGGTTCCTTTGGGAGCACATTTCCGAGTCCTTGATTTACTCTTAGATATTGCTATTGACAAACAAAACACAACTCACGTTTTTTCATGGAATTTATATCCTTCAAGAAACACAAAGTATAGTATATTTATATAATGAAAAATGATATTTAGACAAAATATATATGTGTATATATATATATACATAATTTAACACTGCATTCATATGGCAATAGTATTCTTATAATAGAAAATAACTTACAAATAAATTTTTATACATAAAATGTATTAATACTCTTATAATTATGAGTTGACTTGAAATACAAAGATTGTAAAAAGGTCGTTCGATATAGAAGTTTTGTATAAAAATTCTATTTGTATGCCATCATCATTTTGCAATTATGAATCATAGTAATCGAGATTTGAACTTTTAATGAATAAATATAGGGTAAATTGCATTTACCTCCCTTGAGGTTAAAAAAAATACAGTTAGTCCTAAACTTTTGACATAGTTATACTAATTTCTCTTAAGATTTTAATTCATATAACATTCAAGTTATTTTTCATTAATAATTCGTCAGTCATGAAGAATGAAAAATGATACTATCATCACTTTCCTACTAAAATATATATTTATTTTTGTTTATTTTAGTACTACCCACCACTACTTGTATTAGTTTCGATCGCTGTAATCATACTAAAAGAGAGGTTAGTGTAATTATATCAAGAGTGTAGAGTTTAATAGTATTTTCTTTAAGCCTCAAGGGAAGTAAGTGTAATTCACTCAGCTTTCGTTTGGCATGCCAAGCTTTTTGGCTTTTTGACTATTTTAGTTACAAAAAGACAAAATAAGTTTTTTAGTCTAATAAGACAAAACATCACATTCAGTCCATAATCATTTCATTTTTCTCTCACAAAAGTCAAAAAAAGCCAAAAAGCCTATCCCAAATGTGACTTTTTAGCCCCAAGCTAAACTAACTAAAAAACCAACACACATCCCAAACGAACCCTCATAAATATAAATGAGACACATCATTGTATATAAAAATTTATATACAAATTATATTTGGATTCCTCCTTTTCAATTTATTATTAATAAATAAATAAAAATCATAACGAGTTCAAGAAACAACACATATTTAGATATGATAAAATTATCTAATCCAATTATATTTGCTCCAACTTTATTTTAACAAAAAATAAGTTTGGAAAAACATTGATAAGGCAAGGTAAAATATAGGGGAAAAGCAGATTAAAACTGTCAAAATTAAAATGAAGTATAAAATTATATCATTAAAATAATTAAATTAAAATTTTACATGTGAAACCTGAAAATCCGACCCGTTGTGATCCCTACCCATATTTCATCAAAGATGGGTACCAAATGTCATGTTTACTTTCCCAAAAGTTTACGAAACAGCACATATCATCACTCCTCAAGCTTCATTTTTATTTTTTATTTTTATTTTTTGAGTTTATGATTGGTTTGGCAAGTTAGCTCTTAGACCTAAAAAACAGTAGGTAAATTACACTAGCCTTGTTGAGATTTGAAAAAAAATAAAGTTAGTCTTATACTTTTAAAATAATTATTTTGACTTCTATTTTAATAAAGCTGACTGCAACTAATACTGATAGTTGGTAGATACTAAAATAAATAAATATAAATATACATTTTAATAGAAAATATATAATAATATTATTTTTTTATTCATATAACTAACTGTATTTTTTTCAAATCCCAAAACAATCAATGCAATTTACCCAAAAAAGTAACTAGAAAAATCGAAATATCACCAAAAAAAACAAGACATACACGCCAGCACACCAATTATCCACGTTTTTTCATACAATTAAAAAAATTAATCTCAAACGCATTAATTTTTTATTTTACAAAAAAATAAAAAAATAAATTTAAAAAACAAAAAAAAAACAAAAACCAAATCCCAAAAAAATCATTCTCAAAAACATTTAACTTTTTTTCATTTCACATATTCTAATAGTTATACTTGAGACAAGTTAAGTATTTGGTTTCATTTCCCAAAATCTTAACTTATGTGCTTATTTGAATTAAAAGATCAAAATAAGTTAAAATAATTAACTTATAATTGAATTTTTGAATTTTTTTTAGATAGAATTTTTTAAGCTCACCAACCAGTTTGTTACCGCTTATTCTAAGCTATAAAAGATGATAATCTATAACTAGAATACAAAAGTACCTCTCCTTTTACGACAACTAGTTTTTTTTAAAAAAAATTATTTTTACAACATAAACTGTAACAAATAGTTTCACGCATAATTCCAAAAAATAAATAAAATATTAGAAAAAGTTCTACAAAAGACAAAGATGCATCCCATGCTTCACAATGCAAACAATTACACAGAACAAAATACAAAAGATCTACTGTTGATCTTGATAGTGTTCTTGGTGTGTTCACTAAAAACTGTTATTAAAAATAACCCCCAAGCCAAGATTGAAAACATTTGATAGTTACTACAATCATATAGTATTGGTTTGGTACCCAACAGACAAGCTGCCACATTATTTATGCATTTACACACCTAAAACCAGCTAACAAGACCTCAGCAGTTTTCTGTTCAATAAAATAACAAAAGAGTTCTGCCACCGACAATTCGATCCCCGGTCTTTTAAAAATAAAAAATGTCAAAAAAAAATTAGAACGTTGACATACTGCATTTCCCAATAATAAATGCTATAAATAATTGGTAGTTACCTCATTTTAAATTATGTTTGTCACAACCCAATCTGAATCATGAGAGAAGCATATCTTTTTACTGTCATTTATTTCTTCAAAAAACATAAATATTGATTCAAGATGTCTTATATATATAGAATATATCAGCACTCAAGCTACAAGTGAACTATGAGAGTATAATTTAAAGGGGGGCAAAACAAAGTAAGAGGTCAAACACAGAAATGGAGTACAACTGGTATTCATTTACCTGGCCGAGCGTTTCTTTTTTAGCTGCTCTGTTTCTTCTGATCAGCAGGATCAAGGCTTGGAAAGGTGGTAACAAACAGCGTCCGCCAGGGCCTCCAGGATGGCCGGTTGTTGGCAACATGTTTGATCTCGGATCTATGCCCCACCAGAACTTGTACAAACTCAGATTCAAGTATGGACCAGTTCTTTGGTTGGAGCTCGGTTCTGTCAACACAATGGTTGTACAATCGGCCAAAGCAGCGGCAGAGTTGTTCAAAAACTACGATCAAGTTTTTTGTGACCGCAAGGTCACTGATGCACTAACATCCTTGGGCTACAACCAGGGATCGTTGGCTGTTGGTAACTACGGCGTGTATTGGCGCATACTACGGCGACTGTGTTCCATGGAGCTTCTAGTCAACAAACGAATAACCGGTACAGCTGCGCTCAGGCGGAAATGTATTGATAACATGACTCGATGGATTGAGGAGGATTCGGCAGCAGCACGTGCACGTGGAGGGTCAGGTGAGGTAGAGATAAGCCGCTTCCTCTTCCTCATGGCTTTCAACATCGTAGGCAATCTCACGCTGTCAAGAGATGTCTTGGAACCGGACTCGGAACAAGGGCGTGAATTCTTTGATGCTATGAACAAGATCATGGAGTGGGCGGGGACACCAAATGTGGCGGACTTCCTGCCTTTTTTGAGATTGCTGGACCCATTAAGGATCAAAAGAAACATGGTACGGGACATGGGACGAGCCATGAATATTGCAGATGGCTTTGTGAAGGACAGGATTCAAAAGAAGCAGTCGGGCACGAAGAACACGAACAAAGATTTCCTGGATGCTATGTTGGAGTATGATGGTGATGGAAAAGAAGGGCCAGATAAGATTTCAGAGAAGAATGTGATGATTATCATCCTGGTAAATGACATACTCTACTGCTGTTAATGTGTGTGTGTGTGTGAACATTTGCAAAGATGCAACTATGGGTGAATATGGTTTGGTTTAGGAGGAAACTAAGGACCAAACCACCATTTATTGTTTCAAGAAAGTTTGAACCAACCCAAACCATAAAAACTTTGAAATCAAACTAAACTGAACCAATTGAACGCGGTTAAGTTTAGTTTGGAACCACGGCTTCAAGAAACATGCCTCATTCACAGCATGCTCACGTAAAATTACTCACAACCTACTCAAATATCAAGCAATATGCTATTATTTTTCAAACAATAATTGTTTACATGACTGTTTAAAACTAGTTCTATCATTATACATCAACATGCTTGCAAGTGTAGATCCGTTTATTTTTCTTGAATTTAAATTATTTCAGTTAACAAAAGTTGCACATATATATGTATATATCTAAACGAGCCGGTTCAAACCAGAACCATAACTGTAAAATCATGAACCGAACGGTGAAGTAAAGTTCACTATTTTAAGAACCAGGACCAAACCGTACATTTGATAAAACCAAGCCAAACCAAACCACACGGTCCAAATTACAGTTTTTTCTCAACCCTAGAAGCAGTAGTTCACTGTGAGAGTGAAAACACTAATCAGTGCACTAATGGTGTAGGAAATGTTTTTCGCCGGATCAGAAACTACAAGCAGCACCATTGAATGGGCAATGGTAGAACTACTACGCAACCCTGATTCATTGAGAAAAGTCAAAGAAGAGATTGACCGAGTTGTGCCCAATAGGAAGGTTGAAGAGACTGACATAGATGAGTTGGTGTATTTGCAAGAAATAGTGAAGGAAACACTCCGGCTACATCCTGCAGTTCCCTTCCTGATACCACGGAATTCAATGGAAGATTCCGACTATATGGGGTATCTCATACCGAAGAATACACAAGTGCTTGTGAATGCATGGGCAATTGGAAGGGACCCAGAGTCTTGGGATGACCCCTTGTCTTTCAAGCCAGAGAGGTTTCTGGGAAAAAACATTGAATACAAAGGGCAACACTTTGAGTTGATTCCGTTTGGATCTGGCAGAAGAATTTGTGTCGGCTTTTCCTTGGCTCACCAAGTGGTTCACCTTGCTCTGGCCACGCTGATTCAGTCTTTTGACTGGGAGCTCAGTAGCTCTGACACTTCAGGGATTACAGACATGACTGAAAGGATGGGGATATCACTTCGGAAACTAGTACCCTTGAAAGCAATACCCATAAGTCGAACTATATCAAAGTGAAGTGATCCTCTAGCTTGCAAAATAAATCATGTCTCAATGTTGTATTGAAAATATATTTGTTAACTATTTGTTGGAGAAATTGCAAATCAGTAGAAAGTAGATGAAGTAAATACAACAATATGGAGGTACAAGTGGGTTTGTGCTTTGGTGCTAGTAAGGCCACGCTTGCACCTTCGTATTGTTACAATTATTTTCTCTACTTTCCACTGATTTGCAATTCCCCCTTGCTTGTATGGTATTATGCAGACAATCAAAGTGTCAAGGTTTATATGGTATTGTTTAAGTTTTATAATTGCAAGTGTTCTAGTCGTATCTTTTCCTTGTACTTGGTATAAATCTACTTTTGTTTATGCTATTTGTGTTTCTTTTCTAGTAGAGAAGATCAAAGAGTCATAAACTAACTATGGCTTTTCCTTTATGCAATCACTCAGATCCAATAGCTGGCTATGGTTTCACTATCCATTTGTAGTTAGAGAAATACTTCTATTTGTGAAAACAAGTGAACTAACCTATCATATTTTCCCCAGAAAGAGGTCTTCTATCTATGTTCTGTCAGCAAATTTTGCTGCCACGATCTATGGTGTAGCAAATTTTCACGTTTGCAACCTAAACTGTCAACTAGGCCCTCAAAAAACAAATACCCTCCATTAAAGTTCAAATTCACTACAAGTTGCCACACTGACCTCCATTGCTGCTGCTCTTCCTCAGGATATAACCAAACCTCAGAACCAATTATTAGTATTTTATTAGAAAGATCAAACATAACAAATCAATCAAGGAAATTCATAAGAAAATATTTATATTTCCCAGTGAACCAAGTATACAAAAAGAACAAAATTCTACTATTCAACTTAAAATTCAGATCTTTAATCCCCTCAAAAGTTGTCCGATTGCATTCCACCAAATAATCCACACCAAGCAAATAACATCAAAAACCACGACTTCTTCCTTTTCTTCCTCACTCTAACTCCCCTCCAAGTATGGATAAAATAAAATAAAACCTATCACCATTCTTGAAGAAGACCCACTTAAATGCCCCCAAAAATCAAAAACCATAAATCTCCAGCCACCCCACAATGAATAATAAGATGCTTGGTTAAGTGATTCATCATCCTACTTACACATACAACACCAGTTTAACATGATAATTTGCCATGCAGCTGCACAACTAACTATGCAAAAAAAAATGCCACCTTGATTGGAGCCTTATGCTATGTTTGGATAGGGATTTGGAAAGACAAAAGGAAATGGAAAAAAAAATTTAGCTTATATTTCATTAATATTTTCCTCACCTTTTCCCTTTCCCTTTAGATTAAAAAATTTAGTTTATATTAAGGAGAAGAAAACTGAAACCTTATAATCAGCACAAATGAGGCAATTCCAGGTGATGTGGGACACATTCCAACATACTTCAAGAAATCATTCCACACTATTTGAATACCTTTCTATAGCCCCTTACCATGAGATATAGAGATGTTCATAATACTCATATCCCCCCACATATCTCTATATTTTAACTAGACTACCCTTTTTTAATACCTGTCTCACTCACAAGCGTACTCACAACATAACCCCAAAACCATTTTCCCAAGACAGCTTATCTACAAATTTTTTACTTTCTTCATTAAAATTTAATTTGATCTTTTCTTTGGAACACAGAACACCTAATCTAAAATTACAAGATTCATAATATGTTCCATTTGATGCCTACACAAATTAAGATGAACTCATTTACAACTTCAAAGATTCTCAATGAGTTAACACACACAACCAACCGTCAATCAACTGTGAATAAAGATTAGTTGAGAAGTATTAGATGCCATCACGAAATATTTTATTCCTAGTAATCTAATTTAAGTTTATGGATGAGCTAACAAAGTTCTCATTGGATAATAAAAATATCGTGTGTTATGAAACATATGCCCTTCAAGAGACCATAGAAATTTTAATGGTAAAACCGTACAAGTTGAAGTATACTTTACAAGGAAGTGGCTGTGAGATCTGAATTTACCATTACAAACAAAATTTGTGGATCTAAAAACAAGCCAACTCAATAGAGACTAGCCCCAAAAGAAGCAACAGGATTTGTCTAAGTGATAAAGCAGTACCTTAACTGAAGGAAGAATGACTTATCACGAACAAAGAATTCATAAGAGTTAAACTATGCAGCCCAATTGACCAAGCAGTAGCAGAGCTCTTCGTGAACTCTGTCAATTGTCATGTAGTGAAAAAATCTCTTCTGATTTATCACACATTGTAAATAATGTTATCCCTTTGCAGCAAATAACCATCACAAGCCCTTCTACCTGCAGACTCCATGAAAGCCTTTCCATCAATTTCCCTTCCAAACCTTGAGATGTAATTCAGACCCATAAGAAGTTCTATGATTGCAGCTTCTGTCTTTACTTGATTTGCAAAGTGCAGGGTCTGGACCAGAAGTATGTTCGTAACAGGAACCATACACTGCTTCTCAACATTCCGCTCAGAATGCCATCTTATCATGTTATGAGCAAGCGGAGCCAACCATTCTAATATTTTTGTTAATGCCAAACTCCACTCTGCTGCAAGGGCAGCATCATAGATGGAGGAAGCTAATGTTTTGGCAAATAATTTTAACTTTGCCCTCAGAGAGGTTTTGACACTTGTGGGTAACATATTATATAGGTCATCTCTTGCATCAAGGCTGATCAAGTGAGGATACGAAGCTAGCTTCTCAATCAAAATGATAACATTTGCATAGTGGAGAGCTAAAGCAGCACCACCAAGAGTGGACGGAGGGGCATTCAGTAATTCGCGCTTGGAAATAAAAAGGGGTACTTTAGTATGAATTAGGTTGCTGCAAGAAAGTGGCACCATCTTGCTATCTTTAGTTTGGTCAATGACGTTTGAGAAAGCATCAGTTGACATCAGAGAGCCACTGCTTGTCAGCATACAACTATGCAGAACAGGCGACTCACTTCCACCATTCATGCATCCTTTAAAAGGTCCAACATGAGCCAATCCTTTAGTTTTTGATACGGGAGGCTTACCACGAAGGGTTGCTGACTGGTGATGAGCTTGATATTGCTTCTTCTTTGATCTAATCTTATCAGCACTCATCCCCAAATTTGAAACTGACCTCCCAAGAGGTCCAGAATGGAACCAAGACAAGCTATTTTCAGATGGATGAACTGAAGTATACATACGAGCAGATAAGGAATGGCTGCGAACAAGACAATCAGCATTCATATGTTCAGAATTACTGTTTTTTTCAACAGATGCCAATTGATTAATCCCAAATACATGTTTGATCCTTTCAACTATCGTAAAAAGGGATCTTAGTAGAAGCCGGACGGTGTAATCATATGTTCTAATCCAGGGAGACATTTCGCGCAGATTTTTCACTTCCTGCCGCTGCCACATAACCTTCTGCTGAAACTCAAGCAGTTTCACCTGACCTAAATCAACACTGCCTTGCATTCTCCTGAGACTCTGCTCAAGCTCAGCCAACACTTCCAGCTCTTGATGCAATTGTGCTGTTACTGCAGCAAATCTTTCCATTTTCTTAACTTTCCTCTCCATCTTCTTCGACCTGTATTCCCACCCAAACCAATTACGATCAATATCAATTGGGTCATCAAAAACATGTTCAAGACGGTGATATGTCGGGTCTGCGCATCTTTTCCCAAGCCTTGCTACTGATTTTGCCAGACATCCAAAATTCTCAATTATCTCGGCAAGTGCAAGATCCATTAGATAATCACCATCATCTGCTACAAGTTTTCTAATACCAAGTGAGTTCATTATCTCTTCCCTCAACCTAACAATCTGCCTCTCGCTTACACACTGCCACAAATTAACCACCTTAGACATCAAACTTGCAACTTCAAATGCCAAAATTCCAATCACGGCCTTTTCAGGTTCCGACACTGTGCTTTTACGCGAAGTTCTCCACAAATTACTAAACCATGACTCCATCACTGTCTCTCCCCCCATTATGCTAAAAATAGTAACAAATTCTTCAGTCTCAACAGACACTGCAGTTCCTGTATAGATATAACATAACAACAATTAAAGGAAACCAAAGGGCTAGTAATCTTCCATGAATTATTAATTACAGATGACAAATTGTCAAAAGTCTAATCTCTCTCTCTCTCTCTCTCTCTTCAAGTAATTTGGAGGGAGTATATAACTCAAGAAACCCAAGCCCTAAAAGTTTCGTTGCCGAGAAAATGTAAGAAAACTCACCTAAGCTGAGCAAAGAAGTGGAATTAAGCCCAGTTGAGTTGTATTATTATGAGGTACCAAACAATGAAGCATAACAAATTCTTAAATTTTCAGCTTCTTTTCTTTTCCTTCACATTTTACATTTTGTGAGCAACCAAACACAGTAATTGTTAAAATTCAGAACCTATGATGCACCAAATAATGAAGCATCAAATAGTCAAAAAAATTTAACTTCCTTCGCTTCTTTTTTTTCCTTCATTACATTTTCTTAGCAACCAAACAGAGTGTAATTGTCAAAATCAATGATAAATCACAGCTTGAGAACAACAATGCAGCAAAGTAAAAATCAAATAGAGTAAAGGAAAAAATGATTCACCTTTGATTCGAAGACGAGTGAAGTGATGTAAGCTTTCGAAGTAACATTGACCGCTGAGATCGCAAAAAATGCAGAGAGAGAGAGAGAGAGAGGGATTTGGGGAGAGAGGTGGAGATGGAGAGAGAGAGAAAAGAGGACGTGAGGGTGTAGGTTTATAGCGTGCGCACCACCGGCTTCGGTTAGTCCGGACCCTCACGCGCTAACGGTAAGACAAGAAAAAAAAAATTTGGATAACTTTGCAAGTTCCAATTACTGCAACTCGAACAAACCGAGTTCAATGCGAAATGTTTTAAAATTGGAATAATATATTTTTGAATTTAATGTAAATTTAAATAAAAATTTGAAAGTTTGAATTAAATTTGGCTAGATTTAAACAAAAGTATTGGAAAAACTAAAATTTTGATTTGTATAAATAAAAATTTGAAAGTTTGAATTAAATTTGGCTAGATTTAAACAAAAGTATTGGAAAAACTAAAATTTTGATTTGTATAAAAATAAAAATAATAATGTTGCAATAATCTTAACTTTTAAATCAATGTATACAATACAAAGCCTATCATCTTCATTTTTCATTTTGAAATAACAAAGATTATTTGTTCCTTAATTCTCATTTCTCTCTTTATATAAATTATTTATTTTGATATTATATTAATGATTATACTAACAAAAAAAAAATATAGCTTTAACAAATTAATTAGCAAAAAAAAAAAAAAAAAAAAACCCTCAAGTATATAGGTAATTCAGCCTATCTCGAGTCCAATTTACTATGCTCGGATCAGACTTAGACAAATAATTTAGATTTAAAAGTCAAACTTGAACAATTCTAATAAGTTGGAATAAAGTGTATAATACAATGATTATTAGGTGTGTTTTTTTTTTAAGATATTAGCAAGTTGATAAATTAGGTTACTATAATCTGACGTCTAATTTTTTGTTATTTTGTTTTTAGTTTGAACCTCAAATCTCTATCTGAAATCTTGAAAGCATAGTTACTTGAACTATGCTCTAAGTTTTATCTATCTATGATAAATTTAATGAAAATTAATCCATTTCTAGGAGTGTGGGGTATTAGCTACACAGATTGTTTTGTTTTGGTTGTAAAGACATGTTTAATGAAATTGTTTGATGAGAAATAAAAATTATTATTTTGAATAATATTTTTTTTTTTTTCATTTTGATTAAGCCTCCGTTTGGGAAGTGGGTTGGCTTTTTGACTTTTTTGACTATATGAGCCTGGACTCAAAAGCTTGGTTTGGGAAGGGCTTTTGGCTTTTTGGCTTTTTGATTTTTTTGTGAGAGAAGAGTATAATGATTATGGGATTGGATGGGATGTTTTGTCTGTTGTGGCTCATGAGCCTATTCTGTCTTTTATGGCTCATTGAGCCAAAAAAGCCCAATGAGCCCTTGCCTTGCCAAACCAACCCTAACTCTTGTTGAATCGCTGGTTGCTGGAGGTGGCTAGTGGTATGATATGGACAAATAGATAGATTATGTTTGGTTTGAGTTTTAGAGATAGTTTTAGAAAAAAATTTCAAAAACTTGTTTAGTTTGAGATTTTTCTCAAAAAAAATTTCAAAATCACTTTTTCTCTTTTACACATCAATCAATCACTTTTTTTCTCTCCTCTTTCCTTCTCAATCATTTTTTCTCTCACACACATCTACTCAATTACAACAAAATATCAAATCATCCCAAATTCCTAAACTCTAAAACTACTTTCAAAATATACAACCAAACAAACCAAAAAATTTCTAAAACAACTCTCTCAAATTTTTTTCAAAAACAATGCTTCCAAAAACAAACCAAACAAGCCCATAGTCTTTCAAATTATTATTGGGATTATGTCCCAAAATATTAGAGTTTGGGACTATTAATCAAAATTTTCAAAATTAGATTTATAACCTGAATACCTTTTATTTTATTATTGTAACTTCTAAAATAAATAAATAAACAAATTGTTGCTGTGGAAGAAAAACTTAATATTCCACTATATCAAATAAAGGATTACATTCACCCTTTTATAGATGATAATACTCATCTAATTTATAGGGATATTTACAACTTACCTAGAATGGAATCAAACTTATCTAAAACAGAAAGCAATAAAACAGGAAACTCTTATCTACAAATTTGATAACAGACTACTAGAATCCCCTAAAATCGTGGGACCAAATAATGATCTATTAGCTATAGATTTCCTCAATCTTAGCCACTAATAATGCTGACAGATCATCAAACTAATTAGATCTTCCAATAATTCTACACAAATAAAAGAAGAGCATCAAACGATCGTTTTCAGTTGCCTTAAGAAAAGATAGGTTTCACCAATTCGTAATCAATCTCGTTAAATTCAAAGTTATTTTCTTAGTTCTTTTTAAATTTTGTTTGGATCTTGGATAAGTAGAGTTAACTTTGCTTTTGGTATTGGGAATTTAAATGCTTATGAGTTGATGCAGAATAGACCTACAATTGTTCTTATCTTAGCTCAAATGTTGTGTGTAAATGATATGATGATTCATTGTGCATTAGGAATATTTAATTTGATCTCCAAAGAGGATGAGGACAAAAATAAAAACAAAAACAAAAAAGTGTATGTCTGGAGAGATGAAGAATTTAATCAACTATACTTATTATTTTTAAGGATGTTTTAAGTTAATTAACCAACTCAATTTGACACCTTATTAGAAGGTTAAGGGTTTAACTTTTTTTATCTGTTTGGAAAAGTTATTAAAGCCTCGTTTGAGAACATATTATTTTAGTAATTTTTTGATTTTTTACGAAAAAATATGCAGAAAAGTAGAGAAAGTGATGTGACAATTTATAGTGACTTTTTGACTTTTTAGCTAAATAACTACTCCCCAAACAAGGTCTAAATACAATCAATTTACTTTGTGACATTGGCTATGTCTTACTCCTCATAATGAAAATTTGGTGAGTCTGTTTCTTATCACTTAATTATCTAATAAAGATGAGTGAACATGTCTTACTTATAAAAAAATTTACTACGTAATTAGTTTGGAGTACCATGTAAATAATATTACATGAAACTCTAACATTGTGCTTAGTTGAGAGATTTTGGAAGAGATTTGGAAAGAGAAAAAGAAAAAATGGGTGAATGTGAATAAAATATACCTGCAGTTCACTTAATTTTACATACATTTTTCATTTCTCTTTTTAAATTTCTTCACAAATTTTTCAAATAAACACAAAGTAAGATTACTAAATAATTACTTACTTAGGTAGGTGAATGTGAATAAAATATACTTACATTTCACTTATTTATAGATTTTATTTCTCTTGTATGTATCTATGTTGATAATTGTTGATTCATTTTATTTTATCATTTTATTATACATTTAATTAAAAAACTCATGTATATACGATAGAGTTAAGAAATCAAAATTCCCACTTACCCCAGTTTGGCATTCATGTCGAGGCCAAATAATTATAAAAAGACAATATTGACTACAAAAGTTAATAAGATGAAATATTATTTTTTACTTATAATCATTATATTTTTTTCTTTTACAAAAATCAAAAAAATCCTAAAACAAAAATCAAATAAAGCAAAAAAATCTAAACTAACAAAATTCTAATACAAAAAAATTAACTATATTAATTAATGCCAAACGAACTCTTAAATTTTTTTATCAAAACACAACTTAAATAGAATAGATTTCAAGAAAGTTGAAAAGTGCGGCCCCTGAAATTTTCTGTTCTTTTGTTGCAATAGAATTTATTGAAAAAGACAATTATGGTTGGACTAATTGTTGTTACAACAATCCAAAGGGTCAAAAACTAAAGGCCATCGAAGTCATCAGTCCTTTTTTTTTATTTTTTTATTTTTTTGGGTGGAGTCATTGATCTTTCTAAGGAGTTGTTATGGTCAAGGTTTTAAAAATCGGACCGGATCGATCGGTTCAACTGGTTGAATCGGTGACCGGATGGGGTTATGGTCCGGTCAACCCTCCTAAACCGGCCAGCATAAAAAATCGAGATATTTAGTGAAAACCGTTCAACCCACTGATTAAACCGGCGAACCGGTTGACCCGGTCACGGGTCAATCGAACCGGTCCGGTTTGCTTTCTATATATAAAAAAAATAAAATAAATTCGGATCTTATTTTATTTTTGTTCTTCATTCTCAGCAGCAGCGGCTAGGGCTTCCCGAATCCCTTCTTCACACAGGTACTCTTCTCTTCTCTTCCTCTTCATTCATTTCCGATCTGTATCTCTATTTTTTTCGACCATTAACTGATTGCATTGATGGATCATGGATCCTTGATCTCTATTTTTTTCTTCACTTCTTTTATTTTCAGATCTTCCGATAGCAGATCTTTGATCTCTATTTTGGGTCTACACTTGACATAACCAAAATCAACACTTGATTAAATCAACACAGGCATCTCCGAATCGAAGGCTCCGAACTCTGTTTTTTTCCTTCACTTGATTTGAATCAACACACACACAGGTATCTCAAATAAAACAAGAGAAGGCTCTGTTTTTTTTTTTTTTTTTTAGAGGAGAAGAAGATGAAATTTATTATTAATGATGAAATTTATTATGAAATTTATTATGCTTTGTTTAGGATGAAATTTAAGTTGGTTATTAATGATGAAATTTATTATGATTTAAAGCTAAAATTAAACAAAAAAATTAAAATTGTATTTGGTTTCTTACTTTCATCTTAAAATTAAAATTAAAATTATAAATTATAAATTTTATACAATAAGAAAATTACTTAAATTAATAATTAAAATAAATTTTTAATATTATTAAAATTATTAATTGATTTGATACTTTATTAATAAAATAAACTATTTGTTATGAAATTAAAAATTTTAAAAGACAAGAAGTAATTTTCATAACCATATTGTATTTTAAGCAAAATCTCAAAGTATATTTGTAATTTATCCTTTTAAAAAAGTATTTCATATGAGAAATCCTATGGTATATACTAATCTTATCATAATGTTTATAATATAATAACAAATATTATAATATGTCATAATTTTTCTCACTAAAATATGACATAATTAAAATAGTTAATATTTTTTATTTTAAAGATGAACATCATATATTTGCTAATTCATAATTTTTATCACAAAATAACATAAATAAAATTGCGAAATAAAATTATATTTCTTACGATCTGTCCTTGATGGACACACTCCATAAAATTTTTCCTCCTCAATCATCATGTAGTTAAAAATAAAAATAAAAATAAAAATAAAAGTCTTGTTGATTGTTAATAAAAACACAAAACTTTTAAAAAAAATTATAATTTTAATATATTTTTCACAAATTTCAAAAAAATAAAAAAAAATATAGAAAATAAGTCATTCTACCATACACACACCGTCTTAAAAGAAGTGTGTATCATTTGTAAGTTAAGACACTGTGATATTAATACCAGCTTATTTTGGGAAGATGGTAAAAAGTAATTTTTTGATTTTTAACCAAGTTTTTGGGAAGTTAGTAAAAAGTGACTTTTGACTTTTTTTATTAATGTTTGTTTATGATGTCAAATCATAATAAAATGACCAAACTACCCCCATTTATTTAAAATATTTACAACTTCACCTATGTAACACATTTTGACCCATGAGGATAAAATTGTAATTTCACCGTTGGCTAAAAACCAACTTTCTAAATGAAAAAAAAGACAAAAAAGCCAACTTTTGGCTTTTGCT
This sequence comes from Camellia sinensis, assembly GCF_004153795.1. Taxonomy (NCBI): domain Eukaryota; kingdom Viridiplantae; phylum Streptophyta; class Magnoliopsida; order Ericales; family Theaceae; genus Camellia; species Camellia sinensis. Next base: position 86,664 of record NW_021029868.1, on the reverse strand, counting down.
ACAAACCAAAAAAAGTAGCTAAAAGCCAACTTTCCAAAATAGCCCAAAGTGTATTACAACTAAAATCATCACAATGCATCATAATTAAACACTATTAGAAACATAATTAGAAAACAATTTGAGAAGTAGGTTAGAGGCTAAAATAGTTAATAAGATAAAATGTCGCACATTTCACTTTTTTTTTTCACAATCATCAAATCAACTACAAAAAAAAAAAAAAAGCCAACTAATTTCTCAAAACATAACTTTTTTAACCAAGTTAAAATAACTAACTTTCCAAACGAAACGTATGTCATAATCAAATCATATTGAGTCATAATCACACACAAGGCATAATCAAATCACAAACATCATAATTGAGATATATGATACATATTTATTTTAAAATGTGTATTATAAAAATTTTGTTGCACCATATTTAGATTATAAATTTTTTAAAAAATTTAAATTCATTATCCAAACAAACCTAGAGAGGATGATAAAATGCAAAGCCCAAGAGGGAAAACTTTGGAAATAGACAAAGGAAAAACAGTAATGATTCAGACCTCCATAAAATATCATCCTCACAACCCTCACTCACTTGTAATTGGTCCAGGTAAGAAAGAGAAAGAAAAAAAATACATATACATCATTGGTCCACATCACTGCGAGGGTGGAGGGGATCTCCTCAAAAGAGGAATACATACACATCATTGATTCACATCGGGAGACCCCCTCCATCCCACAGTGATGTGGACCAATGATATGTATGTTTTTTTTTTTTCTTTTTCTTTTTTACTTGGACCAATTACAAGTGAGTGAGAATTGTGGAGGTGATGTATCGTGAGAGTCTGAATCATTAATGATAGACAAAGGGTAGTTCATCATTATTGTGACGCCTAGAAAGTGAGGTGTGGTGCGTCATTTCAAGAAGAATAATGTTTTAGAGCACTAAATTGGGAGCTCTAGAGCATTACTAATGATGTGGCACAGTGGCCCCCACCAAAGTGATGTGATGTGATGTGATGTTTTGACTTGAGTTTATTTATTTATTTATTTTTTAAACTCATTAGAGTTATTAGTGATCTAAAAATTAGTGGAATGAATCACCACTCTTTCAAGAATGGGCAAAGAGCCAACCTACATCACCTTTGGTGCATTCATAACTTTCAAATTTAAAATTATGTAATGGGTACTTTTATATTCGGTTTATAGATTTTAAGCTTTTAAGTTAAAATATGTTGGAGGCAAACAGGGGGTGTGCTATCAAACTATCAATACTATTCCTTGTAGTATGAACTTTTATTTATATATGTTTATTTCTTAAAATATGAAGGAAAAAAAAAAAACCTTATGCTTATAGTATATGAGAAAAAATTACTTAAATAAAGTGATTATTGAAAAGTAAATAGAGATATGCTTTTAAATTAAATGCATTTAATAATTATTTTTAACTTTTAATAATCTGTATCAAATTAGGTTCACACTATGATATTCAAATGAAAATGACATCATTGAAACAATACAAACACTAACCTGATATGCATAAATTTTAAGGTAAATTACACTCATTTTCCTTCACGTTTGAAAAAAATACAACTAATCTTATATTTTTAACATAATTATATTGACTTCTCTTAAAGGTGTAATTCACATAACACTTAAGTTATTTTTTATTAGTAATTCATTCATTATCTGAAGGAAAAAAATGATATTCCATATCTTTTGTGTTAAAATATATATTTTTCTTTATTTAATTCAATGTCTACCTACCATTAATATTAGTTTCAGTCACTTTAACAATATTAAAATGGATATTAATCAGCTTGTTTGGTTCATAACTTAAGATTCATTTTTCAAAAAATTTCCGTGTGTTTTTTTTTTGTTTTTATTGATTTTTTTTAATATTTTAAGCAAATTTTTTTTTTTTCCAGATACATCTAACATAAATAAACTTAAAAGGTATAATATTTGTGAAAAAAAAAACTTCAAAAAATGTCCTAGATACCAAAAATACAAATATATATATATATATATATGAAAGTTCAATACATTTTTTGTATTCTTGTGTATTTATTGATTTTTTAAAATATTTTTTTATAAATATTTTACTTTTTAGATATATCAAGTAAGATGTATTTAAAAAAAGTAAAAAAAAAAATTGCTTAAAATTTTAAAAATACTTATTAAAAACAAAAAAAAACGAAAAACAAAAACTCAATTTTTTAAAAATCAAATTCAAAAAATTAAAGCCAAACACAGTGAATTATATCAAAATTGTGGAGATGATTGTATTTTTTTCAAAACTTAAAGGAGATTAGTATAATTTATCCTAAATTTTAATAGCAATTTCATTAGGTGAGTAAAATCCAAGCAAAGTAGGATATAAAAACTTCTTGCTTTTCCTTTTTCCCCTTTGTCCTCCTTCCTTTATTTATTTATTTATTTATTTTTTTGTATTTTTCTCGAGAAAATTGTATTGATTTTTTTAATTGATGAGCAATTTCAGTTGGTTGAAATACACCCACTGCGAATTATTTGTTGGGCGATTCACCAATAAGTCCTATATTTTGAACTTATAATTTATATAATTTTATATTTTTTCTTGTAATTTATTTAGTCCTTTTTTATGTATAATGACTTATTTACTTGTCATACTGGAGTGTCACATTTGAAAAAAAATAAATTAAAAAGTTTTTTAGTGTCACATCATACTCGCCACGTTAGAGTGTCACATGTCACGTTTAGGAAAAGTACATTAAGGAATTCTTAATTTTTTTTAGAGCATCACATCATATCTGCCACGTTGTTATGTTTGAAAAAAGTACATTAAGAATTTTTTTTTTTAAGTGTCACATCATACTTGCCACGTTGTCACGTTTGAGAAAAGTACTGTAAAGAGTTTTTATTTTTTTTGAAGTGTCACATTATACTTGCCATGTTGTCACGTTTGAGAAAAGTACATTAAGGGGTTTTTATTTTTTTTTAAAGTGCCACATCATACCTGTCATTTTGTCACGTTTGAAAAAAGTACACTAAGGAGTTATTATTTTTTTGGAATAAAAATTTTTGTTACCCAAAAAGCAACTTAAGAGAGGGGATGAATTAGGTTTCTACAAATTAAAATTAATAAAATTAACTACTAATACAACAAATTATTAACAAGCACAATGATGAACTTAGCAGTAAATAATCAAGCAAAATAACAATGAAATATAACTAACATACAGGGTAAATCAAATGATTAACACATGAATATTAGATAGCTATAGCAGTAGTAAGAAAGTAAAGAGATCAGGGAAGAGGAGAAACAGATTTATAATGGTTCGGCTTCAACCAAGCCTACATCCACTCCTCAAGCTTCACTTGAGATTTTTCACTATCTTCTAGCTTCACAGGGGTGCTAACAACCTCTTTACAAATGGAGCAATCCTCCACGGATTTTACATAGACTTCACAAGCCCAAACCTTTGCAAATCTTAGGTGATTCACAATCAGTCTCAAGATTTCAAGAACACAGTGTTTGCAACACTTTTACAAGATGAAATGGTATTTTTGCTTTCAAAGAAAGCTTACAATAAATATCTCTCAAAGATAGATATATAAAATGAAACTTTGATTTTCCTGTAAATCTCACACAGGAAAGATGAGCTTAATGCTATAAGGCTCAGTGTATAATTTCTGAGAGATGATGTAAACAAAAATTGAAGAACACTTCTCAGAGAATTTTTCAGAGAATAGATGTGAGTGATTATAGATCAAAGAATATTTTCTAGTTTTTCTTATCACTTGTTTATATTAAATGCTTTGGTATATATAATAAAACTTATAACCATTGTATTCATTTGAATTTATAACTGTTTATAACTGTTGTATTCATTTGAATTTATAGCCATTTATACCCGTTGTACTCTATCATTACTAATTTGAATATCTTCCACTTGAACCTTTTGAGTCTTTTAAACTGCTGTTGTGCTTGGGTGTTTGAACCTCTGTTTCGCGCTATTTGAACTCCTGATTTAATCAAATATTAAATACATTCTAACAACATTTAGGATAAAGGTTCAGGTGAGAAATAATGGGACAAAATAAATTTTGATTCTATTTTTCTCTTTCAAAATAAATGTTGATTCTATTTTTCTCTTTCAAATAAATCATCAAAATAAATTTTGATTCTATTTTTCTCTTCCAAATAAATTAAAAACATAATTAAATAAATCATCAAAATAAATAAGTCTAGCAATCTCTCCCTTTTTGATGATGGCACACGACTGATGTTTTGATTTGATTTTAGAGTAAAAAAAGCTCCCCTTCAAGTTATGCTCATTGAATTCATTTCTAAAAACATAGGTTAACACATGTGTAATAAATAAGTTTTAATTGGAGACATGATATGAGACTAAGATATCAAAATATAAATACATAATCATCAGATTAGTTTTCAAATAATACCATAATACATAATATCATATAATTTCTCCCCCTATGATATTATCAAAAGGAAATCATGAGTCAGAATCTGGAGGAGGAGGAAAATGATAGGGATAAATGACATTTATACAATTCAAAACATATATATACATATATGCTTACACATACAACTCTCTCGCGCCTCTCTTTTGCCTTCGATAAACGCGTTTGACACGCGGCCTCACTTTTACGTTATTAGCCGACAAAAGTAGGCCTCGATTTGTACGCGCCTCGGCTCCTTCTCCCTCATTGTCTTCTTCTCTTTTACCTTCTTTTTAATCACACACTCTTCCATTTTCTTCTTCACCATTCTCTTCTGTTTCTTCTTCCTCATTGAGAGACAAAAAAAAAAAAAAAACTAAACGGAAGAGGCCAAATCTCAGTCTGTTAGCTTCTATTTCTCTCTCATTTCTTTGACACCTCTCACCTCTAATCCATGGCTTCCGCATCCCATCCCCTCACTCTGTTTCCGAACTTGAACGATCTCATAAGCTCTGCAGGACCGAGTGCCCCTACTCCTACTCTTCATGTCATTCCTCTTCCTAACCTTCCTTTGATGTCGATTGAGCAAATCATGGCAGCTCAATCTGACATAGAAGCCAATCATTTCACACTGGTGTCCTGTATGGAGATAGTGACGGTAGTCACAAAATTAGCTCACCGATTGCAGAACAAGACGAGTGAGCTCCATTAGGTCAACGCCCAACTCTCTCTGCTCCAGCACATGTACAAAGATGTGCCAGCAGAAATAGGCGCACTGAAGGCCGAAAATAAAGAGCTTAAACGGAAGACCACTTCCATGGATCAATTTGGAGCAACGTCGTTCTTGGCCTTTGATAATCAGAGGGGAGTTGTCGCTCTCGACGAAAACACGGGGGCAGGGGCGTCAAAGGTTGCCCAAGGTGATAAAAAGAAGAAGAAAACGATGGAAGAAGCGAGTAAGTGAGGTCAGCATATGGTCGGAAAAAAAAAATGAAGGGTTTTGTTTTTTTTTGAAATATGTTAAGTTTGATCGGCGTATGGCCGTAAAAATTATCGGTTTTTTTTTTTAATGTAAATATTTGTATGTTGATTTGTTGTTGTGTTTATGTTTGAGTACTGAAAAATGAAATTAAAAAGCAGAGAAAAAAATAAGAAAATTAAGCCCAAACAAAAAATAATAATGAGAGACCAAATTGTTAATGAGTATATGAGAAGCATTTGAGCATGATCTAATTCTCAATTTCTTAGCAAGAGTATACCAATCTCAAGACTATAATAGACATAACAGTGCATAGATCAAACAAGGTTGCTAAGCAAGAGCATAAATATAGAGCTAAAATTCAAGTCACTCTTCCTTGAGGAAAACGATATTCCTTTTACATTATCAATAACTAATCAGCTCAAAGGTCATGTTGTAAGAATTAAAATACCAAAAGCATAGAGATACCAAAATAATCAGAGATACTAAAATAATCAAGTCTTTTTTTCTCTCCCAATGACATTTTCAACAAAATCAAGCACAAGGAGGGAGTATGGTATAGCATATAGGATGAAAGAATATAAGTTTTATTATAGCACAAATAATCATCCATATCAAGGTAGCTCTATGATACCAAAAAAATGATAGCACATAATGATCATGCAATTGAAACTCATACCATTTGATAATAATGGGCAAAAAAATAGTAACATGTGAAGGTACAAGCCCATAAGTTTGATGTAAAAAACAGAATAGAAACTAAGAGGATTTTAAACAATAATCAAGTTTAAATTATTTCCCTTGTTTCATTTGGCAAAATCAATAGGAGATATTATAAATGAAAGTTCATAACTTAAATGTTCTCGTCAATAATATCAAATAGGATGCCAAAATGATACCAACATACAATCTATCAAGGATATTAATATGCAATCTAGAAGATTTAACAATCATAGCTCAAGCATTATGTAGAATACCAAATATTGCTCATAATAGGTTAAACTCAATATAATCTCATGGAGCTAATATAATTCCAAAAAAAATGAAGCATGTTCAAGATATAGCAATTCATATGCCAAGAAAAATCATGAATTTCAATATGTACCACACATTTAAGCATAGGCATGATTTTTAGGTAAGAGCATCATCAAAGAGTATACACTGCAAATCATATGAAGCATAATCAATCTTTTTCATATCAAAGTAACAATAGTATTAGCTCAAGGGATATAAGATAGAATTTTTACCTCAAAAGCTTAAGAGAGTATCTAAGGCATACCTTAGGTTCAAGAGATGGAGACTTTTCAATCTTCAATTTTCTTTCATTAGGAGTTCATCTCAAAAGGGTTTAACAAGTATGTTAGCAAAATGATTTCTCCCCCTAAGTTAGTGCTACTCTTTTCTATTTTGTGTAAATATAGCATTCATAGAACAATCACTATTACTCAATAAAAATACAACACAAATCACTTCTTATCACAAACTAAAAATGTGAAAAATAATTCAATGATTAAACAAGAGTTTGGAATGCTATTTTTCAGAATTTTCAAGTTGTAACGCATAGCATAATATGCATAAGAAAATAGTTTTATGCTCTTTGTTTTATTAAGAAATGATGCAACAATCTCATTTAATCACATAACATTATCAAGAGGCATTTTCATCAATTCAATCCACATGCTCAAGTGTGATAAAATATTTTACTCAATATGGAACACAACATGAATGTTATAAACAATTAATTCAACAATTTATCAATCAAAAACATTTCATGAGATGTATGTCAATAAAATCCATATTCAAAAGATATTTAATAGGATAGATGCAATGTCTCTACAAACATATGATACTTCTTTTCATTTAGACATTGTTGATGGATCATAATTAAGGAATTTCACAACTCATTCAAATATTCCAATGTAAAGCTTATAAACATGAAATTTTCATATTGAGCATATTCTTGAGATCACAAATGTAGAATTAAAAATATAGATAGTATACATCTCAAAAACATACTATGACATCAAAATTGATTCTACAAAAATATGACTTAAAAATGAATTAATATATTAATATGAAGTCATATATAAGATGTGAAAAGTATGCTCACAAAAAAAATTTATCACTTCTTATCTCTTTTTTTTTTAGCAATGGATGACATGATATAAAATGTTAATGAATACATGAATCATTTATATTTTAATAGGCATTCATCAAAATAATATAATTCTCATTTTTGAGTTCAATGAATATTTGAAAGAAACTAGCAGAACATGACTTAGCAAGCTTAGTACAATTAGGTTACATGGAAGCAATGATTAGACACAACCTATTGTACACAAATCACACCTTAAAGAATATAGAACTTTAAGCTTAAAGGTTTGTTAGGAGTTATACCATTATTTACCTCTTTAGAATCTTCACCCATACATTACCTCTATTGTTCATCTTGGTGATTTTCATTTCATCATTCTTCTTCTTATAGGAGCTGATTTTGCTCTTTAGATTGAACACTCTTATTGTGCATTTCCTCTTGAAGTCCTTGGTGTTCTTTGAGATTCCACCTACAAAATATCTTGATTTTTTTCTTGGTACCCATACTTTCTTGGGTCCATGGGGATTAGTCTCAAGAACATTTAATCTCATAAAAGGTTTAAGAGGATCAAAACCAATGCCTACTTTGTCAAAAACACATCTTTTATTTCCAAGAAGCTTGTTGAGGTTCTTTTTTCCCTTTACAAAATTTTCAAGAGTTTTGTTTAAATCCTCAACATTGTTTTTCAAAATGTTTTTCTCATTGGCAATAGACGTAAAGTCATTTTTCAAAGTAGCATTTTTCATTTTTAAAACACTCACATCATTTGAAAGAGAAGTAACTAATTTCTTTAATTTAGAATTCTTAACACAAACGTTTCTAAATATGTCATGTAATTCATTGAAAGCACTTTCAAGTTCTACATAATTAGAAATTACCTTATCTTGAGTGGATTCTTCTTTTTCAAGAGCCATGAGACACAGGTTGGCTACTCCATCATTTTCTCTCCAAATGGCTTCCTTTTTGCTGCCATCCATCATTGAAAGTTCATGAGCCATGAATGAGTCTAGGAGTTCTTCAATGCATAATTTTGTCAGGTTTTTTGCTTCTTGGATAGCTGTAACCTTAGCTTCCCATTCATTCGGCAAAGACCTAAGTATTTTTCTTACAAGCTGTAGACACCCCATTTTTGACCGTCCTCAATACTTGGACGTCATCGTTTGAACACTAGATGATCATCCATACTTGTGTTCGTTTTGAGTCCCTGAAGGTCTCCACTGCGCGCCTTGCCTTAGGATCTCTCAACTTGTCTGTTTTGTGCTTGGTTGTGGACCAAGGACTTGTGGTTTTGCTTCTGAGGGAAAAGGGGTGGCTTGTTGGCCATCTCTACAACCCATCGGCTAAGGCATTGTGCAATCGGCCTTGTTTTCTTGCCATTGGCCATAAGTGGTGGCCGATCGACACTCTTTTTGGTCGATCGGCCATTTTTTTGGCCGAGACCTTTCCACCTGCTTTTGCAGATATTTTTGTGCCAGATGTGACAGCTGGTGAGCACAATTTTCATCCCCCATACACGTGTATGGAGGAATTGAATCATGACTCAAGCTTGTTCAACAAGCTTGAGAATTGATTTTCTATAAGAAGGGAGACCCCTCTCCCTTTCTAGAGGTTTTGAAAAGTTGATATACAAAACATATATCACTCTCGCTCTATATTTTACCTCTCTCTCTACATTTGCTCTTGTTTGTGCTCAAAAGTGTAAATTCTTCACACTTTGGCACTAAAGCACCTACTAGAACACCATCCTTTTGTTGCTGAGGTAATTAGAAGTTGATTTTAGTGTTTTTGGGTTGATTTAAGCTCAAAAAAGCTGCTGGAGTTGTGTTCTTGAAGGTGTTCTTCAAGGGTAAGTCAACTAGCCCTTAAACCTTTGTTTTGGCTTAAGCTTTTGGACCTATTTGCATGCTGATTTAAGCTTAACTTTCTACTAAAAAAAGGTCTGATTTTTCATGCTTGTAATGTTTATTTAAGGTTACTTTTGTGTTAGGGGTAGTCTACCCCCTCTTAGGCCTTGTTTGGCCTTGTTTTGTGCCTTCCTTTTTAAGCTATTGGGACCACCTTGTTTTGGCCTTCTCACCACTAAAATCTAGAGAATTTTCAGTGATGGAAATGTGGTTTTGAGGTCCCAAATAGGAGAGGGTCATTCCCTCTTCTTGTGTCTTGTATGCTTATATTGGTAGCTCATAAAAGCAACATGTTTATTAAGCTTGTTTTGGCTCCATTTCAGCAAGTATTTGGTGTTATTTTACCATGCTATACCTCTGTCGAAGGTTGGTTTAATAGCCTCTTGCATGCACCATGCACTTGTAGTTCAATCCTCTCTATTGCCTTAACATGCATCTTGTGTTTGGATCATCATTCTTGCATATTTTGGCTCAACTCAAAGAAGTTTTCCCTTATGTTTTACCATGCTTGAGCTCTGTTTGATGTTGTTTTAGTCGTGCATGCATTGCTTTGTATAGCCACAGTGCATTCTAGCTTGTTACCTTTGAGTGTCCAAGTCACTAGCATGCATTGCTTAGACCATTTTCATGATTTGGTATCATTTCATATGTGATTTCAGTTCATATAGTGCGGTCATGCACTCACATTTGTCACATTTTCCATGCATTGGGAGGTTTGTGTTTTAAGCCTTGAACATGAGCTATTATGCATGTCTTATTGTTTAAGCTTTTGGGATGCCATCTCAGTGGGTTTTTGGGTTTATTTTGACATGCCATAACTCTGATTTTTATTGGTTAATTGATGCCATACTTGGTCTTGATAGGTGTAATGTAATACCCCTTATTGGCCTTACATGCATCCTGCCTTATGCCCTTCATGTTGGCTTGTTTTAGCTTTGGTCCATGCATGTTTTAGACTTATTTTGGCATGATCTAGGACTGTTTTGGTTGTCCTTGGCCCTTTGGGGTTTGATTCATATGGCCTTGGTACAAGCTCCTTGGCTAGCCTTAAGCTTTGAACCTCCTAGCATGCTATGCTTGTATTATGTGCATGATTTGGCATCATTCCTCACATGATTTCAGAGCGTATTTCATTGCCATACTCTCATACTTGTCACTTCTTTATCATGATTGAGGATTGTGCATTGTTGCCTAGCTTATGGGCCAATATGTGTGCATACATGTTTTGCCTTTTGGTACCTTAGTCTTGGTGTTATTGGCCACTGATTTAGACATGTTTGAGGTCTGTCCATTTTAGTTTAAGTCCATTTTGCATGTTGTTGCATGCTTGTCATTTTGCATGTTGTTGCATGCTTGCCACATTGCATGTTGATTGCATGCTTGTTGGTTGCATTGCATTGCATTTTGCATGCTTGGTACATTGCATAGTTTGCATGCCATTAGCTTTGTTAAGTTGTGCATGCATTGCATTGTGTTTGGTTTGAGTGTTAAGCCAAACACGAGGAAAGAGGGACGTTTCATACTTGAAGTGATGAAACGTGCCTTAATTCTCGATCGTCAACCCTCTTGATCATGCATGATAGAGGTCAAGGCATTTATGTATTTGTGTGCATTCATGTGATATTGATTTGTGCGACTCGGCCTCTTTGGCCATCATACATCGAAATGCGTGATTGATGGCTTGAGAGTCGAGCACTACACTCCTTTGAGCTTTAAACATGATAAGGAGTGTAGTTGCACAACATTTTCTTGCAAATACATTGTTGTGCCTCTGTTAGTGCTCTGTTGCAGCAAAAGAAGCAGTTTGCAGGAAGAGATGGCCGATCGGCTATCTGGTATGCCGATCGGTTATAAGTATTTGGCCGATAGCTTCAAAACTGGTCGATGACCCTCATCTCTTGGCTGATGGTCTTACCTCTTGGCCGATGACCTCTCAGCATATCCCTGAGGTGGATCAGAAGTGTTTCAGAAGTTGACACAGTTTTCAGCAGTCTAAAACAGTGCAAACAGAGACAACATGAGGCATGGCAACGGATTTCTGAGCGAAGTCGACCGAGCATGCATCATTCATCATTCTAAGACAAGGCTGTGGCAGCTTGTTTTAGCTTATTTCTTTTCTTACTTAGTTGGTTTTATAAATTAATTAATTTGCTTAATTAGTTAAGGTTTTTGTAATAATTAATTAGCTTAGATTAGCTAGTTAGTTTATTCATTCGGACCCTCAGTCGAGACAACCAACTGTTGTAATAAATGTGCGTGTGTGTGTGAATGTCTTCCAACCCCACGACTTTCTCCCTTTTACTTACCCGCTTACGATGGTTAGTTTTAGGGCATATTTCAATCAGCATCCTTATGCTTGCATGTTTGCATTCATCCATCTGTCTTGCATGCACCGGGCTCAGCGCATCATATAAACTGCATTGTATTTCAATACATTTACTTGAATACGTGTTTAACAGCATGTTATCAAGTTGCATTTCATATGCCATCTTAGAATGGCCGAGCCTATTTTAGTTGTATTTTGCATGTGTTGCATTAGGCATCTTAACATAGCTAGGATCATGCATTGGTTACTAACTAGTTGTTGTTTTGGCTCGGAGTACACTGTGAGTGTTTATGCTTTAGCATCTTGCATGAGTGTGAATGTTGCCATGATAGCATGCTTGCCATGATACTAACTGCTTAAATGATATAACTGCCTAAATGCCTGTGGGTGAAGGTTGGATTGCTTGAATTGGAACAATTCATTGAAATACGAGTTTTAAGCCCACTTGAGAGTGGCCAAATCATGTTTTCTAAGCTCACTTAAGGGTGACAAACCCACGTCTTAGCCTACTTGCGAGTAACACCTTCAAACCATTTTCAAACAAACAAACATGAGATGTTTTGTTCCAACTTAGGCGATCTAGTCTATACTTGTATGCTGTGCGCATCACGTAGTAAGCTAGCTAATAAATCGGAATAAGAACATATGTGTTTTCAAAAACAAAATATCATGCTTAGTAAAGGTCGATCTTTTTGATCGGGCGAGCGAGGGTGCTTATTGCATGACCTTCCCCTCTCGTACCCAAGTTCTCGAGTCGAGACAACACTGGTGATGACGGACACGTGGCCTTAGGCACAAGCCAGGGTTTCTTAAATTTTCCAAAATAAAATATTTAGGTGGCGACTCTGTATCTGGCAAAGCAGTCTATGTTTGGCACTTCTTTATAAAAATCAGTTTTTCAAAACGATTTGCCGGATTTGGACTCTTTAGTGATTTATTGGTCTTGCATTGCACTTTGTGAGATTAGATTCAGAACCGTGACATTGAGTCCGAACTGTAGTAGCTAATGAACAAAACGGATTCCGCGACATTCACGCGCGGAGTCGGGACGTTCGGGCACGTCTACACAAGCTCATCATTAGTATAAGATTTACCAAGAGATTTTAGAGTATTAATAATATTGGTAAATTTATAAAACATCTCAGAAATATATTCAAATGATTCCGTAGTAAAGAGTTCATAATCATGAATAAGCATGTTAATCCGAGACTCTTTTATTTGGCTAGTTCCTTCATAGGTGATTTCAAGTTTATCCCAAATCTCTTTAGCAATAATATGCCTAGAAATTTTATTGTACTCATTTGCATCTAGTCCACACAAAAGAATAAGCTTGGCTTTAGCATTAGCTTGAAGGAGTTTATAATCACGCTCATCAAATTCATCTTCAAGTTTAGGCACACTGATATGGTCTACTACCTTGGTAAGGATTTTAGGACCTTTAGTGATAATGAGCCACAAAACATAATTGGTAGCTTGAAGAAACAAAGTCATTTTTTCTTTCTAATGAATGTAATTACTACTATCAAAGAGAGGTGGCCTATTGTTGGCTTGTCCTACAGCAGAGTAAGTAGAATACATGGTTGTTATGGATCAAAAACTCAAGATTGTTAAATCTAAACAAGAGCCCTAAGCTCTGATACCAATTGTTACCCAAAAAGTAACCTAAGAGGGAGGGTGAATTAGGTTTCTACAAATTAAAATTAATAATACCCCAATAAAATTAATTACTAGTACAACAAATTATTAAAAAGCACAATGAAGAACTTAGCAGTAAATGATCAAGCAAAATAACAATGAAGTATAACTAACATACAGGGTAAATCAAATGATTAACAGATGAATATTAGATAGGTATAGCAGTAGTAGGAAAGTAAAGAGATCAGGAAAGAGGAGACAAACAGATTTATAGTGATTCGGCTTCAACCAAGCCTACATCCACTCTTCAAGTTTCACTTGAAATTTTTCACTATCTTCTAGTTTCACAGGGGTGCTAGTAATCTCTTTACAAATGGAACAATCTTCCACGGATTTTATATAAACTTCATAAGCCCAAACCCTTACAAATCTTAGGTGATTCACAATCAGTCTCAAGATTTCAAGAACACAGTGTTTGCAACACTTTTACAAGATGAAATGGTATTTTTGCTTTCAAAGAAAGCTTATAATAAATATCTCTCAAAGATAGATATATGAAATGAAACTTTGATTTTTCTGTAAATCTCACACAGGAAAGATGAGCATAATGTTATAAGGCTCAGTATATAATTTCTGAGAGAGGATGTAAACAAAAATTAAAGAACACTTCTTAGAGAATTTTTCAAAGAATAGATGTGAGTGATTATAGATGAAAGAATATTTTTTGGTTTTGTCTTGTCACTTGTTTACATTAGAGGCTTTGGTATATATAATGAAACTTATAGCTGTTTATAGTCGTTTATAGCCGTTGTATTCATTTGAATTTATAGCCTTTTATAACCGTTGTATCATTTGAATTTATAGCCGTTTATAGCCGTTGTACGCCATCATTACTAATTTGAATATCTTGCACTCCATCATTACTAATTTGAATATCTTGCACTCCATCATTACTAATTTGAATATCTTCCACTTGAACCTTTTGAACTGTTGTTGTGCTGGGCTGTTTGAACCTCTGTTTCGGGGCTATGTGAATTCCTAATTTAATTAAATATTAAATACATTCTAACAACATTTAGGATAAAAATTTAGGTGAGAAATAATGGGACAAAATAAATTTTTATTCTATTTTTTCTTTCAAAATAAATGTTGATTCTATTTTTCTCTTTTAAATAAATCATCAAAATAAATTTTAATTCTATTTTTCTCTTTCAAATAAATCATTAAAATAAATTTTGATTCTATTTTTCTCTTCAAAATAAATTAAAAACATAATTAAATAAATCATCAAAATAAACAGGTCTTATAGTTTTGGAGTGTCATATCATACCCATTACATTGTCACATTTAAAAAAAAAAAGTGCACTAAATGTCACATCATACCCACTTTATTGGAGTGTCACATGTCATGTTTGAAAAAAGTACACTAAAAATTTTTAATTTTTTTTAGAGTGTCATTTCATACATGTCACGTTTGAAAAAAGTACATTAAGGAGTTTTTATTTTTTTTGAAGTGTCACATCATACCTGTCACGTTGTCAGGTTTGAAAAAAAAATACTCTAAGGAATTATTATTTTTTTTGAAATAAAAGTTTTGAAGTGTCACATCATACCCGCTACGTTATCACATTTAAAAAAAGTACACTGAGGAGTTTTTAATTTTTTTGGAGTGTCACATCGTTAGAGTGTCATATTAATATCTGTCACATTTGAATATCACATCATACATGTTGCATTAATAACAATGTATAACTATCTACCAAAATACTACTAAAATCAAAAATAGATCCACATGGAAAGAAACTATCCGCTAATAGGACTTAATAGATCAATAAAAAAAATTTGAGACTAATTAGAATATTTGTTTGTGAGATAAGATTTATTGATAAATATCCCTTTTTTGTTTGGCATAGAAATTTTTGCAAGAAATTCAAAAGTAAATAACTAACATATTTAATGCTGTCAACCCATCATTTTGGCCCCCATAATGAGAAAATGAATTTGTTCACCCTTATAATTGGTTTAAAATTATGAAAGAATTGTGAATTTCACATTTAAAAAATATACTACCTCTTTAGATATTTGTAGATTATTATTTTATATCAATTAAAATTTATATAAAATTGTAAATCTTACATTCCAAAAGTATATTGACATTCTGCAAAATTATAAATTTTATAATTTTAAATCAATTAAAATATGTATTTTGTTCATGTACTTTGATAGTATATGAGCAAATTCTAATTCATGATACAAGTAGGGGTGAGCATGGTCCGGATTGGACCGGATTGGAGTAAAACCAGAACCAATCCGTTATCTACGGATCTTGAAAAATTGGAACCAATCAAATTCGTTTAAATCGTGGAACCAATCCGAACCAATCCATTTAAATACGGATTGGATCGGTTTAGGACCACGGATTTATATAATTAAATAACAAAAATATATATATAACACTTTATTTTCATAAAAATATAAATATAGCACAATATTCGTTTCACAATAGCAACATGTCTTTTCATAATAGCGACAAACTGTTCTAGAATTTAAACAACCATAAAGAAACTAGTTCCACCATAAGTATTTAGGCCATTACAAATTAATACTAAAAACTAGCAAACAAAAGTAATAAAAGAAGATACTATCCAAGTTTAGGTTTGGATTTAAGTTTTATATGAAATAAGAGAAGATACTATGCAGGACGGTGTATAATAAAAATATAGACTATTTGTATATGGTCCGGATCGGTTCCAATCCGGAACCGTGGGATTCAATCCAGAACCAATCCGTGAACTATGGATTTTTAATTTTTCAATACGAAACCGAACCACGGATTCAAAAAACCAATCCAAACCTACTGAATTGAACTGGACTGGATTGGATTACGGATTTCACGAATTTCTTGCTCAGCCCTAGATACAAGTCACTTAATCGAGGTTGGTACAAGTTCTTCCAAACATTCAAATATAAAAATAAATAAATAAAAGAAATTACTTTTATTGTTCCCAAAGTTTGTCTTCCGACAGTATTGGCCAAACAATCTCCATCACCCTCTCTCTGGGCCAAACAATCTCTCTCCAATGGACATGAGTTTAGTTAGAAATATTTAAATCTCCGCCAACCTATTTTTGAATTTTGTATCAGTTTGAGTAAAAATTCAAAATTTTGAATTAAATTTGGATTGGATTTGAGTGAAAATATCAAATAATTTTTGAAATTCAAAACTCAAATTATATATAAATATTAAATAGATATATAAATTATTAACTATTTAAATAATGTTAAAATAATTTGAATTGTAAATCATACTATATACATTAGACATACTATAATTACAAAGGAGTGTATCATAAAAGTATGAAAAATTATATTCATACATAAATTTATATAAAAATTTTCACAAAAATAATGTGACAATATCATTATTATAAATAAAATCATCTTTAATGATGTTAAGTTTTGTTAGTAAAAGGTTCATAATGAGTCATGTGGGGACATATTTTGTGAATAGAAGCACGTGACCAAAGTAACGCCGAAGTGTTAGTCGAGGTGCCACCAATTTAAAATCATGTTATATCATGGATATATAAGCATGAAAAACAACCTAAACATGCTCAACACACACTCAAGCATAGGCTCTCTCAAAAAGCCAAAACATGCCCTTTTCAAGGACAACAAGGAGAGGGGGTGGCCCTCTCCTTCTTGGGACTTCAAGGCATCATCTTCACCACTGAAATCCCTCAAGATTTCAGTGGTGAAGAGACCCCAACACCAAAATCCCGTAGCTAGCACAAAATGGCCTAAAATGTGGCCTTTCAAGGCCTAAGGGGGGGGTCAACCACCCTCAAACAACAAAACACTCTTAATAAACAATAAAGAGGGCTTAAAAACAGAACTTTTTTATGTTATACAATAAGCACAAAAAAAAGCTCTAAGATAGGTAGAAAATCAATGCAAAATTGGGGAATAAAGGTGTAAGTTTCTTACCCTTGATGATCCCTTCACAAATGGTGCTCCAATGGCCTCCTTTAGCTTGAATCCAATGCCAAAACTTCAAAACCAGTCCCTTAGAACCTCAAGAGCCAAAGGAAGGTGAAACACTAGGTGTTTGTGTGCAATAGTATGAACTAAACACTATTTTACACACACAAGAGGAAAGAGAGATAGAAAATGTATCTAACTCAAACCCTAGAACCAGAGCTCAACAATGGTTGTTTTTGCTCTCAAAATATCTTAACTCTCTAACCTAAGTCCCTCCTTTTTTGCTTCAAGAGAGAGCCCCTCTCTATATGTCTTGTAAAGCTTACAAGACAAGCTTTACAAGAGGGAGATCCCTCCATACACGTATATGGAGGGATGCAAAAGCAAGACAGCTGTCTAAAAATATCTACAAAAGCAGATGAACAGCAATCGGCAGGCTAAAAATGCCATCTTGGCCAAAAAGAGTGCCGGCCGGCACTAAATAGTGCTGATCGGTCAACAAATAGTGCCGGCCGGCAATAAACATTGCCGGTGGCAGCAAACACCAGCCGGTGGCCTTTAACCACTGCCGGTGGTGGGTGGGGATGGTCTACAAGCCCTACCCTGCCTCTCAAAGGCAAAACACAAGTGTTTGGTGTAAAACCAGACACTAAACGGTCGAGTTCGGAGATCCTGAGGCAAGGCGCGCGAGCCGAGACCTCCGGGAACTCCGAACAAACACAAACATGAATAATCACCGAGTGTTCAAACGGTGACGTCCAAGTCTTGAGGACGGTCAAAAATGGGGTGTCTACAACATCTCTAAATTGAAAATTCACAGTTTTATTTATTTTGGATTCAAGTTAATGTATACAACAATTTTATATATAATGTTATGTACATCATTTGTGTTTTGATGCAATTGTTTGGGTTTGATTTTTTTGTTTGTTGTTTTAATAGTGTTCAACTTCTTAGTTTTAATTTTTTTAAACTGTTAAGTGTATATTAAATCTCTTTATCTGTAAGTGTTTTAAGAATAATTGGTGTCATTTGTTTGTTAAAAAAAAAATTAAGCATTTTAAAACTTTCTAGATGTGTTTAAAAAATTTAGCGTTCTTCAATATTCTTAAATTCTATATAACTGTAAGTGTTCTGAGAGTTTTCAATTTGTATTTTTTTATTTTTTTGTGTATTACTGTTGATTATATTTTTCATAGAAAATAAAAAAGATCCATTATGTTACCAGGTTCCTTTGGGGAAAAAAAACATATAGTACAAGTTTATATTCAATTTTTTATATATATATATATATATATATATGTATGTATGCTTTAGCTATTTGACCTATGACCCTTAAACTAAAATATCTCCGGAGAGGATTAGGAAACGAAAATTAGGGAGAAAAGGGGAGAAGTCTTCCAAGCAAGAGATTGAGAAGGTTTTAGGGATTTGAAAGCTCAAGGTATGTTGATTATACTTTAATTAACTCCTCTCTTGAATATGGGTAGGAATTTCTTGGGTATTCATATGAGTTGGGGTTGAATAGGTGTTTTCATCATTTAATTGATTGTGTTAAGTTGAGACCATGTAAAGGGAATTGTTTCTTATTCTTGATTTTACATGCTTGAATCCAATTATGTGTGAGATTGATATATGTTTGTAATGCTTATGTACATGATTTTTGAATTGTTTCTTAATTTGAGGCAAAGATTGATTTGTTTGAGATGGGGTTACACTTGAATGGTCATAGTTTATCACCTTGTGGGTCAATTTTACATGCTTTTGAGTAATTAGACTTGAAATCAAGCATAAGAAATGGATAGATCAAGTGTTGGAGCAAAAAAAACCATTTTCAGACTGATGTTTTTTTGCCCAGACCGCACGAGCGGCCACGGGCACCGCACGAGCGGACTTGAAGAAAAAAAAAGAGGTTTTCATTCTGCTTTTGGGTGCTCGAGCAGCCGGGTTCTTCCGCTCAAGCGGAATTGGGCGGCCCAAGTGGCCAAAGTGGGCGCACGAGCGGCCATCCCTGTTTCAGCATATACTGGGTAACTTTGAACAAGCATATCTTTTGCATCCGGACTCCATTTTGAGCGATTCTTGAGCCTAAAATCAATCCCCAGAAGTCTAGTTTCCAATGGTGGTGGTCTCACTCCTAAATTCTAAGTACAGAAATAGTTATTCCCAAATTAGTGATGACTTGTTATAAAATAGGGTTTGAAAACCCTATTCCTCAGGTGATATACTAGGTTGGTTCAGTATCCAGGACTGAGGCGCAGACAAGCTGCCTCAATCTATGGGGTTTCCATACAGACTTCAAGCCGAGGATACACCCCTGGGTATTTAAACCAGACTTTAGTCTCGGAACTCCTGAACCTTTGCGTTCTAGGCATAAGCCATTCGAACTCTAGTTTCCACCATCCCGGTTGGTCTTCTAGGAACTCACCGTGAACATAGGCAGGTGGCTTTACCAGATCACCAAAAGTCGTTCGGGCACGACAAACACCAAAGGAGTTGCACCTTTAGAGGATTTAAGGTCTCCTAGACCGGGATGCAAAATGTATGCATAACTATGCATGTTTTTTTTGTTTTTGTTTTTTGAAATGCAAATGATGCAAGCGATGCATGTTGCATGGAATGCGCGACAACACGCGGCTTAAGATATGTACAAAGCAATAGTGTGCACACCAATGCATTAAAGGTCTTGCACCTTCCAAGGATTTAAGGTCTCCTAGACCGTACGTGTTTAAGGTCTCGCCAGACCATGATGCAAAATGTAAGTGTGATACACATGCCACACGGAATGCAAAATGAAACAAATGAGACACGTGTGCCTCATAAGATGCAAAAAAATACAAGTGGACTTACACGCTGCGCGAAGCCGGTTTTGAAAGTTGGACTTATACGCTATGCGAAGCCGGTTTTGAAAGTTGGACTTATACGCTACGCGAAGCCGGTTTTGAAAGTTGGACTTATACGCTACGCGAAGCCGGTTTGTGAAAGTTGGACTTATACGCTACGCGAAGCCGGTTTGTGTTCAAAACAATGCAATGTACTAACAAGTACAAGCGAGATGCACAAGATAGCGCGAATGGATGCATGCAAGATGCAAGTGAGGTGCACAAAACAGTGCGATGCGCAAAACAGCGCGATTGAAATACAATGCACAAAACAGCGCGACAATTTGAAATGCACAAAACAGTGCGACGATTTTGAAATGCACAAAACAGTGCGACTGTTTGAAATGCACAAAACAGTGCGACGCGCAGAACAGCGCGAACAATTTTGAAATGCACAAAACAGTGCGACGCGCAACACAGCGCGAACAATTTTGAAATGCACAAAACAGTGCGATTGATATGCGATACACATGGGGCAACTTTTGGACCTTGCAAAAGCCAAAAGGATACGAAAAGGATACACCTTGCATGGGTTGAAGCGCTACGCACGGCAGATGCAGTCCGCGGTCAGAACGGAGGCCGGTTGAGCGTCGGAGATGCACTTTCTTGCGCTTTCTTGAGCTATGAAGACCCAAAACAACTCAAATGGCCTAAACAAGGCTGTGGGAACCCCACCGGCCGAAAGGGGAGGCCACCGGCTGGCCATCGGCACAAAAACAATTCTATCGGCACAAAAAAGTGCCGGCTGGCACAAAACATTGCCGACCGGCAAACAGTTGTTGGTGCGGGGCAGTTTTGACTTTTCACCTTGGGTGTTTTAAAATAGGGTTTTAAACCCTATTTTCTCATTCCTCCTCCGCCGAAATCTCTTGCTCTCTTTCTCTAGAGCGTTTCTCTCTCCCTTTTCGCCCGTTTCTTCGCATTCTACGCTCGTTTCGTCGTCGGATTCGCGATTTCCTTCGCGTTTCGGACATTTTCAACCGATTACATTCTTGTTTCGGTGCCTCGTTTGGTGTTCTCGCCTTTTCGGGGTTTGTTCCCCCACTTTCCTCTTCATTCCTGTGCCTTTTCACATTCCGACCTTCCCGGCCATTTCCGACCCTCTTGGGAGTTGACTTTTCAGTTGACTCTTCGTATTCCGGCCCGGTTTTCCTTTTCCCGGCCATTTTCTCATCATTTTCGATATGGCAGACGACATTCCACGTGGCGGGACTCCCTCGGACCACGAGATGGATCCCGGGGTCGAGCTCCTACCACTGAGCGAGCGCCCGTTCGACCCGGCGAGCTACCGGCCGGCGATCCATGTTCTGCCCCCCGACGGCCTACGTCAGTTCCGGAGCTTCGAGAGGCACGTGGGGCCTGAGCTACTGCTGCGTGAGCCTACCTCCCACCTTTCATTCGGCACTTCCGAGGTAACTCTTTGTCTTCTGCTTTACTTTCCGCAATGTAGGATACAAAAACTGTCATAGTTCATTGTATTCTTTAACTGCTGAAAACTGATATGCTGTAGACTGTAGTTGACTGTAAACATACATACAACTGATATCTGCTTAAGACTGACACCTGCACACACACTGCACTAGCCCCGAATCATTCAAACACACTGCGCTCACTGTATTTCACTGCATACACACTGGCACCTAGTATTCGTCTGAATCTGTTAAATTTGCACACATGCTATATCTGCTTTGAAACACCCAAACACGCTGACACAGCACACGTATTTCACTGCAAGCACACCGGCACCCGGTATTTGCCTGAAACTTGTCAAACTTGCACACATGCTTTATCTGCTTTTTCAAAACTGCATTTTGAATGTTGTCTTGCAATTGTCATTTTCTGTTTACAGGAGCATTACATGGCAACTATGCTAAGCATGCATGGAGTTCCAAAACCAACTTGAGATCATGTTATATTATGGATATATAAGCATGAAAAACATCCTAAACATGCTCAACACACACTCAAGCATAATGCTCTCTCAAGAGGCCAAATAGGTCCT
>NW_021029868.1:18906-31556 GCF_004153795.1 Camellia sinensis | reverse complement strand
ACAAAATATCGAGGTATGATCGGCTCACTTCTTTATTTAACTGCAAGTAGACCTGATATTATGTTTAGTGTTTGTATGTGTGCTAGATATCAATCAAATCCTAAGGAATTACATCTCAGTGTTGTTAAAAGAATTTTTAGATATCTTGTTGGCACTCAAAATTTGGGACTGTTTTATCCTAGAGATATTGCATTTGATTTAATTAGTTACTCGGATGCCGACTTTGCCGGATGCAAACTTGATAGAAAAAGCACCAATGACACTTGTCACTTTTTTGGTAACTCATTAGTATCTTGGTTTAGCAAAAAGCAAAATTCTATTGCTTTATCAACGGCCGAAGCTGAATATATAGCTTCTAGAAGTTGTTGTGCCCAAATACTTTGGATGAAACAACAATTGGAGGACTTTGATTGGCATTATGATCATATCCCTATTAAATGTGATAATACTAGTGCCATCAATTTAAACAAAAATCCGGTTCAACACTCAAGAACAAAACATATTGAAATTCGACATCATTTTTTGAGAGATCATGTTCAAAAAGGGGATATTGTACTTGAATTTGTAAACACCGACAAACAATTGGCGGATATTTTCACAAAACCCCTGATCGAGGATCGCTTTAATTTTATTCGTGGCGAGCTTGGAATGTCGATTTCTACTTAAAAAGTTTTGTTATGACTGAGAAACTTGAATTTTTGT
The DNA here is from genome assembly GCF_004153795.1 of Camellia sinensis. Taxonomy (NCBI): domain Eukaryota; kingdom Viridiplantae; phylum Streptophyta; class Magnoliopsida; order Ericales; family Theaceae; genus Camellia; species Camellia sinensis. The sequence continues at coordinate 30,854 of NW_021029868.1, read as the reverse complement.
TAAAATGATATATGTGTATTGCTACATTGATATGGAAACATTTATATTAGTTGAATGGTCTCAAGTCCTTCATACATTTATTCTTTTTAACAGTTTGCTATTCTCACTTGTGTAAATTTTTTTGGTTCTGCATTTTAAGGTAAAATTAACTTTGCATACACTGATTTTTTTTAAACCCTCATGGTATTTTTTTTTTTTTTTTGCATTACCATTCCAGCAACACCAACATGTCACTAAGTTTAATTTCTGCTGGTATTGTTTTATTTTAATTTAATTTTTTTTATTTTGCTATTAGGCTTAATTTCTATTTTTTCTCATTATTATTTTTTGTTTGGACTTAATTTTCTTATTTTTTTCTTCTTTTTAATTTCATTTTCCAGTACTTAAACTTAAAAAAAAATACAAATCAAAATACAAATACAAATATTTACATAAAAAAAACACCCTTCATTTTTTTTACAGCCACACGCCGATCAAAATAAACATACAAAAAAAAATACCTTCATTTTTTTCCGGCCATACGCCGATCTTACTTGCCCACTTCTTCCATTGTTTTCTTCTTTTTTTTATCACCTTGGGTGACCCTTGACGCCCCTGCCCCCGTACTTTCGTCGAGAGCGATGACTCCCCGCTGACTATCAAAGGCCAAGAACGACGTTGCTCCAAATCGCTCCACGGAGGTGGTCTTCCGTTTAAGCTCTTTATTTTCGACCTTCAGTGCGCCTATTTCTGCTCACGCATCCTTGTACATGCGCTGGAGCAGAGAGAGTTCGGCGTTGACCTGATGGAGCTCACTCGTCCTATTTTTCAATTGGTGAGCCAATTTTGTGACTGCCGTCACCATCTCCATACAGGACGTTAGTGTGAAATGATTAGCTTCTATGTCAGATTGAGCTGCCATGATTTGCTCAATCGACATCATAGGAAGGTTAGCAAGAGGAATGACAGGAAGAGTAGGAGTAGAGGCACTCGGTCCAGCAGAGCTTATGGGATCGTTCAGGTCCGGAAACAGAGTGAGGGAACGGGATGAGGAAACCATGGATTAGGGATGAGAAGTGTCAAAGAAATGAGTTGCTGAGAAATAGTAGTGAACAGACTGAGGTTTGGCCTCCTCCATTCAGTTTCTTTGTCTCACGATGAGGAAGAAGAAACAAAGTGGTGAAGAAGAGATAGAAGAGAGTGAGGTAAAGAAGAAGAAGCAGACGAGTGTGATTAAGAAGAGGGCTGAAGAGAAAAAGACAAGGAGGGAGAGATAGCCGAGGCAAGCGGTAATCGAGGAGAGCTGCTTTTGTCAGTCGGCCGACGCAAAAGCGAGGCCGCGTGTTCAACGCAATTTTCAACGAAAAAGAGAGGCGCGGGCGATTCATATATATATATATATATGTATATATATGTTTTGATTATCTATTTTTTGATGCCATTTATCACTATCATTTTCCTCATCCTCCTCCAACTTCTGATCCATGATTTCCTTTTGACAATGTCACAGGGGGAGAAATTATATGATGTTATGCATTATGGTATTATTTTCAAATTATGGTATTAGTTGAAAACTAATCTGATGATTATGTATTTATAGTTTGATATCTTAGTCTCATATCATGTCTCTAATTAAAGCTTATTTATTACACATGTGCTAACCTATGTATTTAGAAATTAATTTAGGGAGCATGACTTGAGAGGGAGGTTTTCTTACTCCCAAATCAAATCAAAACATCATTGTGTGCCATCATAAAAAAGGGGGAGATTGTTAGACTTATTTATTTTGATGACTTATTTAATTATGTTTTAATTTATTTGGAAAAGAAAAATAGAATCAAAATTTATTTTGATAATTTATTTAAAAGAGAAAAATTGAATCAACATTTATTTTGATGATTTTATGTTTTAATAAAATTGAAATTTATTTTGTTCCATTATTTCTCACCTAAACCTTTATCCTAAATATTGTTAGAATGTATTTAATATTTGATTAAATCAAGAGTTCAAACAACCCAAAATAGAGGTTCAAACAGCTCAGCACAACAACAGTTCAAAAGGTTCAAAAGGTTCAAGTGGAAGATATTCAAATTTGTAATGATGGAGTGGAAAATATTCAAATTGGTAATGATGGAAGTACAACGGCTATAAATTTAAATGACTACAACGGTTATAAACGGCTATAAATTCAAATGAATACAACGGCTATAAACGGCTATAATTTTCATTATATATACCAAAGCCTCTAATGTAAACAAGTTACAAAAACCTGAAAATATTATTTGATCTATAAGCACTCATATCTATTCTCAGAAATTATACACTGAGCCTTATAGCTTTAAGCTCATCTTTCTTGTGTGAGACTTACAGAAAAACCAGAGCTTCATTTTTATATATATCTTTGAGAGATAATTCTTGTAGCTTTCTGTGAAAGCAAAAATACTTTCTTTTCAACCTTGTAAGAGTGTAGTACACTCAATGTTCTTGACTTAGAAAGTCAGTGTAAAATCTATGGAGGATTGCTCTATCTGTGAAAAGGTTGCTAGCACCCTGTGAAGCTAGAGTATAGTAGAAAATCTCAAGTGAAGCTTGAGGAGTGGACGTAGGCCGAGTTGAAGCCGAACCACTATAAATTTGTTTGCCTCTCTCTCCCTTATCTCTTTATTTTATTTTAAATTGCCAGAGCTATATTTCACATTTTTACTGTGCTAAAATCATTGACTAACATAGTTTTTAAGACACTTGTTTTAATTATTTTTATTTCATTAAATATATTTATCTATTGTGCTAGTCATAATTTTTTATTAGGGTACTATTAATTTTAATTATAAAAACCTAATTCACCTCCCTCTTAGGTTGTCTTTTGGGTAACATAGCCTAATAAGTCATATTTTGATGCAAATTTTGAGATAAAGTGTGTATTGGTGAAAAATGTAGATGATTTTCCTTTCTTATCCTCATGTTGTAGTCACATTCTTATTACATGTTTAGATTCTGTTTGATTGAGTAACAGAAAGTAGACATTGACACTTATATAGAGATCGAAGTGAGATTTGATCAAAAGTATAGGGGGTTGACTGTAACAATTTCATGTGTAGGGACCAAAGTGGGATTTGATCAGAAGTGCAGGGGGTTAACTGTCATGATTTTATGTATAGAGGGTCAAACTGAGATTTTGTGCAAAGTGTAGGGATGCAAAGTGTAATTCATCCTAAGGGATATTTTACAATTTTTTATCTCTTAATTAAAAATTTCAAATCATAATATATATTTAAAAAAAACAATTAAAATTTATATGATTCTTTTGTGAAGAATTACACGAGGTGAGCATTGCAAAGAATAATAATTACAAGTTACAACACACAAATCAAACGCTGCAGCATCTCTAATATTTTAATCCCTGTTGTTGGCCACATCTCTAATATTTTAGTGTCATGGCAATAAGCTAATCAATAGTCACCACCAAGCATGGATCTAGAGACTAGAAGGGGTAAGAGGGGCGATTGCCCCCTCATGATTTAAAAAATTTACTATTATAATAGAATTAGTTGATGATCATCTTCAAATTGTGTAGACTTGCCTCTTCTATTTTGTCCAAAGTTTAGCACACCTAATTAGTCAATTTCTAAATTCGTCTATATTGATTTAAATTTATTTTGAACCAATGATAACTCTGAAATCCAAAATTCCCTGTTTTAGTAGATTAGCAGTGGTAGGCATAGAGTGGGCAGTACCCCACTAGAAGCCTGTGTTTCCGACGCAGCAAATGTGGTTGCAAGGTCACAAAGTCTAGAGGTTGTTTTCGTTGACTAGCATGTAGGTAGTCTAAGTTAATTCCTTATTCTATAGGATAGGACGATTTTCTTTGTTTATTGAATTAGTTGGGAAATTTTTTCATTAGTTCTCTCCCCCCTGGTTAGTGCTGCTAGCGAGCTCTAGCCCTTACCGGAGGGGCGGTACGAAATATTGGTCTGCTCTGCAAAACTAAGCTTTCAATTCGCTCCCCTTATGTGGGAGCCCTCTGACAAATCTATATCTTTTCTTTTGATGAATGAAAATTCTAATTAGATGACTCATCGATGAATGAAAAGTGTATTAGACAAAATGTTTTGTGATTCATCAATTTTTACTGTCACATAGTACAATTTCCATGTTACTGTATAAAGAGTTCATTCCATTGACGGGGTACATCCAAGTAAACTGATCTTTAATAGAATACAATGGTTTATTATTATGATTTTCAAATTTAGTACAGGTTTTTCTTTTTCAACTCTATTTCGATTTTAGCTACCACAAATAATTCTCTAACCATGTACTCAAGGATTTTTTCTTGTTGTTTTCAACATGGTATCAAAATCTCTATTATGATTCAACCTACCTAATTTGTCACCGCTGTTACCACTATCACCTCTCTACCACCAACCACCCTATAACCACCACCATCACTACCACTAACACTGTCACCATCCGTACCGCCACCATCACAATCCACACCATTTCTACGACGACTATTAGTATATCATCATTTTTAGAGTCCTAACCAAATATATAGGACAACGTTTTTATGCGAAACACATTTTTTGAAAAATCTTATAGAATTTTTTTATTTTTATTTTTTGCAAAAACAAATAGAGCATAAGTATATGAAATTAAAATAGATAGTAATTGTATATAGCCTTCTTTTTAATGAAATGAAATAAATTTTGAATTGAATTTATGCTAAATTAAAAGTGTAACCTAATACAGAGAAACAAATAGATGAAATTATGTTTGTACTTTGTTCTTGTTTTAGCACTTCTATCCTTTCTAATTTTTCTAATAAATTTCTTCTTTTGATGTCAACCTTCTTTTGGCATCTCTGGATTTGTTAATTAAACCAACTAAGAAACGACATGTGTTGTTGAGACATCTATATTTTTTGTTCGAAAGAAAAGAAAGTAAAGAAGAAAGAAACAAAGTATATGAGAACATGCGTTTAATCCTTTTTTAATATTTTTCCTCCTCTGGTTTCTTTGTAAACTATTTAGATTTGACTTTTTGCCTTAGGTGATTTTCAAGACATGATTTTTTCAAATTCTATGAAGATCAAGAAGTTGGGGAAACCAACCAAAGTTACAGGGTGGTCTCATATATCTATGGAAACTATTTAATTGTTATGATTAAGTTTTATCGGACTATGATCTAAATTTGAATAAGCTATGTTGGAGGATTTGAGGAGGGATTTGGAAAGGGAAAGAGGGAAAGAGAAAAGTTAGGTAAAATGTGAATAAAATATACCTACATTTCACCTAGTTTCACACACCTTTTCTTTCTCCCTTTTCAAATCCTTCCCCAAATCCCCCAACCAAACACAACATTAGTGTGTGTTCTTGTTTGTTGGGTTGATGATGCTTGCAAAACCTTAGGGGTGGGTACAACTGGACTTACTTTATAATTAGCCATGTAATAATTTATGGGTGAATTTGAAATTTGGCTTTGTGTGCAATTGCACCAATGTCACGAGTGATTGTCAATTTTCTTGAATAAATTATAAAGGAGACTCTAAAGTAGTTGCTTTTAATTTTAATGTGGGTTGATTGATTGAAAAATGGGCAATGGCATGTATAAAATTCCAGGTTGATATTACTATTTTACTTGTTTACTCTTTTAACAGCTCTATCTTATTTGTTTATTTATTTTGTCAAATTTTTTTTTTTATCCATGCAGTGGAAATTGCACCCGGCCTTTTATTTTTTTATATGTTATTTTGGCATATTTTAACTGGTTGTGAAAAACTCTCACACAAAAAAATTGGTAAGACATGTCGAAAAGATATTTGCTTTTGGGTTAATGCAATTATCAATTTTAAAAGAACCATCCAAGTCTCAGCGAGTTGATATATGGTTACAAATTCATAGTAATTGGAAATTGTATGAAGATGAATGCATTATTTATTTATTTTGCTCGGCTATCAAGATAAAAATGTGAAATTGTACTGAGTTTTTTTATTATTTTTTATTTAGTGATTTTTTAAAAGATTTTTTTTCATAAAATTTGTACTTTTTAAGTATACCAAGATTAAGAGGATCTAAAATTAAAAAATTAAAACTAAAATATTAAAAAAATACAAAAAATTTACAAATTCAAAGAAAATATTTTTAAAATTTTCAAACCAAACAGAGTGATCCAAGGGGTGAATCTTTTATGGGAAGTGATTGATCTTAACAAATTTAGAATTGGCTTTTGGGTCAAACATTATGCGATGAATTTGGTGTTTCACCAAGCGTAGTTTTGTTTTTCTTTCTGCTGTACCAAAAACAAAAGAAATATGTATATGTGGTTGATCAGTTTTTGTTTGACAGCTCCTTGTACCTCGAAGCTTCAAAAGAGGTTTGATTTTTTCTGAAATTTTTAATTTTTTTTATTGAAAATAAAAATTAATTTGACCAAAAAAAAAAATCCAAAGAAATACAACTATATAAAAGTTATAAGTGCTTTTGATTTATTTTTTTTTCAACAAACTAATTTTTAATTTTTTAGAAAAAAAAATTTAGAAACAGATTCTAAAACCAAACTAAATAGATATTAACGTGGAAAAGTAAGCTAAAACTGCATGACTTTGAAATGTTTAAAAAGGAGGAGTTATTGTGGAGATATTTTTTTAATATTATTGTTAATTATTTTGCAATTTTGAAAAAGAGACCGAAATAAAAAAAAAATTGAAATAAAAAGATTGTAAAAAAAAAAAAAATTGTAAAACTTGTCCTTTATTATTATCGTTTTAAGTCTCAAATTATCTTAACCGCCCTTTGATTGATGAAAATGTCTATATTTAGTCTTGCCACCCAAATCAAAACAATAATACTATAAACCCATCCTTATCAAATCAGAATTTAAGTAGAACAAAAAAAAAAATTCAACGACTTAAATTTATTTTATATGTGGATCCTACATTTCATCAATTTAATTTCCATCATACAAACATATTCGAGCTAAATTTAGGATTCATAAGAATAAGTTCTAACATTTTTCAAATTCAAATCTTAATTTAAAAATCTCCATATGAATTTTCACATTATACTGAAAACACTATTTAATAAATTTTCACCAAAACAAAGTGCGTCACTTACACCTCATAATGGAGTTTACGAATGGCCCATGTGATGAAAATAAAATAATAATTCTATTTGCAGCTAAATAATAATTCATTAGTTTAATTAAAATTTTAAAATTTTAATTCTTGTTATATTTTAATATAAATTTATTAATAAGAACAATACATATCAAATTTTAAAATAAAATATTATTTTTTTCTTGTAGTACACTCATTTTTTTCATATTCAATTCTCTTAATCTTTTTCTTTAAGTTTTAATTATTATTTTTTTTCGTCTTCTTCCCCACTCCAAAATTCCAATTCACTCCACCAAAAATTCACCATCTAATATCAATTGAGTGGTTTTCCAGAACTTGCGCACTGGAAAAGCTTTGAGGCCAATCAAAATAACTTTTAAAAGCCAAGGACAGTTTGAGGAATGCAACCACATGGTGATAAAATAAAATAAAATATTATTTTTTTCTTGTAGTACACTCATATTTTTCATATTCAATTCTCTTAATCTTTTTCTTTAAGTTTTAATAATTATTTTTTTTCGTCTTCTTCCCCACCCCAAAATTCCAATTCACTCCACCAAAAATTCACCATCTAATATCAATTGAGTGGTTTTCCAGAACTTGCGCACTGGAAAAGCTTTGAGGCCAATTAAAATAACTTTTAAAAGCCAAGGACAGTTTGAGGAATGCAACCACATGGTGATAAAAACTTGAGACTGAGAGTATTGTTTACTATTTGATCATTTTTTTTTGCCTCTGTTTCACTTTTTTATTTTTGCATATTCCTTGGAAGTCCTTTTCTATATTTCATTTTTTCCTCTAAGCTCAAGAAATCCCTAACACGAAAATAAGTTGAAACACCAATGGCTACAAGTCAGAACGCAAATGAAAATGGAATAAATTTCCTCCCCCAGATAATTGAAAATGATCAATTGAAACAAGCATCGAAAGGATTTTTGAAAAGAATTTTTAAAGTGGTGTAATTTAAAAATTTTGATTTGTTTATTATCTGAGTGTATCTTGAAGGGTAATTCGAGAAAAAAAATAAGGTGTATTGGATTGTTTGGGATGATCTCAATAAATGTACTTTTTATCTTTTTACGAAAAGATGTGCAGAAAAGTAGAGAGGTGATGCTATGAAAAAAAGATAAAAAAATAAAAAGATGAATTATTTAGGGGATGCCAAACCACCGAAAATAAATTATAATCTAACTAATTTAATAAAATATACTGAAAAATTTAGCGCACTTAATAATTTTTTGGATACAAATAGAATCTTACAAACAAAATGGGCCACTCACATTGATTGGTATCGACAAAATGTGATTGAAAATATTATATAAATTAATGTTTAAAAAAATTACTATATAATATACAACAATAAAACTTTGAATTATTGAACAAGATATACATTAAATATAGGTTAACAAATGACAAGGATTGCATAATAAAACATATTTATAAGATTAATTAATGTAATGGGTCACTCACACGTCATCAAGTTTAATAATTGATCAATGTGTAGATTACAAAGCGGTCTATTCACAGGAGTTGGTGTACGGGAAAGAAATAAATCTTCTCGTATGATCCTGTTGATCAAGTTTGCGTTCCTCCAAACAATGTTGCTTTGCCACCTGAAAACACAAACGTGAGCTAACCGGCGGGTGTGTTCCGGAAACCCCTCCGATGCCTAAGTCAGCAACTAGACAATAGACAATAAGCTCTGTGTATTCTAGAGTAAGAATTGGGATACATGTCCATAGGTCTGGTCATGAGCTTTTATAGACTTTACTTTGGCACAATCCTAGTAGGATTCCAACTCTCCCTATGAGAGTCCTCCTAGGAATCACACACCCTACTCACTACCAACCAAGTGAGATGGTTTTGCACAATCCCAGTAGGACTCTAACTCTCCTTAGCAGAGTCCTACTAGGAGTCTCATTACTACAAGCCAAGTGAGATGGCCAAACCTTTTACCTCGGTTATACATTCCCGTCCGAACTGCTTTATCTCCGTCCCCTGTTCCTCGGACCGTGTGATCGAAAGCCGATCTAACGGATGCCACCCTACCGAGCTATACACAGCTCAGCCCTCGCCATTGATGCTACCTCTTTTTAATAAGCTGCTGCAACCACACCGAGCTAAGTTACCTCGGTCACACGCTTAAGTAATGATGTAGATGGCGCCCGGCCGAGCTATACCAAGCCCGACATCCTTTCTCACCAATACCTCGGCTAACCACCAGGCCCACTTATTTCGGCTGACATCTTTACCTCGGCTAACATTGCGGTCAGCCAAGTTACTTCGGCTCTGTGATACTTAAGTACTACTACCAGTCTTGACTTCGAGATGACGCCTTGCAGAGCTATCGTTTAGCTCGGTCCTCTTTCTACCGATACCTCGGTCCATAGCTCGGCCCAAACCCAAAATATGAGATTTCTTCTTGGCCTAAGACAGAGCTACACCAGCCCTTATCTCGGCCCATTATGCGGTCCAACTCCCAAAGAAGACTCTTCTTAGCTCGGCCCAATTTGTTTACAAATTACCCTTTCAATTGCCCCTTGATTCCATTTGCGTAGCATGATTGGGATTTATTTTTCCTCCAGCCGAGCTAAGAAGTTGTTCGGTTTCACAGCTTGTTCGGTCCCAATAAGCCTTGTCAGTTGCTCAGCATGTCCTTCCACTAATCTGGTATGACGTCATTCCCAGGATACATGGCGTGCCCCCAATATCTTTGTTCTCCTGTTATCACCATCATGCCAAAAATTTGAATAGCCCTGCTTTTTTGCCTTCAACGTATATATCCTTCAAGTTTGCAATGGTATGGCCAGTCGTTCTTTTTGTCTCGCTGAGTAGACTAACTCGGTTTATACTAACCCTGTCAACTTGCTTTGGCCGAGATAACCATTTCGGTCCAGGAATTCAAAAATTTGTTGGTCATACCTGCCAACTTGCTTTGGTTGAGGTAACCATCATCCCGGCCAAAGGGTTCAAAAATTTGTTGGTCATACCTGCCAACCTGCTTTGGCCGAGGTAACCATCATCCCGGCCAAAGAGTTCCAAAAATTTTGTTGGTCATACCTACCAACTTGCTTTGGCCGAGGTAACCATCATCCCGGCCAAAGGGTTCAAAAATTTGTTGGTCATACCTGCCAACCTGCTTCAGCGCGGATCCTTATCTCGGCTTAAAGAAGAGCTAAATGCTTGGCCATTCCTGCCAAACTTCTTGATTGCCTTCAGTCGGGCAAAGACTTGTTGGTCAAACCTACCAACTTCCTGCAGCCTAGATCCTTATCTCGGCTTTAGGAGAAGTGTTGGTTTTTCCAGCCAACCTCTTCAGCCCAGATCCTAATCCTAGCTGAAGAGAGCTCAAAGTTGGTTATTTCGGCCCACTCTGAGCGAAGTGTTTGGTTTTTCTAGCCAAACGTCCTGCAGCCTGGATCCTTATCCTGGGCTTAGGAGGGGTGTTGGTTTTTCCAGCCAACCTCTAAGTTGGTTATTCCTGCCAACCTAGAGTAAAGTGTTTGGTTATTCCAACCAAACGTCCTGCAGCCTGGATCCTTATCCTGGGCTTAGGAGGGGTGTTGGTTTATTCCAGCCAACTTCTTCTGTTGCCCTCCAGTCAGGCAAAGACTTTTCAGAAAGAGTTGGTCAAACCTGCCAACCCACTTTGCCCCTAGTTGGGCAAAGATTTTTGCGCGGTCTGTCCTATTTGTCAACCGTGTTATCTTTTGCCGAAGGTGTTTTGTCCGACATCGCTGTTGTGCCAAACTCTGCCATGGTGCGCGCCCCATCTTTCTCTACCCTGATGTGTTGGTGCACTCTCTCCATTAGGGCTTCCATAGTAAGGGGCAGCGTCATTGTCATTGAATCCCTCAATTCAGTTCACGATATTCTGCTTCAGTCAATTTTACACCATCAAATAGATACTGCTCGTCTTCTATATAATGTCTGAGCTCCTTCAGTTTTTTCAAATACTCTTGCCTTGAAACTTTCTTTATAGCTCCAATGCCATCTTCCTCCAAAGCATTAGATCTCTGAACAGCTTCTTCTTCCTCCCTCTGTGTTAATTTTGGCTTAGCTAGCTTCCTTGTTGCTGCTGCTGCATCCCTCTCTTTGGTCATGCAATTGTTCTTCCTCCGACTCAGAACCATCATCATCATCCTGAGAAGTCCGTCTTTTAACTCGTCTTTCTTCTTCACTGCTCTTTTTTTTCTTCGAATCTTCCTTCTCTGTCTTCGTCTTCTTCGACTTTCTCTGCTTCGAATCCTGCTCCTCTATCTCCGATTCATTTTTTCTTCCCTTTGCCTTTTATCTGGCTCTTCATAGACTTTATGTCAATCGTCATTCTTCTTATTACTTTGTCTTGCTCCCTTATGCGATCTTCGAGAACCTGTGGATCCATCTTCCGCCTCTGTCTATCAAGGCTTTGAGAGCGGTGTGGACTTGAGCCCTGTCTTTCTCTTGCTTCTCTCCGCGGATTCCTTCGCTGGGGATCTAATTCCGCCATGGGTGGGATAGAAGGTAAACCTTCGCGCCTCCCACCCCCTTCCGGTGTTTGCCCATCAATAGCAGATTGTGGCAAGTCTTCATTGTGTGCTATTGCTTTCAACTAGAGAGGAAAACTTGATCAAGAGGTTTTGCTCTTTGTGAAATTCCCACAGACGGCGCCAATTGTACGAGCACGAAATAATTCTTCTCGTATGATCTTGTTCATCAAGTTTGCAATCCTCTAAACAATGTTGCTTTGCCACCTGAAAACACAAACGTGAGCTAACCGGCGGGTGTGGGCCGGAAACCCCTCCGATGCGTAAGTCAGCAACTAGACAATAAACAATAAGCTCTGTGTATTCTAGAGTAAGAATTGGGATACCTGTAC
>NW_021029859.1:57210-108388 GCF_004153795.1 Camellia sinensis | reverse complement strand
TATTCTTGTTTTTTCACTCTTGGGAAGAAATAGGGATCATAACCTTTTAAAGGTTGTAATTGGTTTTCATAACTGAAAGGTAATAAAAACTAATAAATTAACCATTATTGGTTTTAATTTCTATTTATTGGTTTTCAAAATTGAAAGGTTGTGGAAGTTTAAAAGGAATGAAAACCAACTTTAACTAATATGTTTTAATTTCTATTTATGCCCCTCGTAGAAATAGAAATTATACAAGTAGTATCTACACATTAGGTCTATAACACATATACCCTTAAGTCTATTAACTAAATTGAATCACTTAAATTGTAGGCTTCTTGTAAATGATAACACCACATTTAATTATGTGGTCCCATTGAGACATTATCTAACAGTATTTTCTCCCTCAAGAAAATAAGGGAAAGTATAAGAAGGAGAAGAAAGAAAAAACATGATTAATTTTAACTTCTGAGTTGGTATCCTTCACTTGTGGCTCTCAATTTCTAGTTTACAAAGAGGACAACAAGATATAATTCTGACCCAATTGATCCACACCACACTTTGAGATGAAAAAATAAATAAAAATGTGAACTTGGCACTACCTAATGAGATGAGAACTAAATGCACGAGCAAATCATCAGATAGGTCGAGCTTTAGTGCCTTAAGTTTTGAAGCAAGATGAGACATTTCCATGATTTACTCGCGAACATTACCCTTGCCTAATATAATCATCTGAAAATGCAAATCTCCTTTCTCTGGTGGATCGCCTTAATGGCACAGATTCTTGAGGTTGAGGTTGTAGAGTTTGTTCCTCAGGAACAATTATCTCATCTTGAATGGGGGTTTGAACTATATTATCTTGAACAACATTGTCTGGTTGAGGATCTGAAATTACTTCTCGAGCAATGACGTATACAAATATAGCTAAATGACATAGATCAATCGTGGATGCGTAGCATGGAAATTACGTGTGATGTGATCCATACATGCCTATTTCCAACTGGTCCTACTTAACTTTATTGAGATCAATACTTCACAATACGTAACAGAGCGTAATAAACTGAATATTTCATTTCTGCAGAAATTAATCTAATTACATAGATAAAACTCAAGGCTGACATAAAGCAGTAATATAAATACAAACTCTCACTAAACCAGAATGTTCTCAAATAGAACAACACCCATCTGAGCAGTGTGCTCATGAAAGACCTTGGGTGGTAGTCCCTTCGTAAGTGGATCCGCTATCATGGAGTTTGTCCCAATGTGCTCTATGGAAATCTGTCCACTCTGCACTTTCTGTTTCTTTGGTTCCGGACCCTGAGGAATAGCAACTTCCTTTCCCTTATGCGTTCTTTTGCCCGTATGCTTGGAGGTGCTTGCCGGATGAGCACTTTCAGTCCTTTCTTGCTTCAATCTCTCTTCCTCTTGCACACAAAATGCAATGAGCTCATTGAGAGTCCATTTCTCCTTCTGGCAGTTATAACTGACCTTAAATTGGTTAAATTGTGCAGGAAGAGAGATGAGAAATAAATGGACGAGCAAATCATCAGATAGGTCGAGCTTTAGTGCCTTAAGTTTTGAAGCAAGATGAGACATTTTTATGATGTACTCGCGAGCATTACCCTTGCCCTTATACTTTATTGAAATCAAGCTTGCTAAAAGCGTGCTTGTTTCAGCCTTATCGTTTTTAGCAAAACGCTTTTGAATTTCTGAAAAAAATTCACTGGCAACGGTAACATCCTCTGTTATTGCACCCCGAAAAACTTCTGGAATCCCACGCTTCATGATCATAAGACTTAGCCTGTTAGAACGATCCCACTTTTCAAAGTACACAGTTTCCTCAGGAGTACTTTGTGCAGTGAGAGCATTCGGTTTTGGCATCCTTAATGCCAAGTCTATGTCCATGCAGCCGAGAACAATCAATATGTTCTCTTTCCAGTCCTTAAAGTTTGTTCCATTTAACATTGGAACATTGTTCATGTTGGCAGAGATTGAAGTAGTCGGCATTAAAGCTGAATAGAAAAGAAAATAAAAGGAATAAACAATTATGCTCACATTAAGTTACAAAATAGATAATCTCTAAATAAATTAATTTAATGACAACATTTCAAGATACCTAGCACAACATTAATACCAAGCCTTTGGGTAGTGATATTAACAGTAAGTGGTATTCTTGTTGCAATGATCAAACATTGTTAATAAGTTATGTCAAATAACAAATCTATCTTTTGATGGATTTATTATTCACATTAGGTTTTCTTGACAATTGGCACATGTTTATCACCACTAAATGTGTGTGTAATTCTGCCAAGTATTAATCATGCCTTTGGACCGATAAATACCCGCCTGATGTACACATACATGAACATCAAAACATTCCATATAAAACAATCTAAACAAGAGAGATCACTTTTGTGACATCTTGTTTTAATTGACTTATATTTAGAACGTTTAAAAAATTAAATTTCACCTGTAGACGTTGTATGAAATTACTTTAAATTTAAAGATTTCTTAATGCGTTACCCCGTATATATTATATAATTTTGCAGTAATCAATTATATACATATATATATAATTGACGGTTCCAAAAAATAGTTTTTTTTTTGCCACAAATCACATGCATGAATAGATTATTAAAATGACAAAGACCAAGCCACAAATCACATGCATGAACAAAGACCAAACCACTTCTTTATTATTTGTTACCCCGTATATGTTATATAATCTGCAGCAATTCCAATTATATATATACATATATAAATAGAATTGACGGGTCCAAAAATAAATAATTTACATCCATAAGAAAATTCAGAATCTGATTCCAGGAAGCTAAATAGAATGAATAAAAGCATATCTATTCTGATAATACACATGATATAACCGCTCTGATACCAATTGTTAACATAAATTTCAGAACATAAACCTTACACTTTGGATCATTTACCATATGTATTATCAAGAAATCAAGACAAAATGACATACCTGAATCCATTGATGAACGGTTAAACGGAAGCGTCTGATTGTCAATAAAATCTTAATATTGACTTTGTTAAAGCCTTCTAATCCTTTCCCTTTGGTGCCTTATGTTTCTCCTTGAGAGGATTTAGAAAAACAAAAGAGTATTCTTATTTTTTTTTCACCTTGGGAAGGAATAGGGACCATAACCTTTTAAAGGTTGTAATTGGTTTTCATAACTGAAAGGTAATGAAAACCAATAAATTAACCATTATTGGTTTTAAAACTGAAAGGTAATGAAAACCAATAAATTAACCATTATTGGTTTTAAAACTGAAAGGTAATAAAAACCAACTTTAACCAATATGTTTTAATTTCTATTTCTGTCCCTCATAGAAATAGAAATTATACAACTAGTATCTACACATTAGGTCCATAACACATATACCCTTAAGCCTATTAACTAAATTGAATCACTTAAATTGTAGGCTTCTTATAAATGATAACACCACATTTAATTATGTGGTCTCATTGAGACATTATCTAACGGAGGCATATTTGACTGCTATATGTTTTGTTTGGAATACAAAATCATCAAAACTGGGAGATTATTCAGTGTGTTAGATTAGAATCTCCCATTCTTATCCATTATGAGGATTGGTGTCCATTAAACAGAAAAGTTATAAATTTATTTATAATGTGGGGTCTAAATTTAATTGTGTATAATAATACTTATACTTTAAAAATATTTCAACAATTCAATACTTTTTAATATTTTTTAAAATAAATTTTCTGAATAGCTAGTGAAATCTCCAATAACTGTTCCCACATATGTTATTGAACAAATAGTAAATGCTCATTGCAACACTAAATAAATGTCAAATCATGGACATTAGCGAAGTCAAAACTAAATAAATGCTCATTGCAAAACTAATAAATAAATGCTCATTGCAGTTTTGAGGGTGGCGTGGGTTAGAGTAATTATTTAGGCCTAGTTTGGTAAGTGATATTTTTAGTTAAAAAGTTAAAAAATATTTAAAAAAATTAAAAAGTCAATAATTCATATTAAAAAGTTAAAAAAAAAAATTTCTCTCTACTTTTTACATATTTTTTTATAAAATGTCAAAAAGTCATCCTAAACATACTAATTTTTTTTAGCTCATATTTTAGTCAAATAGTCAAAAAGTTACTAAATTAGCCTGTTCCTAAACGATGGTTTTCAAATAATATATCTTATTATTCAATACATGATATTTATCATGTTATTTTTATAAATCAAACAAAAATTATTGAGTTTTACTGCATTGACTAATAAAAATTAAATTAAAACATTATAAGAATTTATTCCAAGATGACCACAAAATTTTCCGATTAGTTAGAATGCGTTGTGGTAATGGCATTCCCCAAACATCATTTGAAACAATCCATTTGTGTGAATTTTGTATACAAATATGTGGTCTCACATGAGTGATTTCAGATGATGGAGCAATATCATTAAGGGGATTGAAATTTTCCTTTATTATAAAATTATGAAAATTATTTTTAATGTGTATAGAATTTATTATTTATTTGTAATATTTTTTAAAAGCTTACTGTGGATTGAAATTTTCCCTATTACTAATCAATGGCGGTTAGAAATATTCATCAAAGTGTTCATTTAAAAATTTAATTAAAATTTAGCTTTAAAAAAATGATTACATTGGTGTTTCCCTTTCTTTTGGAAAACACCACGAATTTTGGCACCAAATGCATGAGTGGATGATGATTGATGCGCGGGCATGCCAACACTTGTAACCTAGTTCAAGATGTGGTTGAGAGCAATGCGCTCAAATTTGACTCTATCAAGTAAATTGTGTGCAGTTTATTAACAGCAATGCTAGGTATCATGAAAAATCTTTCATGAAAATAATCATGAAAGTTTTGTAACTCTTAGATTATACTTAGAATAAACATCACACACTAATTAAGATAATCCAAGGATCATAAATTTTTCATGATCATTTTCATGAAATTTTTTTCATGATCTCTAACTTTTCCCGTTTATTAAACCACCACCAATTCTTTTTGCCTCAATGAAGAAAATTTCACAATTTTCTCAGGTAATGGAGATCCATTCACACCTCTCTAACACTGATTACAAAAGCAAGCATAATTACTTTTTCTTTTCTTCTGAGCTAAGACAAATTTTACACATCAAAATGTTCCAATTCTCATCAAGTGTGAAAAAGCCAGGAGTGGCACACACACAAATGATGATTTCAATAGGGTTATAGCATAGACACTAGAGGGATATCTAATACTAAAATATGAATTGTGAAGACAACAACACATTTCTAATCAACTAAACCTAATATCCCTAAATAATTTTCCCTAATTGAGAAAATAAACCTTTATAGCAGTGTAAAAGAAAAATATCCAAAATAAGTTGACAACTAAAAATCATCCAAAGAACCTAAACAAGCAGTCACACATACAGGTCATGTATATATATAGAACCAAAACAATAAACACAATATCAGAGAGAGCACATATACATGTATATATGTATTGTTCACCCATGAGCGAGATCTGGATGATGTACTCGATGATTTTGTGATATATATATATATATATATCATATATAATAAAAACTTACAAATCTGAGTGACCGATTGAGCAAAATCTTCAAAATCGAAACTCAGTTCCAATGTTCAGTTCCAATATATGATCTGCAACAAAACAGAGCAGCAACAAAACATGCAAGATATCAGTTCCAATGTATACATTCTTCAAAATCTGGATTGACCAAAGGATCAAAATCGAAACTCACAAAATCGAAAGAGAGGAGAACCAAAATCGGAAGATAAGCGCAAATCTGGTGGCTTTCAAAATCTGCAACAAGTTTTGAAATCGAGCAAGTTTGTTTGAAATCAAGTGAGAGAGTGTTTGAAATCATGTGTGTTTGAAATCGTGTGAGTTTGTTTGAAATCGAGCGAGAGCGAGAGTGAGAGCTGATCAGTGAGAATGAGGGTTTCTGAGCTTCAAATCGAATGGGTTTCTGAGTGAGAGAGAAAGAGTTTGGATTGTGGAAAAGTGCGAGTGAGAGTGAGAGACGTTTTTGAAATGGACGGAGTATTGAACGGTGTCAACAAATTGACCCAAGCGGCGCCATATTACCGAGATGAGAGACAACGTTTTCAAAACGTTGTATTTAACTAATCTATAATGGCGTTTTTCATAAACGTCATAAAAGAAACGTTGCAATAGGCAACTTTTCTTGTAGTGACTTCTGATCCGCTCAACACTCTCGTCTTCGTAAATTTCTTTCCTTTAAGCAAAACAAGCAAGCAAAACGAGCCCAGACAACTCCGGAGCATCTGAGAAAGGTGGTTCATCAATCACAGGGAAACCATTATGCCTTGTCATCTTCAAAGCATACAATATATCGCCCACTCTCTCAACACCAGAGAAAAATATCAAGGGACTGGAGACAACATCCCTTGCAACCAAGTTCCTCATATATGGCTCGGCATGGGCTTCCATATAAGGCAATCCTTTCATTTTCACCATTTGGTCATAAACGCCTTTGTTGAAACAATCAGCCACGGTCTTTGAAACAAGGAGAACTAGCATGACTAATGGGAGCATTAATAGATTGTTAGTAAGTTCAAGAAGTATGACACAAAGCGACACTGTCATTCTCATGGTCCCACCAAGGAAGGAGGCAGCCCCAAGGAGTGAAAAGAGGCCAACATCGAGTTCAGAGACAGAGCCCAGGAGGGTCCCAACAAGGCGCCCATAGGAGGCTCCGGCAAGTATGACGGGGATGAATAGCCCAGATGGAATGGCAATGCCATAGGTGACAATACCAAGGTTGTATATAGCAACAAAGCAAATAAAAAGAGTAGAGAGGGAAAACTCCTTTTCATTTCCGGAACTGAATAAGTTGCAGATGACATCATCATTGGTGTTAAGGAGGAGGGAGGCAAGGTCATTGTACTGGCCAGGTGGACACTGGAAGTTCTTGTAGTTTCCAGAACGACCTATAGTGGGGCACTCATGTTCCAGCCCAATGGGGCAAGGGGTACACCTTGCTAACCATGGGAGGCCATAAGAGCAACAAGAGGTCAGGAAGGAGATGGTGGCAACAAGCAGGACTTTGAATCCGGGACCTCTCCTGCAATCAATTCTCAGAATTAAAAAGAGCCAACACCACTAGAGATCTTGTATAAGTTAACAGTTTGAAAGCTAATTAAATCATGTAAAGTTTGGAGTAATTGGTGCATAAGTCAGACCAAGTTTGGCAAAGAATCATGTGGAGGATATTGAGGTAATTTCAAGCTCAAGACATGTAAAAATTGGATAAGTACAAACTAGTTAATGTTAAAAGAAGAGAGAAAGTAAAAATTCAAGAGTGAATTTGTACAAGTAATGGAACGAATAAAAAATATCTACAAGATTTATTATCATGAAAAATTGATAATATTGCATAAAACTTATCATTTTGTGACACCTTCTTTACAAAAATCTTAAGCAGAATTAGGGTTCTACTTCCAACAAGGCTCAGTTGGGATACTTGAATTTGAAATGAAGGGATTTGGTATCATCATTCAAGGGGTATAATGTTTAATTCAATATAAATGTTAGATACGGATTTCAAAAATGGAATTGAGAGTTTTAGATTAATGGATTAGAAATAGCTAAACATAGTTATTTGAAAGCCTTCATTCTACTTGTACAAAAATATAACAAAATAAATCTTCCCTATCTCTATGCATTCTTTACCTTGTATTATCAATCTACGTCTAATAATCAACCTTCTTCCAACTTTATAAAATTGAATATCAAAAAACTCTTCATTTCAAATTCATGTATGCAAATGGAGCCTAAAATTGGCCAATTGTCACTTTGATGGCATGTTTGCAAAAGTGATAACTCTAATCACTTGCATTCTTTGTATCACAAAGCAGAATTATGAGGGCATACTCATTGATGATGCTATAAGTGCGAAGAACCTTGTCCACAAGATAATTGTAAAGGCTTCCGAAAATGTCTCCAATAATTCCAAGTAATATAATTGCCAATAGATCTGGGGTGCTATAAGTAGGCACTGCTGAATTGACGTCAAACATGATCAAACCTCCTTGCCCAAATAGTCCACAATTTCCACCCCGACAAAATTGTATAAGAGATCTCAACACCACAGCTACTACTGCTGTTGTGAAAAAAGTCCTCCAAAGAAGAGCACTCCGCTACCTAAAAGACATCAAGAAGGATAAGGTCAATGCTTACAGAAGAATGAACTTCAAAGCTATATCCATAATTACATGAGAAGACAAAAGAAACTAGAACTTACTAAAATATTGAGCGAAACTATATGCTTCAATACATTTGTGTATTGCAGTCAATATTTTCTAACATATTTTTCCCAGTTTCATTAAGGACCAGGTTATTCCATTGTTTTGATGGTGTGTGAACCATTTCAGTAAAGTTACCGAGTGATAAAGGTACTCTACTTCACTTCATGCTTCTTTTTTTGTTTTTGAACTATTATTTCTTTCAAATGATTAGCTGAAACAAAACATTGACAAAGATGGCTTTCAATATTGGAGCTATAATTTGTGACATAAGCCAGACACAAATCTTACGAGTAATACATGTTGCCTGATGAATGTTATGAAAATGCCAAAAGCATGGACTTACAAATTTCAGTTACAAAATTTAAGCTGACAGATTTTGTGAAAATGCCAAAAGTATTATGGACATACACATTTTGGTTGCAAAAATTAAGCTGACAAATTTCACAAAAACTCTGAAACTATGGACAGTGATTTTAGAAACAGAATCTAATATTTGATAAATTTTGTGATTTTAGATCTAATGATTTGTGAGTCCAACATCAATATGAGTCAAAAGATACCAGTTGTGTGTGCGCGCGCGCGCGCGCGTGTGTGTGTGAGAGAGAGAGAGACCATGAAGCTGCTTCTTCAAGAGCAAAGAGAACTCCACCAACTGGGGCGCGGAAGGCAGCCGCTACGCCAGCAGCAGCTCCACAAGTGATCAAATCCCGCCGATCCCTATCATCTGGGGCGCGGAAGGCAGCTGCTACACCAGCAGCAGCTCCACAAGTGATCAAATCCCGCCGATCCCTATCATTTTTGAAGTATCTGAGCCATTTCCATGTTAAATGGTACTTGCGGGAACCTCCCTGTCCAAGTAAGTTGGCTATGCAAGAGCCAGTGTGTACCATGGGTCCTTCCTTGCCCACGACAAAACCAGCAGCAACTCCAAAAATAGAACCAAAAATCTGCCAAAATAAGTGATTTTAGAACACTAAAAATGAGTTCATGATAGCAGGCAACTAATAGTCTAGTGGAGCCTTCAGAAAAAGAAAGAAAAAAAAAAAATTAAAATCTGAATCAGCACTTATTCCAAGCACTAAAATGGTACATATTAATATGGCAATTTATTGACATGCAACAACGTTTGAACTGCTATAGCCAAAAATAAAGAAAAAGGAAGCAAAGCTTCACAATTACGATAATTACCAGCTCCACATTGGGTTACGTTATGTGAGTCCACATGCTAACATCTCGGGTGATTGGGAACAATAGTCAATGACAACTGACAAGGATAGTTGCAGAAGAATTACAAATGAAGAGGTTATAGTGAAACTGAAGAGGCAAGAGATTGAAACCAAACCAACTACAATACACTTACCTAGTCAGTACCCTAAAATCAAAATTTCTAAAATAAAAAAGTAACAGCATATGCTTTCAAGGTGTTAAAAAAGGAGAGATAACATTTTTTGGGGATAACTCAGTATCCGGCCCATTAGACTAACTAATCTGAGGACCAATCCTACCGTCCACTTGCGGGGATCCCAATTAAAGCCAAGGCAAAGCCCCGCATGGACTGGCCCCAAGAAATTGCTTGCACCTAGGAGGTTTCGAATGTGAGACCTTGGAGGGAGCACACCCCCAAGTCCCGGGCCTTGACCACCAGGCCAAACCCTTGAGGTTAAAAAATGATGATGATGAGACATACTTGTTATGTACTCTTATGCTATGTTGAAATATAGAATATATTTAGGATCCCTTGATTTGTAGATCACATATATTTAGGGCTTAATTTATGCACTCTTGTTTATTTCCTCTTTTGTAATCAATATCATTATATATACACATGGCCTCACCCTTATTGTGGTAAACCAATTTTACATAATTCTTCTTGCTCCACCTTATTGTGGATGAGACAATTATAATAATAAGAACTTGGAATACTCAAAAGGTTGAGGTTGTGAGGGCAAACATAAGATTCCAATAAAAATTTGAGAGAGAGAGAGAGAGAGAGAGAGAGAGAGAGAGAGAGAGAGAAAAAGACATATAAAGCAAGTAATACTAAAACAGACATATGGAGAGGTGATATACATTTGGAAGTATGGACAAAAGGGGCTAAAGGGAAGAAAAGGGAAGAAGAGAAAACCAATGCAAAGAATAACAAACCAGAAGGGATGACAAGAAGACACTCCTTTGTGGGCAGGCCCGGTCCTGAGATTTTCGGGGCCTAAAGCCAATAATCAACTACTAAAATTTTTGGGGTCCTTCACATTTTTTTTTTTTATTGAATGGAAAAAAAAAATTAAGGTAAAGGACAAAAGATTTGCATTAAAATCACAAAAAATACTTAGCATTACATTATAACAACTAATATATATCACTTGATCCTCGCTCTTCTTGCATTTTTAAATGAATTCTTCTTGATGATGTAAATACCAATATTATAATAGCAATTAATTGGGCAAAAGACAAGACAAATATTTAATTAATTGAATAGAAAAAAAAATATTTACCTATGCTTACTGTGTTGAGATCAAAATATTTTTTTAAATCAAAATTCAAAATAAAAGCACCACCACTTAACAAAATACAAAACTTTTAATTATGTGATGTGAACTATTATACTTAAATAAATTTTTCTTGATGATGTAAATACCAATATTATAATAGTAATTAATTGTGCAAAAGACAAGATAAATATTTAATTAATTGAATAGAAAAAAAAAAAAAATTACCTGTGCTGCTGGAGCGCTGCTTCGTCTGGCTGCACAGATTCTTCTCCCTTGCTGGTATGGTGTGGCTATCAAAGGGAAGGTTGATAGGGTTAGGACTTAGAAAAAAAATGGGCCTTTTAAGTTGGTTTGGGCCTTAAACTTTTGGCTTTTTAATAGGTCAACAAAATTAAGTTGGTTTGGGCCCTTTTTTATTTTTTTTTGGACTCAAAACACACCTAACATATTATACTAACTTATAATAGGAGGGGGCCCTCATTTTGGACCTATTTTGAGGGGCCCTAAGCCATGGCCTTGTGGGCCTATGGCCAGGGCCGGGCCTGTTTGTGGGCAATTCATGAAGCATGAATACTCCAAGAAAGGCCATGTATGAGTATTGGATACGGATATGCCTCCAATATGACTAGGTACATATTGGAAACGCCCTAAGAAGCATGAACACGAATATAGTGATTTCAAAAAAATGGGGACACGGACATGGCAAGGACCCAATAATAAAATATATATTTTTCATATATTTTTATATGCTATGTAGATTAATATTACATCTACAAACAATCAAAATTAACAAAAACTAAAACTAATTCGATATTTTAAAAAACTTCACTTTTAACTTGACACTTATCGTATATATCCTTTTTTATGAATGATCTATTAAGTATTTAAATCTAAGCAAAAAGTAATAAATATTCAACGTCTAACATCCATCAATAGCACTGACGAAAAGGGAAAAAAAAATAAAAATTTGGTGTGTCCCCGGAAAAAAAAAAAAATAAATAAAGGGACACGCCACATGGTGAGTCCCATACGTGTCTCCGTGTCGTTTTCCTGTGTCCAACACCCCTACGACACTTGTATTAGAGTGTCAGTGCTTTATAGGATACACCAATTAAGTATCCAATTTAGTTTTTTTATTTTCTCTAATTTTGGATATGGGAGAGGTATGGGAGGTATATGAGAGGGATACGGGCGGATACTTGAGGCATATGGCTAGTAAGTGTCCAATTTATTTTTTTCCAAATTTTTTCTAATTTTTTATTTCTATTTTTTCAAAGATCAGTGCTCTCTCCCTCTATCTTCATCTATTTCTATCTCTCTTAGTATTTTGTTGGGTTTGTTTAGTCTTTGATTTATTCCTTTGTGATAGAACAATTTCTACTATGTTAGCCTTTGCTGTAAGGGCTAATAATTGTTCACCATTTCTCCTTTTTAGATTGTTTCTATTGTTATTGTGAATTAGGACTATTGTTAGCACTGCTTAATTTTATTATCTTTATTATTCTTCTTTAAATTTTCTTGAATATTTGAATTCTCTATTATTGTCGGTTGTTCATTCTCTATTAATATGCATAGTTGTTAATTGAATGCTCTTTGATATAATCTTTGATGAACATAAAATTCTCTTTTTGATATTAAGGAATTTAGTACTAGATATTTTATGAATATACTTGCCCCCCCTTTTTTTTTTTTTTTTTTAAACAAAAAAAAGTTAAGAAAGACTTAACTAAAAAATAAAATACATGAATCCCCACAAAATTAACCCACAAAAGCCAAAGCCACAGCCAAAACCCAAAGCCACAGC
Organism: Camellia sinensis; assembly: GCF_004153795.1. Classification (NCBI taxonomy): domain Eukaryota; kingdom Viridiplantae; phylum Streptophyta; class Magnoliopsida; order Ericales; family Theaceae; genus Camellia; species Camellia sinensis. Next base: position 95,821 of record NW_021029859.1, on the reverse strand, counting down.
CAAAACCCAACACCAAACCCAAAACCCAACACCAAACCCAAATCTGCTTCACTCCCTACGCCAACTTGCTATTTTTTAAAAGAAAAATGCTCCATACCACTAATTTAGCACCGACCATGCCAGGGGAGGGGAGGCGTTCTCTTCCGAGATGATTTCTTTGGTCTGTTGTCCTCCTAAGAAGGATATACAAGCTTGTGAGGCTAAGGGCTCGTACTCTTTCTTCTGAAGGTGCAGATGGAGGCTTATTGTGAAGAGGAAGCAAGGGCGCGCATCTGCAATTCTATTCGTTGACCAGTGTCCAGTCGGTCGAAACGGAAGAAGAGTATCAAAGTCTACAAGGTGGATAAGGCGGCTTGTTGGGCATTTTTCGGATAAGAGGCTATGTCAAAGGCACAAATTACCTACCTATACCTTGGAAGGTGTCAAGATACGTGAACAGCTCAGTTTCAACTATATAACGAATACAAAAAGGGTGTAGTTTAGGAGTCAAGAGTACTTTGGACTCGTCACATGATGATGATTCTGCTTACGAATACGAGTATACTATCTGCTTACCTTTAAAATACGAAGAATCCTCTAGCTTCCTCCCCTTCGTCAAGGCTATGGGCTGGGAAAACGTGGGTAGGCTGCCCAACGACCACGGAAGCAAGATAATATGTCCGTCCTGGTTCTCCGCTGATGAGAAATGCAAATCTTTATCTGCACACTACCAATGATGTGGCATCATGTGGACCCCACCACTGATGTGATAGTTTGGCCTTTGTTTTGTTTTTTTTTTTTTCTTTACATTACCACGTCATTAGTGGTGTTTTTAAAACTTTAAATTTAGTGCTCCAAATCACCGCTCTTTTTAAAACCAAGTCTATTCACCTATGCTGCTACAACACCCAACGACACCTGCTACACTCCCATGCCTGACAACACTAGTCTATTCACCTATATGCTGCCACACACCCACGCCTGCTACACTCCCACGCCGAACCTGCCAGCCATGGAGAACCCTGCACAACTTTGCCAGCCCAGAACCCTGCACAACGCCCACCTGCCGACTCCTCCCTTCACATTAACACTCCTACTAGTAATCTACCACACTGTGTGAGCCGATACAATAAGTACAAAAGTTGTGCAAAATATGATCCTATAAAGACACATCACTAGACGTTCCATGGCTGGAAAACTCCATAGCCAACATGGCCGGAAAAACTCCTTGCCTCCACCGCTGCACAAACCCGGCTGACCTGCCTTCTCCCACGCCTAGAGAAACTCCTTTCGCCAGCCTTCTCCCACGCCTGACATCTCCGTTCTGCTGTGCTGCTACTCGAATTCTCTGGCGGAACTCCCACGCCGTAGCACTGCTCCCTTTGCAGCACTTCCAATATCGAGACACCCACCGAGACAAACACTTACACCCAACAAGAACCCCCACGATCTGCTGTTCTGCTATGGCCGTAACTCCCACGCCGGACTTCACCCACTCCGGACTCCACCAAGACCAACAACTCTTTAATCGGGCCAACGCCGGCCTCCACAGATCTGATTGAAATCCACCCCTCAAACTCCCACTTGCGTAGGAGCGCACGAATGAAGTTCCAAAACAAATCCAACCCTCCCATATTCAAGGCGCCTTCCATGATCGAAATCCCCCAAGACTGAAACCCACCCCAAACACCCAACAGAACTGAAAAAGAAATGGAAAAACTATGGGGATTCAAGTTTATTAAAACAGAAAACAAGGATCAGGCACGAAAGAGGCGAGGCCAGCCGACCGCCATCGCCAAAGGCGACGGCCGGCTGGCCAACAGCGAGATCCGGGGTGGAGGTTTAGAAAGTAATAAATCTATTAAGTAATAAATATAAGCAAAAAGTAATAAATATTCAACGTCTAACATCCATCAATAGCACTGACGAAAAGGGCAAAAAAAATAAAAATAAATAAAGGGACACGCCACATAGTGAGTCCCATACGTGTCTCCGTGTCGTTTTCCTGTGTCCGACACCTCTACGACACTTGTATTAGAGTATAGGATACACCAATTAAGTTTTCAATTTAGTTTTTTTATTTTCTCTAATTTTGGATATGGGAGAGGTATGGGAGGTATATGAGAGGGATACGGGTGGATACTTGAGGCATATGGCTAGTAAGTGTCCAATTTATTTTTTTCCAAATTTTTTCTAATTTTTTATTTCTATTTTTTCTAATTTTTTATTTCTATTTTTTCAAAGATCAGTGTTCTCTCCCTCTATCTTCATCTATTTCTATCTCTCTTCGTATTTTGTTGGGTTTGTTTAGTCTTTGATTTATTCCTTTGTGATAGAACAATTTCTACTATGTTAGCCTTTGCTGTAAGGGCTAATAATTGTTCACCATTTCTCCTTTTTAGATTGTTTCTATTGTTATTGTGAATTAGGACTATTGTTAGCACTGCTTAATTTTATTATCTTTATTATTCTTCTTTAAATTTTCTTGAATATTTGAATTCTCTATTATTGTCGGTTGTTCATTCTCTATTAATATGCATAGTTGTTAATTGAATGCTCTTTGATACAATCTTTGATGAACATAAAATTCTCTTTTTGATATTAAGGAATTTAGTACTAGATATTTTATGAATATAACCTTATATTTGTTATTTTTATGCATACCATATTAGTAAAAATTATGAAATAATTTTATTTTAAATCGTATCCTCACCGTACCCGTGTTCTTCATTCTTTGGTTTTTTTGTATCTCCATATCTGTATTGCGTCATATCTATATCCCTTATCTATGCTTCCTAGAGGGTAATAGAGTTGGCCTATGAATCATTAATTTTAGAGCTCCAAGAAAATTATTAGTTTGGCAAAGATATCATGCCTCTATCTAAGAAGTAATGCCAATGCTAAGGACAAGTCGAATAAGTAATCAACTAATAAATGATAATCTACTATTATCCTTTCATAAGAAAATAGTTATCTAAATTTACATTTCTTGATGAACACCCGAAACATTAGATTTTAGATTACAAATAAAAGGAAAAACACACACTTCATAGCACAAGTCACTGGCCTGATGGATACCTCCATATTCTTCTAAGTTCTAACCCATATTACCCAAGGAACAACCATCTATTGAGCTTCAGGTATATGAAGGAAGGTGAGACGGAAGTAAGAAAAATCTAAATAACTAGAGGACCTAGAGGAGAGAATCAACGTAGAAAGATTAATTGAGGAATACAAGGAAGTAAAAACATTAACTTCATCCCAAGATGCAACCAATGGTACTTTAAAAAATTATCCTGACTTTCCAAACAATCTGGTTAATTATATTATATGGAAAAACAATTCATATGACTTGTCCTCTTTATCCAACAAAATGAGGACAAAAAAAGTTCAAGAATGCAGATAAAAAGAAACTAGAAATTCTAGTTAGTATACAATTAATGAAAAATATCACCCCTCTAGAAGACACATAATCCCTTCCAAGTAGCCAAATAATTAGGCATTTTCTTGTGAAACGAAGTCCCACATCTCCTGACTACAAAACTACTATCAGTATATAAGAGCATAAGGGCATCCTCACCTCAATAGCTTTTGAGGTTGAGTTCTACCCAAAACCATATGGTACCTGAGCTAGAGTATCAGGGATGGGTAGGGAGTGTATACCTGTCTTGCATGTGGTTGGTGCTGCGAAGTGAGCATGCTTCGCGTGAGGGTGTGAAATCCGACATCGCTCAAGTACAAAAGTAATATCATTATATAATTACAAGGGATACCATATTTGACTATCACCTCATCTAAAAGCTTAAGCCATCAGGGACTAGTATTAAATAGGCCAGAACCCATTAGTTCTCCCTTTTTCTCTTCCAAAACAATTGTTTGGCTATGCTAGGGTGTCCTGAACCAGTTGATTGGAGATTAATTGTGAGAACCTGAGTATAAAAATAAAAATAAATATGTAAATAATAATAATGTTACAATTTCAAATACTTTGATGGTAAATCTTAAAGTGCAAATTAAATATTATAAGAGGGTACTTTAATTAATTCTAAATTATAAATAAAATTATCATTGGAAGTCCACAATTTTAGAGGCTATTAATAATAATAACAGTAATAGTATATAAAAAAAAGAAAAAAAAGAATCAGAGCATATAAAGGAGGATAAAACCCTAATTGTGTTGATAGTTTTCTTTTCTCATCTTTCCTAGCAGCCATGTGAGAGAGGGAGAAATAAAGGAGGGGGGGTTGTTTGTGAAGAAAATTAAAGGAAGTGAAACTCCTCTGCAGGTAAATATTTTATATACACACATGTATGTTGTTTTCTTAATTAAGGCCAAGAGTAGTCTTTGTATGTTGTTTTCTTAATTAAGGCCAAGAGTAGTCTTTGAGTTGCTGAGGCCATGGTCATGGGAATTATGGACGGGGTGTGAGAAGCTGTACTCGGTGGTCAATGTCGAGAAGCGGCGAAAAGAGTTTTTTGGGTAAAATTGGGTAACTGTTTTACTATTCATATAAATTACTTGTTAGGTTAGTTGTATAGTTATTTATTTGATTATTTAATATCTTATGGGCTTACAGTTATATTTATATATACATATAAATATATAATATTGGTACATTGATGGGGCAATTTATAATTGTAAAATTCTGCACTTAATAATAAATTTTGAAAATCAAGAAGCCATATCAAACAGATGAAATTTGAATTGAAATTTTTACAGTAACTTAATTACATGTTGAATTTCATACTAGAATTTTCTCATAATTTTTAGGAGTCAAAAACCATGTTTTTTGGGTAAAATTGGGTAACTGTTTTACTATTCATATAAATTACTTGTTAGGTTAGTTGTATAGTTATTTATTTGATTATTTAATATCTTATGGGCTTACAGTTATATTTATATATACATATAAATATATAATTTTGATACATAAAGGCCCTGTTTGGTAGGGCTTATTTTTAGCTTGTTTCAGTTTTTAGCTTAATTAAAGCTATTTTGATGTGTTTAGTTCAGCTTAACAATAGCTTATAGCTTTTTGTAAGTTAAAAATCAACTTATTCTTTGAGTGGGGGAGGAAAAGCTTAATTTATAAGTAAAAAATCAGCTTATGTTCACAATTATAAGCCATAAGCTGTTAAGTTATAAGTTATAATCACTTTCCCACAGCTCTACCAAACGGGGCCAAAATTGATGGGGCAATTTATAATTGTAAAATTCCGCACTTAATAATAAATTTTGAAAATCAAGAAGCCATATCAAACAGATGAAATTTGAATTGAAATTTTTACATTAACTTAATTACATGTTGAATTTCATACTAGAATTTTCTCATAATTTTTAGGAGTCAAAAACCATATAAGCTGATGCGCTCAAATCTGTCCAGAAAAATAGTACAAAACAGTAATTTTGGAAGTGTCATTCTGTTTGGGTATAAATCTAAAAATTATCAAATCAGCGCTATTAGAACCGTCTATGAGCCTAGTTGCTTACACTTTTGGGCTTGCATCGATTGCTCGCATATACTAAGAGAAGCATTAATTTCTTAAGGTGCTGCAGAAAACAACCTGTTTGTATATAATTACTTGTAACCGTTTTTTTTGATAAGAAAATCGAGTGAAATCAATTGGGTTTGAAACTTAGGATATAGTAGTTGATATTTAGACGGTTGCAAAATTTTTCAGGCGGTGCAGTGTGGGTTTTTAATTTTCAAAGTCAGTGAATAGTTTGGGAAAATCTATCTAAAATTCTATTTTACCTCAAAGCGTGATTTAATTAAGTTTCAATTGCAACCCATGTTTTGGTTAATTTTGGACCTTGAAGAACATGAACTTAGGTATTATTTAACAGTAACGGTGAGTTGGATTGAGTCGTATCAGTGTTCTTTAGCTTGGGGTTTAATTTATTATTCCTTTTAGTATTTTCAAATTAGTAATGACGTGTAGTTTTCATACTTAGTTCAGGACGCTAGTTGGACTTAAGCATTCTGTTCGAGGATTTTATTGTTTCTTCATCAGGTAAGTAGTTGCATGCTACATAGTTTTATAAATGTTCTCTTATCCTGAACTGTTGGAAAATTAAATTGTTGTTTCTGGATTAAATTGTTTTGATAAAATTATTATATTATCAATGGAATTAAATTATTTCCAAAACATGTGTAAACTTGGCATACAGTAAACTATTTGAATTGGTCTCATATTTGTAATAGTGAACTATCATATTTTGCGAAACTGAATTATATTGATTATTGGGACCATATTTATATAAAAGTCCAGAGAATTTATTCCACTGTGTAATGACTCTGGCCACTAGGAAACAGACCTGGGTTAGGTTGCGATGACTCTAGTGCTCAACGATCATAAGGAACAGACCTGGGCTAGGCTAGGTGACCTTCAATTGGATCGTCTTAGAGAAAATACTCGGGGTTGCCACCTAGAGGATGACTCTTGGTTCGATATTAGATCTGACAAGCTTATTGCCGCGAGAACTTTGTGGCATGTTACTTGTTAATCATGGTACCCAAATTATAATGGTGATCATATTGTTATCTGTTTTAAGTGGAGAATCTCATTTGTTGTATTCTTGAGGGACATTGATATTTTTATTTAAATTTTGGAACCTTGTTTTTTAATCAGATTATCTTTATCAAAACTGTATGTCAATCTAATTTTTGTTATATACATCTTATTTTAGAATGGAACTCTATTTTCAAAACTGTATTATTATCCATGCTTCTACTCACTGGGCTATCAACTGACTTAGCTGTTTAACATTTTCGGGTGATAGGACTTAGAGTGCACTCATGGCGTAGCGAGGACTCTATTGCATGGACCTCTAGGACATTATTTAATTATTACATTTTAGCTAACTATGTCGATCTTGTGCATTAGATTCACCTAGAGTTATTTTGCTACATGGGCTATTTGTGTCCCACTCCGTATATGGATGGAATTGGCTAGGGCTGGTTTTGCCCAGGTTACACTTGTGACTAGATCCTGTTTTGATTTATTTATGTCAAAGGACTACTACTGTTTTTATTCTATATGGTTATTGTGATGCCCCAAAAATCGGGAACATCAAGGGATATAATAAAGAAATATAAGGTATTGCTAAGGTTACAAATCCAAAAACAAATAATAATACATCAAAGTTTAATATATTACAGACAACGTAACCCTAATTTTACAAATTATAAGTAAAAATAAAATTTCAATAGGGAAGTTCGACATTGGTCCACGCCTACCACAACTTCTTGAACCTTTCCACAATATCTTCTTCGCCAGTGAATTCTTCCAAAATCTGGCATTAATAGCATGGCAACGAAAATAGCCATGAGTATGATGCCCAATAAGAACACACACACATCCTAACTTTCTACAACCCCCAAATAATATAATCAAGTATAGACAGTACGAACAAGTACAAATACAATATATAGTTTGTGAAGATAGAAAATTACATAGAACTATGAATAGAGACATCAATGCACAGTCACAATCAATAGTTAGAAATAACAGCGATAAGTCACAGTCGGTTAGTAACACTTCACAGTTAGTAATAACAGTGAGATCAAGGCTACTAAAGTCCCCCAAAGAGACCCATCCTCACAACAGCTAGAACTGGACACCGGACTATTTGGAACTCTCCATTTTGCTGCTTTGCAAACCTTATCATAGATGCCTGTAACGATTATATACCGTGCAGCGCCATCGGTGGACCTCAAAAGGGACAACAAAAGAAAAAAGGTTTTATCATCCTGAACCCAACTTTATCTCTCCAAAACAAAAGAGGTTTTATCCTCCTAAATGTCTCGTCTGGACCTAACCTTATCTCACCAAATCAAACCACCGCATAGAGTTCGAACATGCTTGTTCCATCTTAGGGTTAACGCGACAATCATTTGCGCAAGACTTAACTTAAAGGGAACATGTCCCACTATATCTCATTACCGTGACAACACTTGAAAGTTACAATTATCTTTCCAATTCATTATCGGTGAATGCAAACCCATTTACCATCCCACTTAAGTTTTCCCTTCTTAAATTTCATGATGCTTTCGGTTAGAACAATGTATAATCACAACAGAGTTAATTAAAGCTAAACATAAAACAACTAAGGCATGATAAAATAAATTCACAAAATAAGCATATATATATCACAAAGCTAAAACACACAAGAGATATGACATAGAGATGATAATCAACAATTTTAGATACTTTCTTAAGAATTACTTGGACTATTAAAACACATCTTTTTAAACTTTACCAAAAATCACACTTGTTATACAAATACCAAATAATGCCATATTTAAATGGATTTCGATTTCATAATTATTTGCTAATTTAACAATTCCTGAAATAGTGGTGACAACTACCGAATAAATAAGAAATCATGTTATAATCACCAATTTCATGCACTATATAATCATACTATCTAACTAACATATAATACCACATATATCATCATCCACATAATAGGGTAAAAGAACAAATATGGTAGAACGAAAAGAGAAGAGAGGAAGGGTTTAAGGGAGTTATTACAATGGTATTGGACCACCCGATTAACCCAAGTGCATTAGGATATACCAAAGCACCATGGACCGAGAAACGCTGGATAAACTTCAACTTCATCTTCTCCAACCCAGTAGTCACACGCACGAACAGACTTAATATTTCAGATTCAAACCCATCACTTCAAGCTCTTGTATCTCCTTTGTCGTAACTCCATTTTACCTCATTTTTGCGTTCTGAAGTCAAGTCTTTCACCCACTCCTTCGCTTGTCAATTCAATAGTTTTCACATTCTGCATTTACTCTTTGTCAGTAACTCCCCTGTGTTGGATTCATCTCACGGCCTACTTTCTGTATCATTCCTCACACGCCTTGTTCCGCCTCATTTTGTGTGCCATCGAAACTAAAGTTAACCAAAAATAAGAATTTTCTTCCCATTTCCAACTTTTCTTCGAGTCATCTTTCGGACTTTATAACTTTCTTGATTCTTAACGGTTTTACTCCGTTCTTTCGCTAATCTCTTCACCTTACTTCATACTTCGTCCTACTCCCTTCCGCCTTCTCACTCCTTTGTATAATGGGTGGTTTTGGCATGTCGAAAGTAGCCTGAAAACCTTTCAAAAAACTTACCTTTTTGTTTCTTTTTCCTCCACCTTCCTTCCTCTTCTCTTTCTTCACCTATAGCAAGTAGTGTAGGGTGGTTCTAGGTGGTAACAGAATAAGTGATGGTGGTGGTCTGGTAGTGCTGACGGTGGTGAAAAAGCTTGTGGTGATAGTGATGGAGTTGATGAATTGAAGAAGAGATAAAGATGAATGGAGGATGAGAGATGGTGATGATAAAGCTCACACGGTGGTGGGTTGGTATTAAAGGGTGATGGTGATGATGGTGCTCACGGTGGTGGTGGTGAAGTTGGAGGTTATGGATGTTTGATGAGGTGAAGAAGATGCACATATATATGTATATATATAGATAGATGGATTATTGATAGAGAGAGAAAAAGAAAGAGAACCGAGAGAGAGACAACTGAGAGACAGTCGGGAGAGAGAGCTCAAAGGTGGTGAGGATATGGATGATGATGTATATGGATATATGTATATATATAGATAGATAATAGAAAGGAGCAGACAAGTGAGGGAGTTGTAAGGGAGAGAGTACGGGAGAGGGAGAGGGAGGCGTGAGGCTCCAAGCATGAGGCGAATTGGGGCAGACTCCTCCACCTTCCTTCCTCTTCTCTTTCTTCACCTATAGCAAGTAGTGTAGGGTGGTTCTAGGTGGTAACAGAATAAGTGATGGTGGTGGTCTGGTAGTGCTGACGGTGGTGAAAAAGCTTGTGGTGATAGTGATGGAGTTGATGAATTGAAGAAGAGATAAAGATGAATGGAGGATGAGAGATGGTGATGATAAAGCTCACACGGTGGTGGGTTGGTATTAAAGGGTGATGGTGATGATGGTGCTCACGGTGGTGGTGGTGAAGTTGGAGGTTATGGATGTTTGATGAGGTGAAGAAGATGCACATATATATGTATATATATAGATAGATGGATTATTGATAGAGAGAGAAAAAGAAAGAGAACCGAGAGAGAGACAACTGAGAGACAGTCGGGAGAGAGAGCTCAAAGGTGGTGAGGATATGGATGATGATGTATATGGATATATGTATATATATAGATAGATGATAGAAAGGAGCAGACAAGTGAGGCAGTTGTAAGGGAGAGAGTAAGGGAGAGGGAGAGGGAGAGGGAGAGGGAGGCGTGAGGCTCCAAGCATGAGGCGAATAGGGGCAGACAAGTGAGGGAGTGGTAAGGGAGAGACTACAAGAGAGAGGAATTTTCTGACTTGGTCGCAAAGGGTCGTGGGCAACAAGTTGGGATTTTAGTATAAAAAATTCTACATTTCAATGTAATTTAGTCTAGGAAAAATACAGAGAAAAATATAATAAAAATAATGTCGAGTAATATTTTAAAATTAAAAATATTTTTTGAATAAATTTTTAGTATAAAAATATACAGACTATTAAATTCAAAATAATGCGAATAATTATTCAAAAAACTTAGAAAATATATTATTTTTATTATATAAAAATACAGGATTTCACAGTTATGGTTTCATGTTGAGGCTTACGTGTGCCTTAGGCTAAGGCCCTGTGGGCCATGGTCGGTCATGCCCGGATTTGGAGAGTGACATTAATCCCCACAAATGCACACAATCAATCATCACCCACAAAGTTGTGTTGGATTAGTCCATGGAGTGGTGAAGCTTAAACACAATTCTTCAATTGTTTACTAGGTCAAATGTGAATAGCCATGAGCCTACTACACCTCACATTGCAAGAAAGAGACCAAGAGTATCTCATTGTGAAGCTATGAAGCACAAACACCTCTCTGGAGGCAACGTATGGGTGTCAGACATGGACATGCGTTGGACACGCGGTTGACACATGTTCGACACTCTACTGAAGGTGTCCCTTTTTTTTTTTTTGAATTTTTTCAGCCGGACACGCTTGGGACACTCTCTTGGACACATTATGGACAGAGAGGGAGAGAAACCTTAACTTGTTGAAGACAGAGAGAGAGAGGGTGAAGAACCTGTTGAAATGAAGCCCTAGATCAGGTATGTTCTTCGTTTCTTCCAATCTCTTATTCTTTTCTTCTTTTTTCTTCTATTCATTTGTGTTCGTCTGTGTTCATCTCTCTCTCTCTCTCGCTATGGTGTTCCGACTCTCTCTCTCCTTGCGTTTAACTCTCACTATCTCTTTTCTATTCTATTAATTTTTTTCTAATAATATATATAGATATACATTATATACTAATATATATACATATACATTTATATACTAATATACTAATATATATATTTGAACAAAAACCTTTTTTTTCCCCCCCTCTTTTCCTCTTTTCTATTTTTTAGGTATTATTATTTGCTTAAATAAATTATTTTTATTTATAGGAAAAATTTATTTGTGAATGATATTTGATATTAACATAAATAAATAAATAATATTTATATTTTATAATTTCACATATAATAAATAAATAAAATTATATAGTGAGCGTGTCCCCAGTGTGCTGTGTCCCTATTTTTTTAAAATTTGCGTGTCCGCATGTCCGTGTTGTGTCCCGTGTCCATGTCCGTGCATCATAGTTGTGAAGTTTACCACAATAAAAAAGTTCATCTTACACTTCACTATGAGACCTTAGCTACCCTTGAAGAGGAAAGAATGTGATTGGCTACGAGTAGGTACTCCTGTGAGAATATATTGTGAAATATATTGTGAGATATTGTGAGTCTTACAAATTAAGAGTCCTATTAGAGGCATGATTGTATTAGAGTCATGATAGCATTGTATTTGTATTTCCTTTTTGGTTTAGGAGTTAGGGCTATATATATTCTAAGGTCTGATTGTAATTGATACACATTGAATATATGAGATACAGAAAGCCATTCAGAAATCTTGCATGGTATCAAAGCCTTGTTCGAAACCCTAAGTCCACGCCTGTTGTTCGAAGTTGTCGCCGATTGTTCAAAGTCGTCTCTGTTCTTTGGTCTTCTTCACAGTCGCGACTTCGGGTTCGTGGGTCTCTTTGGTACGTGGGTCGCGTCTTCAGTCATCATCAGCAAACTCGAGATCAGCTTCAGCCCGTGCTTCGTCGCGGCTCAGTTTTGGTCCTTCTGGTTCGTGAACTCAGTCCCTCTGGTTCGCGAACGTCATCACCGTGCTTCTGATTCAGGTCGCGATCGTCTTCAGCCATCGCGACTCCATCCTGTCTTTTGAATCTTTTCTGGTTCGTGATCTGTCGTTGGACTTGTGAAGTTGAGTCGCTGCCATTGCTAGACTCGCGAGGTTGGATCATAACGACATCAAGCTGCCTTCTCTCTCTGTTTCGACCGGTGCTTGTCTCTCTGTTTCGACTGGTCCAGTTCTCTCTCTCTCTCACTGTTATTTGATCATTTGGTGGTATAAATATATACCTCTCATATAAACTCTGTTTTATTAAAAAAAAAAAAAAATAGACTCTTCTTTGGTCACTCAGTTATTTGTTATTGTATTTTAACCTACAAAATTTTGGGTACACTTGAATCCCTTAGTTTTCTAGTTATTATGATGTCTCTGACTTCGAATGAATGTGCCTACTGCCATCAAAGAGGTCATTGGAAGTATCATTGTCCCAAGAAGGGATGTTTGTCTGCTGTGTTTGTGTTTGTCTCGTCTTCTCAACAATTGCCGATTAAGTTTTGCGCTCCTTCTCTGAGTACTGTTCAGCCTCCCACCGATTCTACTGTATCTGTTCCGGCTCCTGATCCTGACTTAACTTCCTTGACTGCTTAGATTAGTCAGTTTCAACATACATTGTGTACCTCCCAGCCATCTATGTCTGCCTCCATTGTTTCCTCTCTTCATTCAGGTTTGCTTAGGTCTTCTTCAAGTATTTCTTTGTCTGTCTGGCTTTTTGACTCTGGTGCCTCTCATCATATGACTCCCCATCTCTCCTTACTTCAAAATTACACTCCTCCTCCTTTTCCTATTACTGTCAATGCTGCTAATGGGTCTGGTATGTCTGTTATATCTGTTGGGTCTGTCCTACCGTCTGCTATGTCTGCTGTCTCTATTCCATCTGTTCTTTATGTTTCTCAATTATTTGTCAGTTTATTATCTATCAGTCAACTTGACGCCTCTGGTTTTGATGTTATCTTTTCCTCTTCTATCTGTTCTGTGCAGGATCGGATGTCTAAACAACAGATTGGGACTGGTCGTAGAGTTGGGGACCTCTATGTGGTAGAGCGTTTGCATCTACCTTTGACAACCTCTCCGATTGTCTTTTCCTCCTTTTAGTTAGATTCTCTGTCCAGTCCTTTTTACTTGTGGCATTCTAGATTAGGGCATTTGTCTGCTGACCGCTTACGGTTTTTGGCTCAATCAGGTATCTTGGGAAAAGTTCCTCCTAGTGAACTTACTGAATGTCAGGGGTGTAAACTCGCCAAAATGACAGCGTTACCTTTTCGTAAAAGCACTTCTATATTTGATATACCATTTTCTTTAGTTCATACTGATGTTTGGGGCCCTTCTCCTGTTCTCACCAAAGGGGGTTTTGCATACTATGTGTCGTTTGTTGATGACTGCACCCGTTACACTTGAGTTTATCTTATGACTCATAAGTCCGATTTCTATCAGATATACCGTACCTTTCAGTGTATGATTACTACACAGTTTGGGTCTACTATTAAAGTGTTACGGTCTGACTTGGGTGGAGAATATTTTAAAACTGAGTTTTGTGAGTATTTGGCCAATTTGGGTACCATTCACCAAACTTCCTGTACAGATACACCTGCCCAAAATGGTTGCATTGAGCGTAAACACCGTCATCTCCTTGAGACAGCTAGGTCTCTTCTTCTCCCTGCCTCAGTTCCGGCTCCATTCTAGGGAGAGGCAGTTCTTATTGCTGCTTTTCTTCTCAATCGCATGCCTACTCCCATTCTTTCTGGTCGGTCTCCTTATGAGACTTTGTTCTCCCAACTTCCTAACTACTCCCTCCTTCATGTGTTTGGGTCTGCCTGTTTTGTCCTTCTTCTCCGCAAAGATAGGACCAAACTTAGTGTCCGGCCTGTCCTCTGTGTCTTTTTGGGTTATAGTACTACTCAGAAAGACTATTGTTGTTATGACCCTGTTTCCCGTCGTCTTTATGTCTCCCGTCATGTTTCTTTTCTCAAACGTCTGCCTTACTTTCAGCTTCCTCTTGTCACTGCTCCAGTTTCCAAAGAGGATTTGGTTCACATTGACCCATTTCCTTCTGAGGAACCGTCTGGCTACTTCTCCTCCTTCAGTTTGTTCTCCTCCTCCGTTGTTAGTTTATTCTCGTCGCAAGGCTTCTCCTCCACCAGTTGTCTCTACCCCTACTGTTGATCCTCCTGCTGCTGCCGACTCTGATCCTACTGCACACCGATATCCTACTCGAGCGTGTCATCCTCCAAACAGGTTAGATTGGTCTAATACATGTTTTTTCTGCTTCCTATCATACTTTTCTGTCTGTTATTCACTCTTTTTCAGAACCTAAGTCTTACAAAGAGCCATGTCAGGACCCTCATTGGGTTCACGCTATGGAAGATGTGTTGTCTGCTCTACAGAAAACTAGTACTTGGGAACTGGTTCTTTTGTCTGCTGGTAAGAACTTGGTTGGTTGCAAATAGGTCTACAAAGTCAAGACTCATTCTGATGGGTCTCTTGAGCGCTACAAAGCTCGTCTGGTTGCCAAAGGTTTCTCTTAGGAGTATGGTATTGATTATGAGGAAACATTTGCTCCTGTTGCCAAGATGACTACTGTCCATACTTTGATCTCTGTCGCTGCTATTCGTTCTTGGCCTCTTTATTAGATGGATGTTAAAAATGCTTTTCTTAATGGTCATCTCACTGAGGAGGTTTACATGCGTCCTCCTCCTGGTCTTTCCCATTCCTCTGGCCAAGTTTGTCGTCTTCGGCGTGCTCTGTATGGTCTGAAGCAGTCTCCTCGTGCTTGGTATGATCGCTTTCAGACTGCTGTTACCGAGCTTGGGTTTCATTGTTCTGCTTCCGGCTCTGCTTTATTTCTGAGACATACATCGGCTGGTTTTGTTGCTCTCTTACTCTATGTGGATGATATGATCATCACTAGCTCTGACTCTTCTGCTATCTCTGAGGCCAAGCAGCATCTCTTCCGCACCTTCGAAATGAAAGATCTGGGTTCATTACGGTATTTTCTTGGTATTGAGGTTGCTTCTTCTTCAAAGGATTATTTTTTGTCTTAGGCTAAGTATGCTAATGAACTCATTCACCGTGCTGGTTTTACCGATACTAAGATTTCTGATACACCTATTGAGCTTAATGTGAAGCTTAATTCTACTGATGGTGTCCCTTTAGATGATCCTACTTTATATCGCGAGCTTGTGAGTTGTTTAGTTTATCTGACGGTCACCCGCCCTGATCTTGCTTATGCTGTTCATGTGGTTAGTCAGTTCGTTTCTGCTCCTTGCTCTACCCATTGGGCTGCTTTGGTTCGCATTCTTCGCCATCTCAGGGGTACCATATTTCAAGGCTTACTATTGTCTTCTACTTCCTCTTTGGACCTGGTGGGCTATGCTGACTCTGATTGGGCTGGTGATGTTACTGATCGCAAGTCTACGTCTGGTTTCTGTATGTTTCATGGTGATTCCGTGATCTCTTAGAAAAGTAAGAAACAATCAGTCGTTGCCCGCTCTACTGCCAAAGCTGAGTATTGTGCCATGGCTCATGTCACTGCTGAGATTATTTGGCTTCGTTGTCTTTTGTCTGATTTGGGTGTCTCTCAATCTTCTCCGACCTTTCTCTATTGTGACAACCGCAACCGCAGTGCTGTTCAGATTGCCCACAATACTGTCTTCCATGAGCGGACAAAAAACATTGAGATTGATTGTCACTTTGTTCGCCAACATCTGCAGTCTGCCTCTACCTCGCTTCCTTTCATCCCTTCAGCTTTGCACCTTGCGGACTTCTTCACCAAGACTCACACTACTGCTCGGTTTCAGTTTCTTCTTAGCAAACTCTCCGTGTTTTCTGCTAAAACACCTTGAGTTTGAGCGGGGGTGTGAGAATATATTGTGAAATATATTGTGAGATATTGTGAAATATATTGTGAGTCTTACAAATTAAACTTAGAGTCCTATTAGAGGCATGATTGTATTAGAGTCATGATAGTATTGTATTTGTATTTTCTTTTTGGTTTAGGAGTTAGGGCTATATATATTCTAAGGTCTGATTGTAATTGATACATATTGAATATATAAGATACAGAAAGCTATTCAGAAATCTTACAACTCCTACAGCAGAAACAATGGCATAATAGCAAATTGAAAATGGAGAAATGATCACCAATAGAGAAACTTCCAAATAAACCAAACACATTAACTTCAATGATACATCAACGACCAATTTCACAACAAAAATGGTTTAGAATAGGAAATATGACCATTAAATGGAAGTGGCTAGAAGCATTGAAGAACTCCTAGATGCATCTTTGACGTCAACCGAAATATACTCCAGGATCTCCATTTATTTAAGAACACTTTTCTCCAAAGGAAACATCTTATAATCCCAAATCAAGTTTATAGACCTCTTCCCCAAATACACTATGTTAACCAGTCTTTTCAAGAATGAAATCCTATGACTATCTGCATTCTGCAGAGCCACAAGTATAGAATTAGCAACTGACCTTCATGTGACATAGCCACAAAGGCAAATTTAAAATAAAAACAACTATGAGCAAGCACTCAAAGTTATAAATAAACATAGCATTATTATGTCAATTGCTAATACCATTTTTTGCACAAAATTCCTAAACTCCGAATTCCTTGATGACAGTGTCCTAACATTTAACAGGAAAGATCATCAGACCTCAGGCTTTGTCACTTCATTCTTATTCAGATGGTCTCTCAAAATGTCTGACCTTCCAATTCACTTTAGGTTACATAACAATGCCATTATCGAAAGGCCAATTGCATGCATGGCTAGAATGGAGATTAGAGCACTTGTCAATTAGCTTCTGATGAACAACCCAAAAATGTGTCGATTCAAAGATTTGATTTGTACTCCTACTCTGGAGAATCGGAGATTAACCTTCTTTCTTCTCTCCATTAGCTATGCTATAAAAGAAATATTCATGGTGATTGCCTTGTCTACCCATTGATGCTTGATTTTTGTTCCCAACAAAATTTGCCACCCATGAACAATTCTTCCAAAGATCTTATCAGCTCAACTCTTGCCCCCATGCATTGTTCAACCAAAGGTCTCACTTCTTTAAGGTCATCAACCTTTCTTATGTTCTCAATAAATGTGACTTTCTGGCAAAAATCTCCGAAGGGCGATAAGAAACATCATTCAAGATTTAAAATCAAACAATGCTCCTTGTTTTTTAATCTGATCCAAAATCTCATAGCTTTACTGTTTCCTTCAGATCCATGTATAGATTTTTGAAGATTATATTTCGATATTATGCATATATAAATTGAGAATGAGAAAAGAATATTAAAAATCTTACTATTCCTTCTGTTTTCGTACATAAAAAATGTGCAAAAGTTCTTAAAAGTAATGATAAAATTTCAGCTTACCGGCAAGTTTAGAGTTATGTGGAATCTCTTCTATGCTGGATTGGTTTTTCATTTTACTTTCATGCATTCATTATTTATTTATTTATTTTTCTAGATCAACATGTCATTGCTTTGAGATAAACACACATCACAGGATATGCACAAACACATACTTTGCAACACATTTATCAAATCCAAAGTGGATATAGTGGCAGAACCTTTTTCTGTGTAACTATTTTCTATAAAGAAATCTTAGTACTACAATAAAATGAATATCAAATCCTGTTTGAGGAATTACATCTATTATCGCTGACTACATAAACTGTATGGAGAATTCAGAGTTCAATACCCTAAGAACTACATTAGTTTTTTATGCACTAACATAAGATCCAATGATGTTTCCATACATTCATAAGTAATTCACAAGTTGATTGACTCTGCGTACTTGTGTGTCAGAGAGAGAGAGAGAGGTTCTGACAAACCTTTACAAAGAGGGTCCTTGGAGCCAAAATAGACTGGGCATCCACACCATTAAGATAAGCTTTCACCTCAGGTATGCCTGAGCCGGCCACTGCAGGTGCAATGTAAGCACAAAGAGCTGCAGCAGCAATTGCCAAAACCATATTACAAACTGCATATGTTGCAAATGCCTTGTAATACCTGCACTAGAATTAGAGTCAACTGTAGTTACTACAAAGGGTAGCAGCCAATTGTATGAGATCCTATACTTTATATATTTATTATGTAATTTTTTTATCAAAAAAAAGTAAAATGTTTGTTTGGTTAACTAAAAATCAACTCTATAAAATACAATTTTTTTCAAAATGTCAACATGATTGTTTAAAAAGTATTCAGTGTATTTGGTTTGAATTTTTTGGATTTAGTTATTTGAAAATTGAGTTTTTATATTTTCGTATTTTTTCGTTTTTAGTGAATATTTTTAAAATTTTAAACATTTTTTTTACTTTTTTAGATGCACCTTAGTTAGATGTATCTAAAAAGTAAAAAAATTGTGAAAAAATATTTTAAAAAATTAATAAATACATAAAAATACAAAAAATATACTGAAAAAATATTTTTGTATTTTTAGTATCTTTTCAACAAATTATCATTTTTTTCAGCAAAATGTACTCAAAAAAATATGCACAGTGAAAGCGTACTCAAAAAATATTTTTTCAGCAAAATGTACGCTTTTAAAATATTTTAAAAGCGTACATTTTTTTATTTTTTCATAAATATATAAAGTATAGAGTGAGTGAAAAAATACAAAAATACAAAAAATATATTGAAAAAATTAATACAAAATATTAATTTTTTCAGCAAAATGTACTCAAAAAATGTACGTAAAATATTTTAAAAGCGTACATATTTTTATTTTTTCATAAATATATAAAGTATAGAGTGAGTGAAAAAATACAAAAATATAAAAAATATACTAAAAAAATTAATACAAAATATTAATTTTAAATATTAATACATTTTTTGAGTACATTTTGCTGAAAAAATTGTATTTTGTATTAATTTTTTCAGTATATTTTACAGAGTGATATACAAAATTTTACAACTTTACAAAATTTTGTAAATCAACTCTGTAATTTTTTTTTTCGAATTTTACACATTAAAAATTTTATATCAGCGCTGTTCCAAATCACGTATTTTGTATTTTATAGAGTTGATTTTTAGTTAACCAAACAAACATTTTACTTTTTTTTGATAAAAAAATTTCATAATAAATATATAAGGTATAGAGTGAGTGGAAGGAAAAAAAAGTGCATTACCATGCATTATTGAAAGGTAGCAACTCCCGCGGATTGAACCCACGCCACTGTTGTGGCAAAACAAGTGCATTACCATTTGTGCTACAAAGCACTTAAGTTTTATATTGATCACATTTTAATATATTATAAACATTTTCATAAGAAAACAGATATGCACAGTGAAAACGTCGTCATATGCATAGTGAAAGCGCTATTTCAAATAGCGTTTTCTTCAGAAATTTTTTTTATGTTAAAAGCGTGATTTGGAACAGTGCTTTCTTAATCAAAAGCGCGTTTTTAAATAGCGTTTTCACTATTCATCAAATTTTGAGCTCCAAACAGTGAAAGCGTGATTTGTAATAGCGCTTTAGCCTAGTTTGGGAAATCCGTCTAAACTAGGCCTAATTTGGGAAATAAAATGCAAAAGAGGCTTAATATGGGAAAAGCCCCCCATTCCTTCATTCTCTATATCATTCGCTTCCTTTTCATCCATTCCTCTCTCTTTCTCCTCAATCCCCACTCTCTCTTTCTATATCATCCTCTTCCTTTCCCTTTCTAATTTCCGAAACCAATACATCGATGCGTTGCATTATGGAAAATTTTATTAATCCAAATAAATTATCAAATTTTTAAATTTTCTATGAAATCCCTTGTATGGTGTGAGTCCGACACTTGTATGATTTATATAGCGATCCCGGGTTTACCCTTGTTGTACAGTGATCCGGACATGTGTCCGTGGATGTTGGTTGTTGTTTATTATCGTGTTTGCATCCTTTGTACCTTGTATATAGCAGCCAATTGTATGAGATCTCTTATGGTCTGCTATCGTTTTAATATCACCAAATCAAATGAACACCAAACTTTTCAAGCATGGGATGCAACTTCCAAGCACCATGCAATTGATAAAAGTAGCAAATGCCCAAGCCTACTGCAGACTACAAATTATTAACTTGCATAAAGCTTTAAAAAAATCTTTTTATTTATTTCAGATCCAGAAATTGGGGTAAGGCTGCATATATCTTGCTCTCCCAAAACCCCGCTTTAGAGGGAGCCTCGTGCACTAGGTTGCCCTTTTTTTTTTAAAGTCCTGAATTTTCTATGCTAGACTTGAACCAGAAAAGGCATAAAAAACTTACTCTATGCCCAGCCAAAAGGGCAACCCTACAAATTTACCTATATGTGGACACTACTACATATGAGACTTGCGATCTAGCAAAAACTTACTCCATCAAGAAAAGCATGGAATTTCAATTGTAAAAAAATATATAGTTCTTTTGCTTACAGAAGAAGAACGAGTCATTACAAAAGCACAATTATGGCCCCACTAGATGTAACAGTGTTCCAGTCCCAAATGCAACTGTATTCCAAACTAACAATAAAAATTCTGGCACCAAAAATAAACGCACTCTAAACAACCAGAGGAACTAATCCATGGAGCATGAGATTACTAGTAAGTATAAACTTAAAACCGGCAATATTCTCAACAGCAAGGTTATTGAAGAAGCCAATGAGCGCAGTACTCAATCCTATAAGAAGTGCAAGTGTCCATTTGAGAAAAATGTATTGTAATATCTCAACTTTTTTTTCTAGATCTCCAGTCCTGCTTGAAAAGTTCATTTTCAATAATTCTGCAAAAATGCATATCAATGAATGAGAGAGGAAATATGGATGGTTGTCAGGTGAATTCTATAAGAGTAACACAAATTATACAATGCACAATGAATGTTTCCGTTCCAGGTTCAATGATTACGGGGTGATTGGTTACACAATGGGGGGTAGCCCTCCCCTTTCCCATAATAACCACCTCCAACCCAAGTGAAGGCAAGATTTGATCCCGAATCCCACGTGAAGTGGGATTTGACACTAGGTCTCTGGTACCAGACCAAGAGCTTTGCCAACTAAACTAGTTGGAACCAATACGCTGTGCTTGGTTGGGGATTTAAGTAGGGATTTGAAAAGGGAAAGGAAAAAGAAAAGGAAAAGACATATGAAATGTGAATAAAATATACTTACATTACACCTGATTTCACACACATTTTCCTTTCTATTTTCAAATCCCTCCCCAAATTCCCTAACCAAACAAAGTGTTAGTTGCATGGAGTGGTGGAGCTATGAAGGGACTAGGGGGGGCACGTGCCCCCTCTCAGGTCTTGCAATTATTATTATTATTATTATTATTATTATTATTATTATTTTCATATAAGGAAAATAATTAACCAATAAAAAATTTATATAGAAATAACATTTAGAATGATTTCTTAATGACATTTTTCAAATTACGAAAATAATGATGGTTGTTTTGATTGAAGATGAAAAAATTTACAACAAACCACATTATTAAAAAAATTTAGTGCACCAGTGATATCAAATCATCACTTACATGTAAACATAGTTAACCCCGCTACGAAAATGAGAAATTATTGAATTATTAATTATATTTAACAAGTGTGATTGACCTTCCATGCGTTATTTTACTATTGATTAGTAATATCATATATCAATAATAATGTGGTATCACTATTATTTATATATTATTATATAATCTATTATAAGACATATAAGACTCTTTTGCATTGCCTATAATATACTAGTTATAAGTAACACCATATATTTTCAATTTTGATTTTTCACAAGGTCAATTGTAAAAACAAAAATTTTAAAAATTTTAAATTAAATATTTAAGATTTTGTGCGTAGTATTAATTTAAAAATTATTATCTATTGTTATTGATTATGAGAAAAAAAAAATTCAAAATTTTAATTAACAAGTGTCCCTTCTAAACTATTTTTCTGGCTCCGCCAGTGGTTGCATGACACCATCAGGTCTTACATCTCGGCAAAGCATATGTCTTTACTAAAGGGAATCTAATCACTCTGTACCTTGACACTGCCATGAAATAGAAAAGAAATCATTTCAATACTTCATTTAAAGAAGAAGAAGAAGAAGAAGCGATATAAGAACTAAGGTAAAAGAAATATTTTGTGCTACTTTTCCAAGTCCATATGAGCAAACAGCCAAGAACAATTCTTTGGAAAAGAAAACAAATCCTTCACGAGATATGATATGCTTACCTAATTTCCTAATTTACGGACACTCAACTGTGCATAAATTATTAGATAAAAAATTAGGTATCTCTAGCATTGTCCTTTATTCACAAGTACTTTAAAAGTGCCATTAAAGTGAATGTTATAATTTTAAACCCATAAATTATTATTATTATTATTATTATTAATTTTTAATCATATATGCAATTTATACATTCATCACGCCATAGTCTCAAGTTCTTTAATTGTTTTGATGATCGCCAAATGCACAATATTTTGAAAACAGATTATGTTTGCTGCGCAACATTATTATGTTTGGTTGGCGAGAAACGTAAGAATAAAAGAAGAGAAATCAGAGGAAACCCAAACGCAGAAAGAAGAAGAAACCCCATTAGGATGTCAATGCGTACTCGTAATCAAGGCTTTCAATAGGGCAAGCATTAGCCCCAACAATGGCAATCTGAGAGGTATTGTTGGTCCTACTCTTCACCAGAAGAGGCTGTCTCATCATTCCACCTCTATTGCTCTTATCAGAAAACGACGATCCATTTCTCTCCAACGCCATTCCTTCATTCTCTATATCATTCGCTTCCCTTTCATCCATTCCTCTCTCTTTCTCCTCAATCCCCACTCTCTCTTTCTATATCATCGTCTTCCTTTCCCTTTCTAATTTTCGAAACCAATTCATCGATGCGTTGCATTATGGAAAATTTTATTAAATAAATTATCAAATTTTTAAATTTTCTATGAAATCCCTTGTATGGTGTGAGTCCGACACTTGTATGATTTATGTGAACCCACTTGCATGAGAGATTTAATAGAAAATTTGATAATTTATTTGAAACTTCTATCATAATTTTCTCTTTTTTCTCGCTCTCGCTCTCAATTATCATGTACAATGTGGACATATAGGAAAGGGTTAACTTAAAAAAAAGCAAAATTACTTATTTTTCAATTTAAACTCCAGAATTTTAATTTCAACAAATTAAATTCTAAAGTTTTATCCATGTTTGAATATTAATCTTCTGTCTTCTTCTTTCTTTCAGATTTAAACTCATTTCTTCAAACCCTTATATCTCCCTAGTCATAATTTTGTTTTGCCTCATTTTCACATCGTTAGATTCACCTCATAGCCTAGTTTTCATTCCACCCCTCATATGCCTTGTTCCACCTCTTTGTGTGTGCCGTCGGACTCCGAAAGTTGGCCAAAAATAAGATTTTTCTCTATTTGGATAAAATTTTCAAATTCAAACCTATATATTCAAGCCTTTATATCTCTCTTGTTATAATTCTGTTTCGCTTTATTTTTGCGTCGTTAGATTCACCTTATGACCTAATTTTCATTCCATCTCTCATATGTCTTGTTCTACCCCTTTGTGCATGACATCAGAGCTCCAAAAATTGACTAAAAAAAAGATTTTTCTCTCTTTAAACAAAATTTTCAAATTCAAATCCACATATTCAAACCCTTGTATCTTCTTCGTTGTAATTTCGTTTCACCTTATTTTTGCATCGTTAAATTCATCACATGACCTAGTTTCCATTCTACTCCTCATGTCTTGTTTCACTTCTTTTTGCATGCTATCAGAGCTCCAGAAGTTGCAAAAAAAAAAAAATATTTTTTTTTTCTCTCTCTCTCTCTCTCTCTCTCTCTCTTTTTTTTCTCCTACTATCACGACAATATTTTTAGTAGCAGAGATGCAATGGATGATACTTGATTGGAAACCAAGATGCCTTGAGATACTCATCGACCCATTTGATTTTTATGGGTAGTTGTATACCTATCACCACTTGGCGACACCGCCACCATTACCAGCACCACCTCATCTTGCTAATAATGATGATGAAGTAGCAGCAGCAACAGCAGTAGCAGTAAGCCAGGAGGAGGAGCCGCGGAGAAGGAAGAAGGAAAGAAAAAAAAAAAAACTTATTTTTGCCCAACTTTCAAAGCTCTGATGACATGCAAAAAGATGTGAAACAAGGGGTATGGGGGGTGGAATAAAAATTAGGCCATGAGTTGAATCTAACAACATGAAAATGAGGTGAAATGGAGTTACACCAAGAGAGATACAAGCACTTCAACATGTGGATTTGAATCTGAAAATTGTCCAAAGAGAGAAAAATCTTATTTTTGGCCAACTTTTGAAGCTTTGACGGCACATAAAAAGAAGTAGAACAAGGCGTATGAGGGGTGGAATGAAAACTAGGAAATGAGATGAATCTAACGATGCGAAAATGAGACCAAGCGGAATTACGACAAATGAGATATACGGGTTTGAACATATGAGTTTGAATTTGAAAGAAGGAAGAAGACGGAGATGGATGGAGGGTTTACATTGAAACACGAATGAAACTCTAAAATTTAATTTGTCGAAATTGAAATTATAGGGTTAAAATTGAAAAATGCACAAAACCTTGGAGTTTTTTTTTTTGGTAATTAACCCTATAGAAAAAGAGAGAAATCAAACTGTGTTGTATATTCGAATCAACAATGTTACCAACATGCACCAATTGTTATATTATAATATTATCATTTTAAAATTATGGCCCTACTCATTATACAAATTATAAAGACTCAAAATTTTTAAAGTTATACTATATCATCTGTCAGTATACTAATTAATATACCAATTAATACATATAATATTATTTTATTCAAATTGAAGAATTCTATTATACACTCCCATATTATATGCACATACATTATTATTTTCTTTGATATTATTTTAAGATGTTTGATTATGTTTTTTTTGTGATTTTTTTAAAATTATAACTTAAAAAATATAAAATAATATATATATATTTTCATCCATGTATACACACTCTTTAAATGATATACATCATAATCTTTCCTATTAGAATTTCCCTATATAGAGAGAGAGAGAAATCAAACTGTCAGCAGTATATACATGCGTTTTATTCTTTATAGTAATATTTTAAGGAAAATATTTGGGACCCCCTTTGGGGATGATCCTCATACTCTCAAAGTGATCCTGATCCTCTATGTATGTGTAGGGCCCACTCATGTATGTGTGGAGTCCACATCATGAGTGGTTCAGATTTGTGTGGGTCTTGTGGGGGGTTTTGTGAGGGTGAGGGTATCAATCATTGCTCATATTTTAATTATGTCTCATAAATTTTTTTTGTTATATCTTATGTGATATTTGATAATATTTTTTTTTTATTATGACTTAGAAATATAAAGTTATACTATTTGGTATACACATACGAAGTTTGTTTAAGAGTTATTTACACGAAGATCTCATAAACTATTGAAAGGTATCATTTTGACCTCATAAATTATAAAAGTATACAAATAGATCTCTTAAACTATTGAGAAGTGTTACTTTACCCTATAAATTATAAAAGCGTACTATAAAAATGTACTAATTAGACCCCCTACTCTAAGGGGTCAAAGTGAATCACGTCAAAAGTTTAGAAGGCCTATTTGTATGGTTTTATAGTTTAAGAGATAAAATGATACTTCTCAAATAGTTTAGAGGTACATTTGTAAGCTTTTATTGTAACGCCCCAACTTTCGGACCTTTAATAAATCAACTCAACCTCAACCTCAAATTTAAATTTCTAACTAATTAATAACCTCAAAAATACAAAATTATCTCCAAAATAATTACACAAATGTCTCCAAAATATAACTTATACAAATCTTTAGAAACAATATATAATGGTGAGTCCAAAAATCTCTAAATCAATAATCCTTTAAATTCTTCAACTTCAACCGCCACTAAATTTGCTCCACACTTGAAAAATAAATTAATTCAGGAAATATACAATACGACATGAATAACAAAGCTCGGACAAAGAATAAATTCACAGGGATCTAATAATTACACAAACGATTCAATTCGAGATACTAAGCAATTTACCAAATTGCACAAACAAGTCAACTCGACATATGATAATTTATCTAGGATTAAATACCCTATCCTACTCAGTACATGACCAGTGACTGGGGTAGCACAACCGCTTATTTGGGCTATTGGTATAGAGCATATTGGCAAAGTCTACTCGATCCATGTACGGAGCATTTCCACGTCATTTAGCCAGGCAAATCAACATTTTCAACATAGAATAACTACACAGAGTTCATCAAATGACTAGAGTAGTCAAACGAATCAACAACGAATAATTCTATAGAATTTATCAAATTATCAGAATCATCGAGAGGAGTACAAATTGAAGATGATTAAAATAACACTTTTTGCAAAGAGATTTAAAGAAGGCATATTGTATACTACCCAAATTGCTTAAAATCAATTAACTTCGTCACCATATATCTGAAATTCCTCCGTGGGTCTCCAAAAATAACTCTGATCTTACTTTGATAAAATCTACAACTTTTATTTGTTATATCACCAAGGCAAAACATAATTTCCAAATTCAGAACCACTTAAAGATTGAAATTAAAAGGACCATTTCAGATTTTTGCCGAGCTCGGCCTTCCTATGGTTTGTAGAGAATTTTATCTAGTTTTCAAAAAAAAATTCAAAAATGGAATAGCTTTTCTAGATTTTTAGTTATTTAAGAAACACTCCAGCGCTGTTCATATTCGTCGACCGTTACGAAAATTGGATCTTTTTACAAACCGTTCACTCTTTTTCAATGAAACCAATTTTCTTTGAAAGCTAACTCTTTTAGGAAGTGTTTGACATAAAGCTGAGGTCCAGGAGATATTCCTATGTTTTTCTAGAATTTGTGAAAGTTGGCTGTAAACTAGGTTTTTCATGCACAATACTCAAAATAAGAAGATTGGTAAGAAAAAGTGGGCAACTAAGGGAAATTTTTCACTTTTCTTGTGATGAAAACATATTAAATAATGTACTAATTACTCAAATTTTTAGAGTGATGGTATGCCTTTAGAAATAATCTGGGATATGGGAAGAAAAATGTAGTTTGGCATCTATTAAAAGGAATTATGAGTAGAAGAAGAATCAAAGGCCAATTCATCAACTGTGAACACAAGAACACCATTACAACATATCTGAAAATATGATTTTAATTCTCTAATAATATGTATTTGGAAAAGGAAATAGAAGGAAAGATGGTGATGTGGCTTACTTGATTACCTAGTGAAATATTTGCACAATTTCTTCTCCTTCTTCTTTCTTCTACCACCAAAGCTCACTCTCTTGCCTTCTCTCCCTCTTAGCTAAATGAATTGTTTGTATAAGAGTTCTTGTGTGCAAAATGCTGAGGGAGAGGTTTCTTTTATAGGAAAATTGGTGCAAAAGGTCCATTTTGCCCATTGGTTGGAAATGGATTGGATATTTTGGATTTACTTGAAATCTAATGGAATAGTGGATGATTATAGGCCTTAATTATATAATTAATCATGATCTAGTTAGGATTTGGTTAGGATTGAACTTAGGGTGGAGGCATGGTTCCATGATTTGGGGGTACTTGAATACTTTTTCCATGAATTTATGGATTTTGTTTGAAAAAGTGTACAATTTTTATTTCCCTAGGGTGGCTGGCCATTTGCAAGGAATTTTGGGAGATTTTTATTGATTTTATATATATATGAAGATATTTTGTGTACAAAATTATTTATTTAAGAAACGTACAAGTACATATATGTGTGTGTGTGTGTATGTCATGGTATTAGTTTGGGGTCAAAATATGATTTAAGAAAAATATGAGGGCTTGGGTTCAATTAAAATATATATTGCAAGTGTAGAGTTAATAAATTAGTGTTAGGAAAAATAATTCGGTTTGTATTATCTTGCTTTGAATTTAACGGTGAATAATCGAACGAAAATTGTGAAAACTGGAAGTTAAGATTTAGAGTGATTAATCTAAAATTTGAGAGTTAAATAATTAATATTAGAGTGTTAGAAATGATTTCTAAGCTTCCAGGGTCGATTAGGGTCTGTATAGGTTCGTCCGTGATGCGTTTTCAGTTTTAGGGTTTAATTTGCGAATAATCAATGAAATAAGGGCTTTATTATAATAACTCAAAATTTAGGGACCTAGTAGGGTTTACTAAAGTTAGGGGTCTCACATTTATAATTCAGGGGGCCAAATTAATATTTTTTAATAGTTTAGAGGTCATTCATATAAATAGCCCTTTGTTTAAATACAAGCCGTTGGGTTCTATGAATTATATTTTGCTTCTTCAAGTTTCTAATCGTATGACAAATGATTATTTTTAGGGTAAATTACATTGACACCTGTTGTGATTTAAGTTTAATATAGATTCCTCCCTAACGTATTAGAAATTACATTTCCCTCCTTAAAGTTTATAATTTCATTATAGTTTGCCCCTTTCTTAAATCTACCGTTAATCAATTACTGTTTTATGCTGATATCATCACTTGTTTCTTTTGGAAATCCCAAATTTACCCTCTTAAATTTCTCCAAATAATCAATAAGTAGGTCATCTTTCCCAAATTCAAGCACCACCAAACCTTCACTTTATTTTCTTTCACCATAATTACCAATTATTGATCTTCGTTGTGTTTCAATGATGATGATTATGCTTTACCTCTTATTGCTACATATTTATTATATATCTATATATGTATATCTTAATTTTGGCTTCTTTGTCTCCCTTTTATATCAATCGAGTCACGTTTTGGACTTTAGCGATCGCTTAGATTTGAGTTCGAACAGTTAACATGGCTCACTTTTTCTCCTTTTGAACTCTCAGAGAAGTTCAAATTTGACACTAAGGCGATCATGACGTTAATGATGCAGAGAAAGCTATATATGGATCATGGTGGTCGTAGGGAGGAAATTAGTATGAAGATGGGGGTGGCAAAGGAGGAGGAGGAAGGGGTTGCCGACGATGAGGAGGAAAAGTGCGGTAGAGAAACTAGTACCATTTGTCCAACATTTACCTAGAAAAGTTGTAGTGAAAATATTTAATTTTGATAAATTTAGCAAGCCTTTTTTTGTATAGAATAAGTGAAGCACCGAGTAGGTTTCTTGTGTATGTTATACTCACTATAAAAAAATTGACTTTTTGCCGTCGCAAATACTCAAAATGCCGTCTCAAAAGCTTTTTTACAATGGCAGATGACTTTTAGCGACGGCAAGTGAGGGGTCGCAACAAAGGGCGTTGCTAAAAGGTTTTAGCGACAGCACGATGCTGTTGCCATTTTTTTGCGGCAACAAAGTTTCCTTTTTGCGACAGAATTCTACCGTCGCCATTAATAAAAAAAAATCTGAGATTTTTTGAAACGGCACTCTGTTGCCGTCGCTAAAGGTGTTATTTGCGACGGCAAAAATGCTGTCACTAAAGTATTTTTATTGCGACGGGATACCTGTCGTCGCTAAAAAATATTTGAGACAACACACCATGCCGTCGCTAAAAAGATTATTTGCAACGGCAAAGAATACCGTCGCAAAAGGTTTTTGTTTCATCTACCAACATCATTTACGATGGCAATGTGGTGCCGTCTAAAAAAAAAAAAAAAAAAACTGTAATAAATTGAAAAAGAAACCAATAATTACATAATAATATAAAAATTTCAATATAAAAATAATAATTCATCCATAATAAAAATATTCTTGCATTCATCACAATACATTAGCAAAATTATCCCTTTACAAAATATTGCATAATACATATACAATGTTTAAATGCATAATGTTGTTCACAATTCAAAATAACGTAAATCAAAACCAAAATTTTCCTTCAAGATTCTTCCGTAGGTAACAAAAAATAAAATTAATTGCAATCTTCACACGCCTGCATTCCACAAGAAGCAAATTGCTACTTCGGAAATATCTGAAAACAAAAAATAAAAATAATTAATGACAATATAATTATGTGTTAATATTTTAATTACATAAAAACATAAAAAATTAATTACTATATAATTACAAAGATAATTAAGTAAATAATTTTGGCTAGACGGAAATCCGGCTCTAACTCCCAAACCGGGAACCTGATTGGAGTCCTATCTTCTCCGACAAATCTCTCGTACCTAGGCGGTCGTGTGTGCCAAGTTTCGTGCTAAACCGATGTCGTTTGGAGATTTTGGGGCGTTAACACCTCAAATTCAAATTTCTTAATGAACTAGTTTGCCTATACCGAAATCTGGCTCTAACTCCCAAACCAGGAACCCGATTGGAGTCTCGTCTTCTCCCACAAGTCTCTTGTGCCTAGGCTGTCGTGTGTGCCAAGTTTCATGCTAATCCGACGTCGTTTGGAGTTTTTGGGGCGTCAACACCTCCAATTCAAATTTCTTAAAGAACTAGTTTGCCTAGAGTAAAATCCGCCTCTAACTCCAAAACCAGGAACCCGATTGTAGTCTTGTCTTTTCCCACAAGTCTCTCGTGCCTAGGCGGTCGTGTGTGTCAAGTTTCGTGCTAAACTGATGTCGTTTGGTGATTTTGGGGCGTCAACACCTCGAATTCAAGTTTCTTAAGAAACTAGTTTGCCTAGAGTGAAATCCGGCTCTAACTCCCAAACCGGGAACCCAATTGGAGTCTTGTCTTCTCCCACAAGTCTCTCGTGCCTAGGCGGTCGTGTGTGCCAAGTTTCGTGCTAAACCGACGCTGTTTGTTCATTTTGGAGAGTTAACACCTCCAATTCAAATTCCTTAATGAACTAGTTTGCCTAGACCGAAATTCGGCTCTAACTCCCAAATCGGGAACCTAATTGGAGTCTCGTCTTCTCCCACAAGTCTCTCGTGCTTAGGCAGTCGTGTGTGCCAAGTTTCGTGCTAAACCGACCCTGTTTGGTGATTTGGGGCGTCAACACCTCCAATTCAAATTTCTTAAGGGACTAGTTTGCCTAGACCGAAATTCGGCTCTAACTCCTAATCCGGGAACCCGATTGGAGTCCCGTCTTCTCCCACAAGTCTCTCGTGCCTAGGCGATCGCGTGTGCCAAGTTTCGTGCTAAACCGATGCCCTTTTTTTGCTCTCTTTAAATGATCAAATTAAGTTATCTTCTGATTTCTTAATTACCAAAGGAGTGAAAATTGGCATCAGAAAACAAAAGACTCCTAGCATGTTTTTGTTGATTTACTATATACATTGCCCCCCAAGGACTAGGATGTAATTAGCTTCTGCCAACAAAGAAGATAAGGAACGGGACCACATTGAAAAAACAACGAATGGATTCTCCATTACACTCAAGAAACACATCCTTTCACAAAGTTGATAAAGTGTTAGATATGTAACCACTTAAAGCAACAAAGTCAAGAGACTACGATGAATGCACTTTGAAAAAATAATCATCATACGAGAGGGTAAAATGTGTAAATCTAGGCCGAGCTGAGATGGGACAGAAGTGAGCCGAGCTGCGCGCTGAGTAAAAAGGGCTTCGCCATTGGGCCTAGTTAGCTCGGTCATAAATGACTGAGATAGCCCGGTTAGAGTAAGTTAAACCGAGGTACAGGAAGACTGCATTGGAAGAGCAAGGTGGGACCAAGCTAAGTGAAGCTCGGCTAAATTTGCCGAGCTTAAGCATGGCAGTGTTAGTTCGGTCGTTTTGTCATACTACCGAGATAAAACCATTTCACTTGGTTAAAACAGTGAGAAGGGTGTTAAGGGATAAGCATTATCTCTTAGAGATGTGATTCCTAGGAGGACTCTACATTGAGGAATAAAGAGTCCTACTAGGATTGTGCCACACGGAATCTATAAAAGCTCGTAACAAGACCTATGTACAGGTATCACAATTTTGACTCCTAAATACACAGAGCTTTTGTCTATTGTCTATTTGCTGACTTAGGCATCAGAGGGGTTTCCGGCACACACTTGTTGGCTAGCTCACGTTTGTATTTTCAAGAAGTAAAGCGATGACGTTTGGAGGAGCGCACATTTGATCAACAGGATTATACGAGAAGAATTATTTTGTGCTCGTACAATTGGCGCCTTTTGTGGGAATTTCACAAAGAACAAAACCTCTTGATCAAGTTTTCTTCTCTAATTGAAAGGCAATGACGCACAATGAAGACTTGCTGCAATCTGCTATTGATAGGCAAATCCCGGAGGGGGGTGGGAGGCGCGAAGGTTTACCTTCCATCCCTTCCATGGCGAATTTAGAACCCCAGCGACGAAACTCCTGGAGGGACACAAGGGAGAGACGGGGCACTAGCCCCTGTCGCTCTCAAAGTCCTGAAAGACAGAGGTGAAGGCTGGATCCTCAAGTTCTGGAGGATCGCGTGAGGGAGCAAGATGAGTTAATAAGGAGGATGGCGGCAGACATGGAGATAATGAAATGCCAGATAAAAGTGAAAAGGGTGGCGATAGGAGAGGGGCGTAAAGGTAACACGCCCCTTCGTCACTCGGAGGATCGTGATAGACATACCACGCCATCACAAGCAGAAAGCAGGAGCCTTGGAACAGGCGGCTCTCAATCGAGGACTTCCAGGACTTGTCACTCCAGGTCTGAGAGAACGAGGACTGAAAGGTCATATACAGAGGGAAGCAGCTATTACCCCTCGCACACGCACCAAATGACATCTAGGCACACGGAGTTGCCTAGGTCAGCGGACTTGCGGACTTGCGGACAGTGCTCCAAGAGAGGGCCCGACGGAAGGAGGAGACCAGGGGTCGCGACCCTCACAGAGTTTCCGCCCTGTAGCGATTGGCCTCCAGGACATATGAGAGTGTCGAGGTAGGGATGCCAATGTCGCGCCTTGCTTACGAACCAGCAGATAAAGTATTAGCAAAGTTATAGAGCTCGCCGTTCGTTCCGGCAATAGAGAACGCACCACTACATTCGGGCTTCCATCAGCCCAAATTTACTATTTATGAAGGGAATTCAGACCCCTATATGCACTTAAGCCACTTTCGCCAGGTTATGGTAGTATACCGGCGGAACGAGGCTCTAATGTGTATGCTGATCCCATCCAGCCTTGGCGACCTAGGTCTAACCTGGTTTGAAAGGCTGCCCGAAGGTAGCATTGCCTTATAGGCATAATTGGCAAAAGGGTTCATGACCAGATTCAGGACGAACACCAAGACACCAGTGGAGATTGATCAACTACTCTCCATTGACATGGGCGAAAGAGAGACGTTGAGGTGTTATAACAGTCGATATTGGGAGACTTTCAACCAGATTAAGGATTGCCCTACAAATCTCACCATTGCACAATACAAGAGGGGTCTACCAGTCGGAAATAAATTGAGGGACTCAATTACCATGATGCCACCCCTCACGATGGAGGCCTTAATGGAGAGGGTGCATCAACATATCCGAGTAGAGGAAGATAGCGCCCGTGCTAAAGCAAAATTTGGCACAACAGTGGTACCAGATAAAAAGACTACCGCAAAAGTTAATACGGTAGAACAACCAAGTAGGAATGGGCGAGGAAGGCGAGCTAACAGAGAAGACCTAGAAAAAAGGAAGTTAAGGGTCCGCACTGCCATCACCACCATGTTCAATAAACCTATCTACCAGATTCTCAACGAGATACATAATGAACCCTACGTTCGGCAGCCGACCAAGTTGGGAGAAACACAAAGGGGCTACGACGAGAGGTCCTGTTGTACCTTCCATGATGAGAAGGGGCACCGAACTGGAAACTGCACACCCCTGAGGCAACATCTGGAAGAGTTAGTAGCTGTTGGACACCTAGACTAGTATATAGAAGGGGGGACACAGCCAGCCCGCAGGACCCCAACAAACCTAACAGGATGCTGATCGACGATCCACCCCAAGGCATGATCAACGTCATACATGGTATCGTCGAACCTGAGCGGGTATGTGAGTTCAGGGGAATGATAAAAAAGGCTGAGCACTTGAGAGAAGTATTAAGTGCACAACCTACCATCAAAAAGGGCAGAATAGAGGCTACGAACGTCATATCCTTCTCAGACAAAGATCTCGCAAGGCTACATTGCCCTCACAATGACGCACTGGTGGTGGCTTTGCGCGTCAAGAATTTTGACATCAAGCGGATTCTGATTGACCAATGAAGCTCATGCGAGATAATGTACTACGAGACCTTCAAACAATTGAAGCTGGAGGACAAAGACTTGGCACCTGCGACATCTCCCCTTGTCGATTTCAACTCAATGCCAGAATGGCCAGTAGGCAAAATAATCCTCCCAGTCAAGACAGGAACCATGACCAAACATGTGGAATTCTGGGTATTGAAGGTCTCATCCATATACAACATAATCTTGGGAAGGGCATGGCTGCATGCCATGTGCTCGGTGGCGTCAACCTACCATCCAGTATTATGGTTCCCCAATGAAGCCGGAGTGATTGAAGAGGTCTTGGGAGACCAAATTATGTCAAAACAGTGCTTCGTCACAATAAATGGCAGCCGGGCTGCAAAAGGGTATGTCCAGATGGTGGAAGAGCCAGAGAGCAATGAACTGTTTGTAGATATCGGCAAAACAGCAGAGCAAAAGGCAGTGGAGGACTTGGTCGAGGTAAGGATAGATGAAAAAGATCCAGAAAAGTTCTTTTTGCTCGGCTCGTCTTTATCCAGCACTAAGAGAATTGAGATTATGGAATTCCTAATCTCAAACATCGAAGTGTTCGCCTGGACGCCATATGACATGCCTGGCATTGACCCTAAGTTCATCTGCCACCAACTTAATGTCCACCCAAATGCCAGACCAATTATACAGCGCACTCGCAGATCGGCACTCCACTACGCGGAGATAGTGGCGAAGGAAGTGGGAAACTTGCTGGAGGCAGGAGCTATCAGAGAAATGCACTATCTCAGATGGATCTCCATTATTGTAGTAGTGCCAAAGAAGAATGGAAAGTGGCGTGTTTGCGTGGACTACAAAACAGTCAATAAGGCATGCCCAAATGACAGCTTCCTCCTACCACGGATTGACCAACTGGTGGACCTAACGGCGGGGCATAATCGACTTAGCTTCCTTGATGCGTATAAAGGTTACCATTAGATCGCTATGTATGAACCAGTCCAGGAGGTCACATCATTCACAACACCCAGGGGATTGTACTGTTACAAGGTCATGCCCTTTGGCCTAAAGAACGCGGGGGCAACATTTCAACGGATGATCACCAAAATGTTCGAACCATTGTTAGGAATAACAATGGAGGCTTACATAGATGACATGGTGGTCAAAAGCAAGGATGAGAAGGACCATCTCTGGGACCTAGATAAAATGTTCCAAATTCTGAAGAAGAACAAGTTGTGCCTAAACGTATCCAAGTGTGCATTCGGTGTAAGATCAGGCAAATTCTTAGGCTTCCTAGTAACCAACCGAGGTATAGAAGCTGACCCTTCTCAGATCAAAGTAATCCAGGAACTTAAGAGGCCTAACACAGTCAAAGAGGTACAGCATCTCACTGGCCTAGTAGCCGCACTCAATCGGTTCATAAGTCGATCGTCAGATAGATGTCGACCATTATTCCAAGCTTTGAAAGCCAAATTTGAGTGGGATGAAGAATGTGACCGTGCCTTAGAGAGCCTGAAGGACTACATGACCTCTCCTCCATTATTAGTAACCCCAGTGTTAGGAGAAGAGCTTTTTTTGTACTTGGCGGTTTCACAGCATGCAGTCAGTGCGATGTTGGTCAGAGCGGAAGGAATCCAACACCTGCCCATATTTTATGTTAGCAAAACCTTGCTGGACACTGAAACAAGGTACCTACCATTGGAGAAGCTAGCCTTAGCTTTGATGATGGCCTCAAGGAAGTTGTCGCATTATTTTCATGCCCACACCATAATCGTCCTAACAGCTTTCCTATTAAAGGCCTTGTTTGAGAGGGCAGACTTTTCTGGACGAATCTTGAAATGGGAAGTAGAGCTGGGATAGTTCGATATCAAGTTTCAACCCAGAACAGCAATCAAAGCGCAGGCTTTAGTAGACTTTGTGGCTGAGTTCACACCAGGAAGCCATCACATTTTCCCAGTTGACTTGATCGACGCAATTGAAATGGAGATAGAAAGTGCAGCAGGAACTACGTAGCCCCCAAAACAAGATGCTTAGCTACATTCCAAGCCATACAGAATTAAAGACAGGAATGAAGGGGCAAACCACGCTATTCCCAGCAAGGACTCATCAACAAGTAAAAACTTGGGGCAGTCAGATAGTGAAGAGCAAACACCAATAGTAGACATGGACTTGGAAGAAAACATCAGCAACACACATGACCCGAAGACGTCATCCGACCCCTCTACTTGCTGGAAACTATTCGTCGGAGAGATGTGGAAGCTCTTCGTGGATGGAGCATCCAATAGGCACGGTGCAGGACTTGGCATAGTCCTCATCTCACCAGATGGCCTAATAGTGGAACAAGCAGTCAATCTTGGCTTCACAACATCAAACAATGAGACGGAGTATGAAGCGCTTTTAGTAGGCCTAAAATTAGCACTCTTCATGAAGGCCACCGAGGTAATGGTTTACAGTGACTTATAGCTGGTAGTAAACCAAATTTTAGGCGACTACGAGGCGAAAGATGAGAGGATGGCTAAGTACCAAGAGTTAGTCAGAAAGGAGATCATGAAGTTTGAAGTAGTGCGGATAGAGCAAATCGGCCGAGAAGAAAACAATAGAGCAGACGAACTAGCAGGTTTTGCCTCAATGGTAGATACATCTATCCCACATCCATTACTGATCGACTTCCTACCCAGACCGAGCATTGAAGAACCCGAAGTAGCTGAGGTATGTTGTGCTGAACTAGGCCCTTCATGGATGGATCCCATTATAGTATTCTTAAAAGATGACATATTGCCTGAAGAAAAGAAAGAGGCCAACAAGATCAGAGCAAAATCACAGCGATTTTGGCTCTCTCCATCATTGGCACTGTACAAAAAATCCTTCACAGGACCTTACCTGAAATGTGTCCATCCTAGCAAGGTCAAGGCATTTTTGTTCGAGATACATGAAGGAGTATGCGGAAGCCACCAATGGGGAAGATCATTGGCCTACAGAGCAATTTCACAAGGATACTGGTGGCCATACATGCAAGCAGATTCTGAGAAATATGTAAAGAGGTGTGAGAAATGTCAGAAGTTCGCACACCAAATACATCAACCAGCTAGAGAACTCCTACCATTAACCAGCCCATAGCCTTTCGCAATGTGGGGCCTGGACATAGTGGGCCCACTTTCAACAACATCCGGCAACAGAAAGTTCTTTCTCGCAGCAACAGACTACTTTACAAAGTGGGTGGAGGTTGAAGCACTCGCATCAATAAAGGAGAAAGAAGTAAAGAAGTTCGTCTGACAGAACATCATAACCCGATTCGGCATACCCAAGGCCCTAATATCTGACAACGACACTCAGTTTGATGGCAAAATCTTCAGGAGCTTTTGCGAGGAATACAAGATAGAATTCTACAACTCTACACTGGCATACCCTCAAGCGAATGGCCAGGTAGAAGCATCAAACAAAGCCGTCTTAGATGGTTTGAAGAAAAGGTTGGAGAAAGCAAAAGGCAAGTGGACTGAGGAGCTTCCTCATGTTTTATGGGCTTATCGTACCACACCTCGACAATCAACTAGAGAAACGCCTTTTTCCCTTGCTTATGGCATGGAGGCAGTAATCCCACTAGAAATAGGCCTCCTCACTATTAGAAATGAAAATTTCGACCCAGACTTGAATGGGGAAGCTATAACCTTAGAACTCGACCTTGCAGAAGAGAGAAGGAAAAAAGCTCTAATTCACATTGCCTCATACCAACAAGAGCTATCCAGAAAATATAACAAGACAGTGCATCCAAGACAATTTAAGGTTGGGGATTGGGTATTGTGCAAAGTCATGGTCAACACTTTGGTACCTGGAGATGGCAAGTTAGGACCCAACTAGGAAGGACCATACAAAGTGATTGGTTTAGCAAGAAAAGGGGCATATCACTTGAAAGATGTAGAAAGTAAAACTATTCCTAGGCCATGGAACACTGTCAATCTCAAACTATTTTATTTTTAGCTTTTCCTTAAAACACTTGTAATTTTTCTCTTTTTAAATAAACCTAGTAG
This sequence comes from Camellia sinensis, assembly GCF_004153795.1. Taxonomy (NCBI): domain Eukaryota; kingdom Viridiplantae; phylum Streptophyta; class Magnoliopsida; order Ericales; family Theaceae; genus Camellia; species Camellia sinensis. The sequence goes on along the minus strand of NW_021029859.1, from coordinate 57,551 downwards.
TTTTGTAAGAACTGCGCAACCCCCAAAGCAGGACACTGAGCTGCATAGCAAGCCATGCAGGTTTGAGGACAGGTGTACTGCGAGATCTTCAAGCAACTAAAATTAGAGGACAAAGACTTGGCGCCTGCAATATCTCCCCTCGTCGGTTTCAACTTAATGCTAGTGGGCAAGATAATTTTGCCAGTCAAGGAAGGAACAATGACAAAATAGGTGGAATTTTGGGTATTGAAAGTCCGAGGTATTCGACACACACCCGCCAGCTAGCTCACGTTTGTGTTTTCAGGAAGTAAAGCGACGACGTTTGAAGGAGTGCAAACTTGATCAACAGGATTATACGAGAA
>NW_021029859.1:27033-55139 GCF_004153795.1 Camellia sinensis | reverse complement strand
TGGACTGCTTTGCTAGATACAGAGTCGCCACCTAAATATTTTATTTTGAGAAATTTAGGAAACCCTGACTTAGTGCCAAAGGCCACGTGTCCGTCATCACCAAAGTTGCCTTGGCTCAGGAACTTGGGTACGATTGGGGAAGGTCAGCTATGAGCACCCCCTCTCGCCCGATCAAAGATCGACCTCTACTAACTGTGATATCTTGTTTTGAAAGCATTATGTGTTCCTATTCCGGTTATTAGCCTAGAATTACTATGTTATGAGCACTGCAAACAAGTATAGACCAAATCGCCTAAATTGGAACAAAACATTGCATGTTTGTTTTGAAAATGGTTTGCTACTCGCAAGTAGGCTAAAATGTAGGTTTTGCCACCCTCAAGTGGGCTTTAGAAAAGATGGTTTTGCCACTATCTAGTGGGCTTGAAACTCACAGTTTTAGTGCATTATCCCAATTTAGGTAATTCAACCTCCATTCACAGGCACTCAAGCAATTATATCACATAAATGATTAGCCTCATGGAAAGCATGCTGTCATGGCAACACTTACACGCATGCAAGGATGCTAAAGCATAAGCACTTACCGAGTACTCTGAGCCAAAACAGAAACTAGTTAGTAATGAAATGCATGAACCTAGTTCATGTTAAGATGACTAATACAACACATGTAAAGATGCAACTAGAATAGGCTCGGCTACCCTAAGAATGGCATATGAGATGCGACAGTTCAATACATGTATTCAACTTGGAATTGAAATACAATGCAGTTAGTATGATACGCCGAGCCCAGTGCATGCAATACAGATGAATGATGCACGCATGCATAGTGTAAGGTATGCTAAATCAAATATGTCCTAATACTAACCATCAAAGCAGGTAAGTAAAAGGGAGAAAGAAGTGGGGATTGGAAAACATGCACACACGCACCCACACTTATTACAAGTTTGCCCTCGCTCGGAGGGTCCAAAAGAATAATACAATTTAATTAACCTACAAGCTAATTAAACATTACAGACAATTAACTAGTTAAGCAAATTAACTAGTATAATAAAATAGTAAAAAACCTCGGGAAGAGGGCCCAATGCAATGCGTGCTCGGCTCCGCTCGGAAGTCCACTGCCATGCACAAGTTGCCTCTGTCTACACTGTTTTCCTTCTCTAAAAACGACACAATTCTCAAGGAACACTCTTTGGACATTGTGGATCACCACCGGCTAAGATAAATCATCACCGGTCATAGCAGGATGGTCATCGACCATTTGTTGAGCTCTCGGCCATCCATATTTGGTCGGTCGGCAGTATAGATGGCCGGCCGGCCAAATCTTCCTGCAAAATCCTGTTTTGACAGCAGCAGAGGGCAAAACAGGGCATGGCAATGCATTTCAAGCAAATGTGTGTGCCAACACATCCCCTATCATGTTTATGACTCAAAGGGACATGGTTCTCGATTCTCGGACCACCAATCGCGCATTTCAATGCGTGATGGCCCAAGAAACCAAGTATGCGCTTCGATATCAGATGAAATGCAATGCACATAAACAAACAAAGAGGCCCAACCTCTATCATTTGATCAAGAGGCAAGGCATGCATGCCAAATGCAACCTAAGCGTGTGAGCTAAGTATGCAACATGAGCATGGGCACAAGCAATGTACAATGCATATTAGGAATGCAACCTATGCAAGCAAGCATGCAAGGTATGAGGCATCAATGCTAATCAACAAGCATACAAGATACAATGTGGACGTTCAAGCATGCAAGTAAGCATGTGACTTCATTCAATCATGCAACCACACACAAGTATGCAACAACACACAAGGTGAGCATGCATCAACATGCAAGGGTGGTCTTAAACTGATTTAGACAGTCTTATACTAGGCCCAAAATAGTGGCCAAAAGCTAAGGGAATGATGACCAAATAACATGCAAGCATGCATGCACACAAGGACTAACACTTAGGCATTGAAGAGCAACTCTCAAGCACACTTAAGAGGATGCAAACATGGACATATAGCATGCACACTAAGCTTTGGAAATCATGTTAAGAATGGTGCCAAACCAAGTAAACAAGATAGACATGGCATGCAAATAAAACCCAAAATCCAAGACAAGCCAAAGGGCTTAAATCATGATCATGTGACACATGACGCAAATGATCAAAATGAATCAAATCAGTCCCAAATCATGTTAAGGAAAGCCCCAAAAACCACTTAGATGGCATCTAAATGATCTACACATGGAGGCATGCACAAGTGCTTAAACATGGAGCATACAACACAACCTCTTAAAGCATCAAAGGAATATTAAATGCAAGCATGCGAGCATGTTAAGTGGACTGAAATGTCATGATAAGTGGTGCTAAACCACTAAAAATGATGCAAGTAATGCATGCTCATGGTTCATACACTTAAAGCCAACAAGTTAAAATGCAAAGGGGCTATACAAAGCATGGCAAGCATGGCTAAGACAACCTATATCAAACCTTAAGAATGGAAAAACAAGCCTAAAAGCTTCACAAAGCTTGGCCAAAACAAGCAAGCATGGTAATCTACATGCTAAGTACATGTTAAGGCAAAATGATGGCATTACAAGACATGTATGCAAGGCATGCAAGGTGTGTCTAAACCAACATGAAATAGAGGTAATATATGGCAAAATATTACCAAATAACAGTTAAGGCATGGCCAACATGGACCTAAACTAGGTGCTCACACATGAGGCAAAAATGGCCCTTTTCAAGGACAACAAGGAGAGGGGGTGGCCCTCTCCTTCTTAGGACCTTAAACCACCATCCTCACCACTGAAATCCCTCAAGATTTCAGTGGTGAGGAGGCCCAAACAAGGTGGTCCCGAAGCTCACCAAAATAGCACAAAAATAGGGCCAAACAAGACCTAAGAGGGGTCAAATGACCCCAAACAACAAAACACTTTTCAACAACTATTTTAAGCAGGTAAAAACAGAACTTTTGTATGTTATATGCAAAGTCTAAAAATAGTTGCAAGATAGTCAAAAAGGCTATGCAAAAATGGGGAATAAAGGTAAAGTTGTTACCCTTGTAGACCTCCTTCACAAACAATGCTCCAGCTGGTTCTTTGAGTTCAAAACCACCCAAGAACACCAAGAACAACCCTCTGGCTCCTCAACAACCAAGAGAAGGTGTAATACTATGTGTTTGTGTGCAAAAGTAAGACTAAACACACACAAAGAGTGCAAGAGAGGGAGATATAGAGATGGAATAGATACACTACCCAAACCCTAATATCAGAGCTCTCTCTGAAAATTTTTGTAACCCTAATGGAGGGAGAAGAGCCTCCCTCTTATAGACAATCCCTCTTGTAAAGCTTTCCAAACAAGCTAGTCAAGAGGGAGATCCCTCCATACACGTGTATGGAAGGGAGCAAAGTGTATGCCAGCTAGCACAGCTGGCATAGAAATATCTGCAAAAGAAGATGAACATTGGTCGGCCAGCCAAAAATGCAATTTGACCAAAATAGATGGCCGGTCGACCATCCATAGTGCCGATCGGCCAAATATTTGGCCGATGGCAACAAAACACAGCCGGTGGCCTCAACCCATGGCTGGTGGAGTGTGGGGATGGCCAAAAGGCCATTCCCTGCCCTCCAAAGCAAAAACACAAGTGTTTGGTGCAAAACTAAACACAAAACAGTCGAGTCGAGAGATCCTGAGGCAAGGCACGTAGCCGAGACCTCCGGGAACCCAAGACGAACACAAACAAGGATGATCACTGAGTGTTCAAACGGTGACGTCCAAGTCTTGAGGACGGTCAAAAATGAGGTGTCTACACACGGTATAAAGTTATATCCTGGAATAGCAAAACTAAAAGAGAATCGAGGTATCCTTACTTGCAGTCCCCTTATTCCAGTTAATACGGTAGCCCGATATCTGGGCTTCCTGGTCTTCAAAATTGCCCGAAACCCAAAAGAAGTCATCGTCATTTAAGTCTTTGCCTGGTGTATTTTTAATTATTTTCTCTTGGCCTCTTCTTATTCTCAAGTAATACACCCAACCATCGTTATATTGGCCGAGCAAGTATTGGTGGAATATCTCGGCCAATCCGAGGTTGAGATTGAGCCGGCAGTTTAGCTTGGCGATTCTATTTATTATTCGGTAAGAGTTGGTGCTGAGTTGAGTAGGGCATAATCTAGTTTGCTTGAGGAACTCACATATTAGTGGCTGGACTGGGAATCGGAGACCGGCCTCAACAATGGATATCACGGTGAGTGGAACGAAACCTGGTTTTTCCCAGGGCGTGGTATCTAGTTCGGCTAAAGAGAGATGAACATCATCAAGGATGTTGTAGTCCTTACGGAATTTAGCAATGGCCCCAGGTGAGTTTACTAAGAATCAGTATTTACCCATTTTAAATAAAATTATGAATAAATTAGCTCGGGATCCTAGCTCAGTGCTGAGATGATGTTGAGTATCTCGGTTGAGCGTGCAAAGGTGTGCCTGGCCAACCTAGTCAAAGTCTGCAAAGTGGAGATAAACAGTGTTATGCCCAGATCATTGAGCCGGGCTAGAAAAGAAGGATAGATGAAAATAAACCCTAGTACGGTTGAATGGGATGCAGCCCGTTCTTAAGTTTGGTTATAACACAACGAGAGGCTCCAAGTTTTTGGCTCGGTCATTGAGCAGGTTGGTTTTTAGTTCGGTTGTAAACGTAAGGGAGGGCACCAAGTCCTAGTTCGGTCATTGGGAGAGGTTTCCAGTTCGGTCTAATACGCACCTATGGCAAACAAATTCCTATCTCGGTCGTGGTGAAATTTTGGATCAAAAGCATCACTTTACCGATTGTTAGTGAATTCATTGGAGGATCTATCATGTGGTGTTTTTGGGTCTAAGTGGTTCTTACTCATTGATGTGAAGCCTATACTAGTGTGTTTTGGAAAACGTACATATACTATGTTATATATTGCTATACCATGCGAAAATAAATGGAAGGGAAAAAGGATAGAGCCACTTACAGCTTTGGGATGCAAGGGTGGAGATCAAGATCGTGAGGATGGTGTTGCAAACACAAGCTTTGCAGAAGCTATGGTCGTGAAAATGGAGGCTTAGAAGGCAAGTGAGAGAAGATGAACAGTGGTGTGTTTTTTTCAAAAAGTAGGGTTTTTTGTATAAATCATAGATTTCGACGAGACTGCTCAAAATTTGCGAGGTATAAAGATGGCTGTGACAGTTGTGCATGGCTAGTAGAGGCAAGCCACGTGTCCATAGGAATAAGTAACGATTCAGATGTACTTGAGAAGCGGAACGGCGTATAGAGCAACTGACAAGACGTTTCTTAACCGAGCAAATCAGTAGCTCGGTAGAACATGAGCTCAGTGGAACCTAGCTCGGTCGATACACTTAGCTTGGCTGGAAATAGGTAATCCCAAATCATGCGTTGCAGATGGCATTAAGGGGCAATTGAGAGGGTAAAATGTGTAAATTTGGGTCGAGCTAAGATGGGACAGAAGTGAGCCGAGCTGCAGGTTGAGTAAAATGGGCTTCGCCATTGGGCCTAGTTAGCTCGGTCATAAATGATTGAGATAGCCTGGTTGGAGTAAGTTAAACCGAGGTACAGGAAGACTGCATTGGAAGAGCAAGGTGGGACCGAGCTAAGTGAAGCTCGGCTAAATTTGTTGAGCTTAAGCATGGCAGTGTTAGTTCGATCGTTTTGTCATACTACCGAGGTAAAACCATTTCACTTGGTTAAAGTAGTGAGAAGGGTGTTAAGGGATAAGCATTATCTCTTAGAGATGTGATTCCTAGGAGGACTCTACATTGAGGAATAAAGAGTACTAGGATTGTGCCACACGGAATCTATAAAAGCTCGTAACAGGACCTATGTATAGGTATCACAATTTTGACTCCTAAATACACAAAGCTTTTGTCTATTGTCTATTTGCTGACTTAGGCATCGGAGGGGTTTCCGGCACACACCCGCCGGCTAGCTCACTTTTGTGTTTTCAGGAAATAAAGCGACGACGTTTGGAGGAGCGCACACTTGATCAATAGGATTATACGAGAAGAATTATTTCGTGCTCGTACATCATATATTTTTGACAAAAAGATGCTGCATATGGCACTAAACATTTAGTGACATTTCATTTTCATCAGTCGAAACAAGGTATTATATACTTGTAGCATTTCTCCCTCTCAATAAATTATGAGGTTTTCTTTTTCTTTTTTCTTTTCTACTTTTTGGGAGGTTGTCCGGTGTTTAAAACAAACAAGTGGAAGCAAAGATAAGAGCAAAGTTCAATATTCTTTCCTTTCAAAAACACAAAACCTAGCAAAGGATATTAGGCTTTGTGATTAGTATGAAAGCATAGCATTCTTCTTGTAGTTTTTTAATCAAGCACATTACCATTGACAAATCAAACTTTTATCTATTTGCATCAACCCTTTCAAATTAAACAAGTCCAAGGGATTGCAAAAAAAAATTATTGCCACGTGGATTTTCAACGAAGAGAGTTGTTCGTTATACATTATTCATTCATTGGTTAACAAAATGACAAATAACTTATATATAATTTAATGCACATGTTTTCTGAGGTTCATCTTGCTTGGATCTAATTTGAAATTTAGAAACAACTCAATGAATCATAAAATCAAGATTGATATGAAATTAGTAAAATTTAAATTTTTGATCAATTGTGGTGGAATATTTCCCCAGCCTACTCCATTATGTAATTAAACATATATCCTTAATTTTTATTTAAAATCATAATATACCTTAGATTTAGAGTTTGATTTTTCTTTATGATACTAATTAACATTTTTTAAATTTGTTTATAAGTAATTATTCAACATTCTTTTACTTTAAGAAAAGAAAAGCTTGTCAAGAAAAGGACAAAAAATTCTTAGGAATAGGGAGATAAAAATCTAAATTCTCCCATCTCGCGTTCCCACTATAAACATTACATATATGTAGTATTAAAAATATGGATAAGTTATATTAGGTTAAATTATAAAAATACTTCTTGAAATTTATTTAAATTACAAATTATTCTTTTTAATTTTAATAATTACATTATGGCCCTTATACTGTGTTTGGTTAGGAAATTTGGAGAGGGATTTGGAAAGGGAAAGGGAAAGGGAAAAGGTACGTGAAACTATGTGAAATATAAGCATGTTTTATTCACATTTCACTTACCTTTTCCATTTCTCTTTCTAAATCCCTCTCCAAAGCCCCCAACTAAACACAACATTAAGGTTTCTAATTTCATAACAAATAGGTTCTTGTATTAATAAATCATCAAGTTAATCAACAGTTTTTAATAATGTTAAAATTTTATTTCAATTAATAATTCAGATAATTTTATTATTGTATAGGTGAACGGTTAGAAATTTCACTTTTTCAATTAATTCTGTTAAATAAAAAATTTCTGATAGGGAGGTATTTGTAATTTTCCAAATCACAGGGAGCAATTCGTATTTTAAGCAAACCTTAGAGGTGTATTTGTAATCTAACCATTATATTAGTAGTCCATGTTTTGATTTCTGTCATTTTAGTCATTGTAATTTTAATTAGCTCTATTTTGATAATAAATTTATGATTTTATCTCAAGTTGGTTCAATTTATTATAATTGTTAGCATTTTCTTCTGAAAAATGTGCAAATAAGCATCACGTGTCATGCTCTTAGGAACAAAATTATAAATTGCTCAATTCAGTGAGTCAACTTTAATCAAATCAATGATCATTTTATGTTAAAATTCTTAACGGCTTTATCAATTGGACCAAATTGACATAAAATCTAAAATTAAGGATAAAAATTGAGTTAATTGAAAATACAGGGACCAAAATAACAGAAGCACTAAAATATAGAGACTGCCATTGTATTTTGCTCTAAAAATAATTTTACATTTAATTATTTTCCTCTTTTTTCTATGTGGCGCCTATGGTTGCAAGCCAGTCAAGTTGAGTTGAGTTGGCTTATGCAGTGTTGGAAAATTGGTTTTTATAGGCTTATTTTGGGCCAACTCTGAGCCTAAATTCAAGCAAAGACCACGTGTTTTTTTAGGTGGGTCCGAGTGGTGACATGTTTTTATCGCGTGGTATGTCATACCTCGAAGTCGGTTTGTGAAAATTATTTATGAGTAAATAGAAAGCTGACGTCATTTTCAGCTTCTTGAAATTAGAAGTTGAAGAGACAATGTGGGTTGCTCTATTTGTGTTGTCCCACATTGAAACAAGAAGAGAGTTTATATGAGTATATAAACTCTAAGTTAGCACATTTAGGATGGGCCCCAAGGGGCATTCAAGTTTTGTGGAAGGGGAGTTATGAATTGTAATGCCCTGAAATAAAAGTCATAAATCCATCCAAGACCATATGTAAATAATAATATGAATCAGAGTATAATGTTCTTTTACTTCATGAGAGTTAATAATATAAAAGAGTTTAACTAAATAAATGCTCTATAGGCTTACATCTTTCCAAGTCATTGCTTGGTTACAACAAAATGAGTCTAGTTCAACACAATTAAAGCCCTTGGCTACAAATCCTTCCATGCTATTGCCTTGGTGACGGCATATAACCGACATTTGAAAATGGTTTTTCCCAAATAGGGTGAGCCAAAACCCAGTAAAAACAATCTAACACAATGTATGAATCTTGACAAAGATATAAGTATGATAAGTACAACTAATGCCCATGATAAAATCATTTATAATTTTTCACAAAACCATGTCATGTCGAGCTTTATAGCTCAATCCATTTAATTCATAAGCCATTCACCATTTCATTCAGATAACCAAATTGAGAGTATAACTCAGTGGATTTCTAATCAACACAACCATTATACAAATACTTCCATTTTGCCATTTTACGGATATTTCGTCTGCGGGAATCGACACCCAAATATACGTGTGGTTTTCGGGACTTTCACCCTAGATACATAGGCCAACTTAATTCAATAGAGTCCATCTCCTTTATTCTCCTAAACATGGAGTACATTCCATTTCTTCTCCCAAACATCATACATTTACAATGTATCAAAGACATAGTCATATTCAATGACAACTAATAAGAGATTAGTTTCAATTCGCTTAATCCTCATGCAATTTCTACAACAATCATAGCTATCCTCCACTGATAGCCCAAAACAGATATTTCTAAATACATATACAATCTCCAAGACAGATAAATTATCCAAATTTTCATATGTGAGAGGTAACACATACCCAACTCCACCATTTATATAAACATTCATCCAATTTCATATTCTTAATACCAATCTCATTTATTTATACAAAATAACAATTTGAGACATTTTAGGGCAAACACTTTTTTTTTTCTTTTTTTTTTTCAAAATTCACCATGGGTACCAAAGTCAACAAATTTATCATAACACAACCTCACATCTACTTCCGTAACTATTTTTAACACATACATTTGAAAATCCCTTTTTGATTTTAAACCAAAACCCTAGATTTGTTCAAAATCATCCAAAATTCCAATATTCTTTACACATCAACAAATAATTAAGTTAAAGCTTATAGAAGAGTGTAGAAAGTCCTTACCTCGAAGTTAAAGATCAAGGAAGCAGTGGAAGAACTTCAAAGACGCTGAAACCAACTTTTGTTCGAACCAAAATGGAGCTCTTGAGACACTCTACCTCTTTCCCAAAGACACTAGGGTAAAGAAACCAACGGATCTTGGTGAAAATGTAGAGAGAGAGGCTCTAGATCTAGGGTTTTGAGAGAAAAAGATATGAAAAAGTGATATAGAAAGGTGCTTATGCGAACTGATATACTCACAGTCCGCTCAAGCGCAAGAAGTCACGCTCGAGCGTCAAACACAATAAGTTGTTCTGCTCGGGTGCAAAAAGTTTCGCTTGAGCGCAGAATACACACTCCTAGTAGTTTTGCAGACAATAGACCAATGCTCGAGCATAATAAAGACCGCTCAAGTTGAGATTGCTCGAGCCTAGAATACACTCTCCCAGTAGTTTTGTAGACCTACCAAAGTATTGAGAGTTCACAAAACTCGCTCGAGCGCAAGAAGTGCAGCTCGAGCGAAGGAGTAAAATTCTGGACAACAAAAGTTTGAAAACCAAGCAACCAACTTGTTCCAAACACAACCATTACAATCCCAAAAGCCAAACTTAAGGAAGTATGGGGGGAATAAGACATGAACAACACTACGAGACCAGGAAACCTGAGTTCAAGGTACAAAAGGGTCGGGTTAAAAAAGGAATCGCTATAATCTCTCCCCTTAAGGAATTTCGCCCCGGAAATTTCAAATCAAGTTTTAAAAACTAAGTTTAAACCGATCACAATAAAGATAACTAATCAATTCTGTCACCCTGACCCATTCCCCGGTCACCCATTCTTATCAACTCAATACACAAGTTCCTACATTAAAAGCATAATTCACATTTTTCCAAAGCATATACAATGTTTACATTAAATTCGTGTTTCAAAAACACATACAATACATACAACGTTTCCATATTGTCAAAACATATACAATGTTTTCATATTTCATCAACATAATCAAAATTTCAATACATGCTCAAACATCAACAAATAAGTTCGGATACTTCTCACGGACTTCCAACTCACGTTCCCACATGATATTTCCACAACACTTTAACCAAGGGAATTGTCTTGCCTCACAAGACATGGTCCCGAGTATTCAAGACTCTCACCAGTCTCTTCTTATACGAGATATCCTCATCTACCTCTAAGTTTGTCCAATCCAGCATGTGCGATGGATCCAACTCATACTTCTGAAGCATGCTAATATGAAACACATCATGAATCCCGGAAAGTTGTGGTGGCAAAGCCAAACGATAAGCTACCTCTCCAATCTGCTCAAGGATCTCAAAAGGCCCAATGAATTGAGAGGACAACTTTCCACTCTTTTCAAACCTCATCAAACCTCTCCTAGGTGATATATTCAAGAAGACATGGTCTCCCACCTCAAAAGATAGAGGTATCCTTCTACGGTCGGCATAACTTTTCTGTCGACTCTGGGCCGTAACCAACCTTTAACGTATAAGTGTAACTTTCTCTGTCGTTTTCTGGACTAATTTTAGGCCCAACATAGGTGCACCACCCACCTCGGCCCAACACACAGGGGATCTACACGATCGACCATACAAGGCCTCAAACGGTGCCATGCCAATATTCGATTAGAAGTTATTGTTATAGGTAAACTCCACTAAGGGAAAATGCCTCTCCCATGACCCCTTAAAGTCAAGAACACAACCCCGAAGCATATCCTCAAGGATTTGAATAGTACGTTCGGACTGCCTGTCAGTTTGAGGATGATATGAGGTGTTAAAAGTCAATCTAGTACCCAAGGCACTCTGTAAGCTCTGCCACAACCGAGCCGTGAAAGGCGGATCTCTATCCGAGACAATTGTCACAGGGACCTCGTGCAACCTCACTATGTCCCTAATATAGAGGTCGACAAGATGATCTACCGAGTCACTCACACATATAGGTATGAAGTGTGTCGACTTGGTCAATCGGTCAACTACCACCCAAATGGCATCACTACCCCGTTGAGTCTTTGGAAGGCCCACAACAAAATCCATCGTGACATGCTCCCACTTCCAATCGGCTATAGGTAAGGGTTGCAATAAACTCGCTGGCCTCTGATGCTCGGCTTTCACTTGTTGACAAGTAAGACACCTCGATATAAACACAACCACATCCTTCTTTATTCCCTTCCACCAAAATTGGTAGCTAAGGTCGTGATACATCTTTGTGCTTATCGGATGCACCGCAAGGCGTGAATGGTGAAACTCTTAGAGTACTTTCTCTCGGTAAGACTCCGGCACGAAAAGTTGGTCAAGGCATCTAACACTCAAGTTGGAGTACATGTTCAAGCCTCTCTCTACCTTTCCACTGGAGATCTTCTCCTGGAGGGATTCTACCTCAAGGTCACCCCTCTGTGCTTCTATCACTCAATTCATAAGTGTAGGTTATGCAACTACTGAAAACAAGGCTGCCGACTTAACGGACTCACCGAGATGCAAGCCAAACTCACCGATAGCACCCAATATTTCCCATTCCCAGATGGCAATATAAGCTACATTGCTAATAGATTCCTATTCAATACATCAGCCATAACATTGGCCTTCTTCGGATGATAATGTAACTCGAAGTCATAATCCTCTATGAACTCCATCCACCTCCTTTATCTCAGATTCAAGTCTTTCTGTGTAAATAGATATTTCAGACTCTTGTGATCAGAAAACTGTAGACACCCCATTTTTGACCGCCCTTAAGACTTGGGCGTTACTGATGGTTTACTTGGTGGTAAAAGGTGTGTAGGGCAAAGGTTCAATTTCTTCGACAAGGAGAGAGACAAATCTCAACTTCACACCCCATTTTGGACCAAAGCTATTTTGGATGGTTTTTAGACCTTAAAACCCTCTCTTTCAAAATATTTTTGAAATAAAGTTTCTACAATGTTCCGAGGCTCACATTTTTGTCAAATAATGCGCTTTTCGATGAACCGAGCAAGGACAAAGTGGAAACGAATGAAAGAGAGATGAAATCTTTGAAAAATATTTCAAAACACCTTACTTAGGGGTTTGAAGTTGAGGAAAAGAGGAGAAGAGGGGGGAAACCAAGTTAGAGAAGAAGTTCGGCATGAATCCGGGTAGAAGAAGGTCGAGCAGCCCTCACTAAATCGGGTTTATTCATCTGCATACTTGGATTTTAGCTATGAGGCCACCACCGTTGGAAATATTACTTCCGGGGCTTCATTTTGCACTCAAGAATCTCCTAAAGCAAAGTCCAGGTGGGGGAGATATGATTGGTTGAAGTTGGGCATCATCCTGGTTGGATCGAATCTGCGCGGCTTCAACAAAAAGGGCATAACTTTTTGCACAGGAGGAATTTTAATGCAAGGTTTGCACCATTGGAAAGCTAACTTCCGGGGATTCAATCTGGACACCCATCGGCCACTTTTTGACCTTGGCAGCCACCTATCGGCCATCTATTTAGCCGGTCGGCCAGAAAAAAATAGCAGGCCAACCATTTATTGTGCCGACCAGCCATTTATTTGGCCGATGGCCTCCTTTCATGGCCGGTTTTACCCTTTTGCACCCTTTAGGCATGGTGCATGCCAGCTGTGCCAGCTGGGATGCACAAACCCTCTCCCCTGTGCATATGTGTGGCTATTTTGAACCTTTGACCCCTTTTGATCCAAACCTTTTGCACCCTTTGATCAAGCTTCTTGGAAGCTTGACCCTTTGTCAAAGCTTCCTTAAGAAGCTTGCACCCTTACCTTAGCTTCTCTAGGAAGCCTTGACCCCCTTGACCCGTCTCATTTAGCTTCTCTAAGAAGCTTCAAAGCTTTCCCTTGTCTATATAAAAGACCTCCCTTCTCCTTTGATTGGGTTCAGCAAAAAACCAGAGCTATACACATATATATCTGATATATATCATCCTCTCTCTCTCTATATCTCCCTCTCTCTCTTCATTTTGTGTGTGTTTGAGGGCCTAAAGTGTGCGTTTGTTCTTAGTTTTGCACTAAAACACATAGCATTACACCTTACTTTGACTTTGAGAGACATTGAGGGTTTGTTCTTGAGGTTTTGGACTGATTTTGGTCAGAAGAGAGTGGCTGGGCCTGCTGTTCTTGAAGTGTTCTTCAAGGGTAACACTTTTTGCTTTATTTTTCCCAATCTTGCATTAGCTTTTGACCTATCTTGCATACTGATTTAAGCTTTGTGTATAACATAAAAAAGTTCTATTTTTTTGTGTTTAAGATAGTTCATTAAGGTCACTTTTGTGTTTGGGGTCGTTTACCCCCTCTTAGGCCTTGTTTGGGCCCATTTTGTGCTATTTCTGGTGAGCTCCGGGACCACCTTGTTTGGGCCTCCTCACCACTGAAACCTTGAGGGATTTCAGTGGTGTGGATGGTGATTTAAGGTCCTAAGAAGGAGAGGGCCATCCCCTCTCCTTGTTGTCTTGTTTGCTTGCATTTTTGGCCTTACAAAGGGGCCTATATTTGCAAACTTCTTGAGCTTGGTTTAGGCATTTTTCAGTGGGTTTTAGGACCCCCATAAGCCATTTCCAGAGTTGTTTTGGTCATGTTGAGTGTCATTCTTGCATGTGTAGAGTAACCCTCTTATTGGCCTTTCAAATGAGCACCTTATTCTTACATGTATTGGACACATTTCAGTGGGTATTTGGTCATATTTTGGCATGCCTTAGATCTGTTTTTGCTTGGTTTAATGGTCTCTCACATGCATCATATGCTTGCTTTGCAATCCTATGTTTTGGCCTAATATGCATCATGTTGTGAGATGACATTTTAGCATGATTTTGGTTAGGTTCCAAGAGGGTTTTAGCACTGTTTTGCCATGCTTAAGGTCTGGTTATGGTTGTTTTGATCATGTTTACCATGATTTGTATAGTCGTCTTGCATTCTAGTTTACTAGCCTTGGGTGTGTGGGTCACTAGTATGCTTTACTTGGCTTATTCTCATGATTTGGCATTATTGGAAACCACATTTCAGTCCATGTTCCATGTTTGCATACTTGCATTTTCCATCCCTTTCATGCCTTGAAGAGTTGATGGCTTACGCTCCATGTTTAGGCCCTTGTGCATGCATGCTTGTGTGTGCGTTTTCATGCCTTTGTTGCATCATTTTGGCCACTGATTTGGGCCTATTTGAGAGCTGCCCATTTTGGTTTAAGACCATTCCCACATGTCGTTGCATGCTCATCCATCTTGCATGCTTGTTAGTTTGCATAACTTGCATGCTTGCATATTTACATTGCTTGTTCACATGCTCATATTGCATGCTTAGCTTCCATGCCTAGGTTGCATAACATTAAGCATGCATGCTTTGCCTCTTGAATTGAGTATGATAGAGGTTGAGTTCATTGTGTGTTTGTGTGCGTTATATTTGACATTAAAATGCACAACTTGATTTCTTGGGCCATCATGCATTGAAATGCGCGATTAGTGGTCCGAGAATCGAGCACCATACCCCTTTGAGTCTTAAATATGATAAGGGATGTGGTGGTGCATACATTTGCTTGAAATGCATTGCCATGCCATGTTTTGCCCTCTGCGGCTGTCAAAACAGGTTCTGCAGGAATATTTGGCCGGTCGACTACATGGAGTGCCGACCGACCAATTATTGATGGCTGAGAGCTCAACAAATGGCCGATGACCATCCGGACATGGCCGGTGGTGTTCCCACTTGGTCGGTGGTGCTCCACAGTGTCCATGGAGCATACCTTGGGAGTTATGCAATTTTCAGAAGAGCAGAGCAGGGAAAATAGAGGCAAACTTGTGCATGGCGTTGGATTTCCGAGCAAACCCGAGCACGCACGCATGGGACCCTCTTCCCGTGGCCTTTTACCGCAATCCTCAGCTTAGTTAATTTGCTTAATTAATTAGGTGGACTGTAATATTTAATTAGCTTGTAGGTTAATTAATTTGTATTATTCTTTTGGTCCCTCCGGGCGAGGGCGAATGTGTAATAAGTGTGCGTGATTGTGTGCATGTCTTCCAACCCTACGTCTTTCTTCCCTTTTATTTACTAGCTTTCGATGGTTAGTCTAGGGCATGTTTCAACTAGCATACAGTATGATAGCATGTTTTCATCAATTCATTCGTTTCGCATGCACCAGGCTCGGCGCATCATTCTAACTGCATTTGTTTTTCAATTCCAAATTGAATACATGTTATCTGTCGCATTTCACATGTCATTGTAAATTAGCCGAGCCTATCTTAGTTGCATTTTGCATGTGTTGCATTAGCCATCTTAACATGAACTAGGACCATGCATATGATTACTAACTAGTTTCTATTTTGGCTTGGAGTACTAGGTAAGTTTTATGCTTTAACATCCTTGCATGTGTGTGAGCGTTGCCATGACAGCATGATTACCATGAGGCTAGTTGCTTATGTGATATAACTGCTTGAATGCCTGTGGATGGAGGTTGAATTACCTAAATTGGAATAATGTATTAAAACTGTGAATTTTAAAGCCCACTAGGATAGTGGCTAAACCATCTTTTCTAAGCCCACTTGAGAGGTGCAAAATCTGCATTTATTAAGGAGATCTACTTATGCGAAAGTAGCAAACCATTTTGAAAAATAAACATGAAATGTTTTGTTCCAATTTAGGCGATTTGGTCTATACTTGTTTGCTGTGTGCATAACATAGTAAATCTTAGGCTAATAACCGAATAAGAGCATATAATGTTTCAAAACAAGATATCACGGTTAGTAGAGGCCGATCTTTGATCTCGGGCGAGAGGGGGTGCTATAGCTGACCTTCTCCAATCGTACCAAGTTCCCGAGCCGAGGCAACTTGGTGATGACGGACACGTGGCCTTTGGCACCGAGTCAAGGTTTTCTAAATCCCCCAAATAAAATATTTAGGTGGCGACTCTGTATCTGGCAAAGCAGTCCATGTTTGGCACTTCTTTCAAAAATCTATTTTTTCTCAAAACAATAATTTGCCAGATTTGGACTCTTTGGTTCAGATTAAGAACGTGTACAATTTGAGTCTGAACTGTAGCAAGCCCAATATGAACAGAACGAGGGTCATCCTCCCGGGACGTCTCGGACGCGTCTACCAACACTTCAAACTTCTCACCATACAGATATGCCTCTAAATCTTTAAGACAAAGCTTATCACTAGTCCTTAACTTTAGGTCATGAGTAGGGTAGTTCCTCTTATGGTGGTTTAATTCAATTGCCGTGCAGCCATTAGGCTATACGTTCCCCTCTGCATTAAAACATAACCCAAACCTTCTCGTGAGCCTGCATCAACAGAATACACCGAATAACTTCCAAATCTCTCCCGGAATCTAATCAATAATTTGAAGCATGGCAGGTCTAACCTTAAGTTCTTTGTAAAGACTTCCGTTAGGTCTCACTCCACCATAAATTTTATCCCTTTTCCTTTCAAGTCTAGTTAATGGCTGAAGCTATCTTAAAGAGAAAATCCTTCACAAATCTACAGATTATACGTCCCGGCTAACCCCAAGAAACTACGGATCTCTAAAAGCCTTTCTTTAAGAGGATTCCATCCAATTCTGCATCCGCTTTCTATCTTGGTCTATAATTTCTACAGTAATTTCCTTTTCCCGAAACTAAACATGGCCTAAGAACTTAAGCGTTCTCTCAAACCAGATTCACACTTCCGCAAACTTAGCATACAGTTTGTGGACTCTAAGCAACTCAAGCACCACTCGCAAGTGTTTGCTTCGTAGGATCTTTTTCGAAGGTGTGTGAGTAATCAAGATGTTGAATCCAACAAAGACGACCAAAAACGGTCTAGGACTTCAGGAAGATCTGGTCATCAAATCCATAAATATAGCCTGAATGCTATTGTTACGCCAAGAGCAATCGCCTAGGAACTCATGTTAAATGGCCATACCGTACGTAGCCCGAATGCCATTTCTGATATTCCTCCTCCTTGTATTCTCAAATGGTGATAACGCCAGATCTTAGGTCTTTATCTTGGTAAACAACACCACAAGATCCCTTAACTGATTAAACAAATCATTATACAGGCATTGGGTAGACTTGTTCTTTCACAAGTTCTCGTCAACTTCTGTAATCGAATAAAACAATCGTAAAGGGTGCATCTTTTCTTTTTGTAAAGGAGGAAGTCCGGTGCCCGATCACCAATTTGCGATGAGAGTACTAGGCGAATAAACCCTTATCTAACAAATTCTTCGAGTTGAGTCTTCAACTCACATCAACTCGGCAAGTGCAAATCGTATACGGTGCCATAGAAATCGGTGCCATCCAGAGTACTAAATCGAATAGAGAACTCGATCTCACCGATGAGGTGGTAAACTAGTAAAGATTCCTCGGGAAAAATGTCTGGGTATTCACAAACCACCCTTCGAGAACTCAACTCAGACTCATTACACTCCCTACCAAGAAGTTGGCAAGAATGGCAACTAAGTCACTCGCGCCACAGGAATCAACACCCGGTGATAAAACTCCTATCAACCCTAAGTCCCCAAGAACATTAAAAAGCAATCATCGCTTGAGGTTAAATACGATAACCCTTGACGGTAGCAATCCTTATTGGCGCCCGATAGTGGATGACAAATAGCCATACCAAAATAACATCAATCTAACATGTCAATCACACAAATACAAAGCAGTCGGCGCAATTGTCAACCTCTATGTCACAACCTCGACACCTCTGGTTTCAAAACAATCTCAATACCAATAGGTACTCTACACAGATAAGACGATACTTATATCAAGCCAACTCTAACCCCAAAGGCAATGCAAATGCAGACGAGATAAAATAATGGATATGCATCAGTATCAATCACACATTAGCAATTGAATGGCAAAAAAAGAAGGTCCGCTCAACTACTGAGAGAGCTAGAATATAAGATCTGGGCTGTGTAACAGCATACACATGCCGTAGGTCTTGCTCAACTTGCTCACCGCTCAGGAAATAAAGCCTGAGTGCATTGACTGAGCGAAGGCTCTCTGGTTGGCTTCGAGGCCTGTGGTTGACTGGGATCGAATGTAGTTGGGCGCATCGAACCATAATGTACCAGGTTGCCATTCAACTGAGGAAAAGACCTCTTCATGCGTTCCGCCTACCACACTATAACAGGGCGGCTGCCGTCTCTCACTGACTTTGGCTTAAGAACTGAGCTGGGAAGACGATGCAAACCGGTTCGCCTCCTCCTTCTCTTAGGCAAGCCGAGCTTGTGCCTCACTGACCACACTTGAAACAAGTGACATCTCCCTGACCACCTCTCTTAAGAACCCCAACTCATTACTGGAAAAGTGGACCTCGACTGAGCTCTCCCTGCCTTTTACTGCTCACCCTTTTACTATCCCCTAATTTTGTGAGCTCCTCTTGTGGCTTCTCAATCCTCTCATCTCCATCTGTATTACGTTCTAGATAAGTGCTCCTAGTCTCTAATCATTGACCCGTGCCACTTTAAACATTAGCTCGGTCCTCAATCTTTTTCTCGAACTCGTAAAACATATGATGCTCCTCAATCCCACAAGCTCCGTGCAAAACCTCGACGACTAGCTAGTAAATGTGGTGGCCTTCAAAACTTGGGCCACGGAGTGTTCAACTGTATAAGTTGGAGAACTGATCTCTTAACTTCTGCCAAACGGTGGGAGGCAAGAACTTATCTTGGAGGCGCTAACAAAATGTTCCCACGGGTATAATTCCCACCCACTGACCCGCATCTCCTTTCAGTTTGGAAGGATCCAAGGTCACTCCAACTGGTCGTTTCAATGGGCAAGCATCTCGAACGTCTTCACTATTTGTCTAGCCACTTTACTACTTTCAGTGGCTCCTTTAGGATTACCAAAGAACTATCCGGATTGTATTCGGAAAAACTCCTGTTTCAAGAAAAATGCCTTGCTCAGCTACTTGGGCCTTCAGTCTTGTGTAACCACTCCAATTGTTGACCGCCTTTTAAGACATTGGGCGCTTTTGTTCCGAACACCCGATATGAAAGTTTACACTGTGCAATCTTTGAATTCTCAGTGAAGAAATTTTGGATTCAAACTCTAATCCCAACGTATACTCCATTTTGGCCAAACTTTTTGACCTAAACTTCTTTTTTCAAAATATTTTCCCAAATGTTCTTACGATGTTCCGGGCTCACATTTTGTTTAAAAATATTACACTTTTCGATAAACCGAGTAAGACAAATTGGATACATGAAGAAGAGGTGAACTTTTGAAAATCTTTAAAATATCTTATTTAAAGTTTGGAGTTGAACAACAATAATGAGGAAGAGAATAAACTAGTTGAGGAAGAAGTTGAGCATTAAATCGTTAGGAAGAGTGAGCATCTTCACTAAATATGAGGCCACCATCATTGAAATTACACTTTCGGGTTTCAATTGTAGACTCAAGAATACCTAAAACCTAGTTTGTATGGAGGAAGATATACCTGTTAGAAGTTGGGCTTGAAATTGCAGGTATTTTTTAGGAGCGCCGGCCGGATCCATTTAGAACGGCAGCCTCAATGAAACTTTTCCAGAATTTTTTTTTAGGCCCGACCGTGCATTTTGGGCCCGATCTGGGTTTTGGGGCCCCGGGCCAGGTCTAATGGCGCCAAACAAACAGCTGGCAGAAATTGAACAAATATCTTTGTTTGAAGATATTTTTGGACCAAATTAGCTTAAATTCTATAAATAGGACCTCCCACTTCAAATTTTAAGGTTAGAAAAACTTTCCAAAAGGCTTAGGCATTGATGAGAGCTCTTAAACCTTCAAGCTTCTTTTGTTCTTCAAATCAACTTTCACCCTCCATACACTATTAAAGCTTGGATTTGAAGCTTTCTTGTAGAGAATTCAAGGCATATTTTTAGAACCTAAAGTTTAGAGAATTGTTTTAGGAGATATTTGTAGAAGCTTAGACATAACTTCCTTACAAAAGCTTTCTTGACCTTAAAACCTTCTTTAGCTATACATACACAATACATACACCATTAGAGATTGTTCTTGAAGCTTTTTGCTAGAGTTTCAAACCATATTTCATAAACTTGAGGGTGTTTGGAATCAAGTTTGATCAACAACAAAAGCTTGCTCTCTTCAAGAGGAATAAGCTTGTCACCTTTTCCCTTGCTTTCATTTCAATCTTTTTCTTGTGTTTTCCTACTGTTTTGGATCCATTCCAAGTGTTGGAACTTGGGGTTGAAGAGCTACCAAAGGTAGAAAGGCTTAACACCCTTTTTTGCACCTTATCCCATAGCTCATATCCTTTATTTTTGCACTCTTTTCTTTGGTTTTTACACTGATTTTCAGAGTTTTCAAAGGCTGAAAAATATAAAAGTCTAAAAAATAGAGGGGTTAGCCACCTCTCCTTGATTTTGCTTACTAGCTTTATATCTCTTACTTTTGTCTATCTTTTTGTGCTCTTTAAACACACTTTTAGCCACTATTTTTAGGCTATTTTGGGGCTGTTCTTGGACTGTTTTGGGGTTGAAACATGTGATTTAAAGTTGAAAAAATTAGAGGGTTAGACACCCCTCATTAGGCTTTGTTCCATAGCTTTTTCTTTACTCTTTTTGCTTACTTTCTCTTGCTTTTAGCTACTATTTTTTTACATTTTAGGGGCTTTTATGGGTTGTTTACTTCATTTAAATAGTTTATTCTTTGAACATCATACTTGTTGTGTTGTAAGTCCTCATGGCTTTGGTTGTTTAGGCCTTAGACACCGAGTCATTTGAGTTTGATAGCTTTATTTACTTTGTTTTTATGCGAAGAGTTTCATTTTAAATAATCAATCTAGCATAACCATTTCTGCAACCTCCCTTGTTTCTTCTTTTCTTTTGTTTGAGAGTTATTTCAACCGGTTAATAGTTATTCAAAGCATGAGAAAGACAACTATGCTCAATGGCTTAATCTCTACGAAGGTTTATCATCAACGGCATGGTCTCTCTTTCATGCTTCGAAGCACTTCTTGTTTGATTTCTCCTCTCATTTAGTGGACTTAATCATCACCTTAGACAAATTGATTAAAAAATGGCAAGGACTAATAAAATATGCCTAAAATCAATGAAACCAACATAAAGAAAATGAACTAGAATAGTTGGGTTCGGCCAGACGTTATGTCGAGTCACATGTCAATTCAAGAGTCATCACATTGCAATTCATGATGTTTTGACAGATCTTGGAGCGTGTCTACTTTCCTCTTTGAGCTTACTCTATGATAAGAGGGAGGGGTGGTTATTGATTCATTACATTCATTAATTTTTATCCAAAATCATGCTCGAACTCATCAAGCAATCAATTTGCTCATTGATGGTTTTGGAAATGATTTCGTTTTTCTCTTGAGGCTTACCATGAGAGAGAAGAGTAGAAGGTACAAACAGAGTTCAGAATAGCTCTGTCTACACTATTTTCACTTTAGAGTACAAAAATAGGGTTTTGCATAAAATTAAGGCATGACTGACCCTATTTGGGTCCGGCTGGGCCTCATTGTGGCACGGATGGCCATCAATGTTTGGTAAGGCTGTGTGTTTTGCAGAAGCAGAGGGCAGTGGCTGAAGGTGAAATAGAGTGGTCTGGGCAGACAGAGCAGTTTTTGGACACTGCGCATGCGAGCATTGTGCATCCTTGACCATCCATGTTCGATGATTAATTATTAATTATTATTGTTGTAATTAATTATTGATTGTCGTAATTAATATTGTTGTAGCAATGTTTCGTTAGATGGTTAGTTTATTTTGTTGTAATAAATTAGCTAGTTAGTTAATTATAGATTAGCTAGTTAGTTATTTATTCATTCACTTGGCTTTGTAATAATTAGTGTATTTGGACACTTGAACACTCATTCGGACCCTCCTGCGCGAGGGCAAAGTATGTAATAATGTGTATGTCTTCCAACCCCACGTCTTTCTCTATTTTATTTATCCGCTTATGATGGATAGAATAGAACATCATGTTTTTTTTAGCATTTCCGATGTTTGCATCCACTTGTCTTGCATGCATTGAGGCTTGGTTCATCATTCTAACAAGCATTGCCGTTTATTACTTCGTTGAATACATGTTCAAACCGCATGCTTTCAAATTAATTCACACGCCATCTTAATAGCCGAGCCTATTTAAAATAGCATATTGCACGTGTTGCATTAGTCATGTTGCATCCGTAGGGGGCGTGCATATTTTCTAACTCTTTTGTTTCTTTTGGCTTGCCTTGGAACACGAGGTAAGCATTTTTGTGTTTTAGCATATTGCATGCGTGTGATTGTTTCCATGATAAGCATGAATACCATGAGGCTAAGTGCTTAATTGATATGTCTACTTGAATGCCTGTGGATGAAGGCTAATTGCTTGAATTAGAACAATTTAAGTAAATGTGCATATGAGATCACTTTGTTAAGTAGCACATATTCAAAACAATTTTCAAACAAACACAAAATCAAGTGTTCCAACTTTTACAAATTAGTCTATACTTGTACACGCCACATTGTAAAAAAATAGCTAATAATCGGAATAAGAGCATATAACGTAAATAAAAATCACATTATGACTAGTAGAGGCCGATCTTTGATTGAGCAAGTAGGGTGCTCAATTCATGACATTCCTCTCTTGTACCTAAGTTCTTGAGCCGAGACAACTTTGGTGATGACGGATAAGTGGCCTTTGGCACGAGTATCGGGTTTCCTAAATTTTTCAAAAATATTTAGGTGGCGACTCTGTAATCTGGCAAAGCAGTAAATTTTTGGCATTTGATTCAAACATGGATTTTTCAAAAAGAATTGCCAGATTTAGACTCTTTTGAGTTTTCACTGTTTCATATTGCACCAGTGAAATCAAATTCAGAACCATTGGAGTCCGAACTGTAGGGCTAGTCGTATCCGAAAGGAGCATGAAAAGTAAGCTACAACTTGATTCTCAGCTCTGAGAATGTCCATAGACTCCCGTAACGCTCCGGCCATTTTGCAGGCTAAGGCGCCCATGGCCTGCTGACCCACTGGTTTGGCTACATTGGCTTGACCAATCCCTTCTTCTTGCGCTGAAATATCAACCAGTAAAGGCACCTCATGCCTCCTAGGCCTACCACGCCTACCACCACGTCCACATCTACGTCCTGGTATCCTAATGAAGGTAACACAAGAGATTAGCACATTTATAAATGTGCCGAAGCTAACTCACTCGGGTCCTAATGCAGTGGACAACAGTAATTCACTCCACATAAGCACGTTGTCACATAAATACATACAAATTTCATTTCCAGATAATGATTATCCTGCGATGTTGCCAGAGTTCCAATTAGAAACACCAGTAACCAAATACTCTTCTAATAAGACTTCTAGAAACCCGTAGACTCAATCAACATCCTATAAACTAAATCCCATACCCATATAACCACATAGGCATGTTATCATGTAAGCACATCGTACTTATTAAAGTCTCTATCAAGCGAGACAAACCCATTGTGACAATAACCACTTCCTACGTAGCCGAAGTATTCAAACCCGATAGATCTAATACCATGTTGTAATGCCCCAAAATAAAAGCCATAAATCCATCCAAGACCATATGTAAACAACAATATGAATCAGAATATAATGTTCTTTTACTTCATGAGAGTTAATAATACAAAAGAGTTTAACTAAATAAATGCCCTGTAAGCTTACATCTTTCCAAGTCTTTGCTTAGTTACAACAAAATAAGTCTAGCTCAACACAACTAAAGCCCTTGGCTATACAAAATAAATATAACAAAAGAGAAGCTTGTACTCCAAATCCCTCCAAGCTACTGCCTTGGCAAAGGCATATCACCGACACCTGAAAATGGTTTTTTCCAAATAGTGTGAGCCAAAGCTCAGTAGAACTAATCTAACACAATGTATGAATCTTAACAAAGTTATAAATATGATAAGTACAACTAGGGGTGTGTGCGGTGCGGTTCGGGCGGTTTGATAGTAAAATTACAAACCGAATGGCGGGTTGGCGGATTGACAAATTGTGTTTTGTGTAGTTTTTGGCGGATTGACGGATTGAAGAATATTCTAACCAATTATCATACATTTGCATAATATATAACACTAATTTGTATAATATTTTTTAGATATATAACACAAAGTAATTTTACATAATATGTTTCATATATATAACTACTAATTTGTAATAAATTTATATTTTAAATCTCTCTAATACTCATTTTTACATTGAAATTTCATTGGAGGTTAAAAAATATGTGTATTAACTATAGCGGAGCGGAGCGGTTCGGTTGGTGGATTATAAATTTTAAAATTTAAACCGCGGTTTGCGGTTAAAGTGTGCGGATTGATGCGAATCGGTGCGATTTTAGCTAATTAGGCGGTATTTTGCACAGCCCTAAGTACAACCAATGCCCATGACAAAATCATTTATAACTTTTCACAAAACCATGCCATGTCGAGCTTTATATTTCAATTCATTTAATCTCAATTCATAAGCCATTCACCATTTCATTTAGACAACCAAATTGAGGGTACAACTCAGTGGATTTCTAACCAACACAACCATTATACAAATACTTCCATTTTGCCATTTTACGGATATTTCGTCTGCGGGAATCGGCACCCATGTATACGCGTGGTTTTTGAGACTTTCACCTTGGATACACAGGCCAACTTAATTCAATGGAGTCCATTTCCTTTTTTCTCCCAAACATGGAGTACATCCCCTTTCTTCTCCCAAACATCATACATTTACAATGTATCAAAGACATAGTCATATTCAATGACAATTGATAAGAGATTAGTTTCAATTCACCTAATCCTCATACAATTTCTACAACAATCATAGCTATCCTCCACTGATAGCCCAAAACAGATATACAATCTTCAAGACAGATAAATTATCCAAATTTCCATAGGTGAGAGGTAACACATACCTAACTCCACCATTTATATAAACATTCATCCAATTTCATATTCCCAATACCAATCTCATTTATTTATAAAAAATAATTATTTAAGATATTTTAGGGCAAACTCCATTTTTTAAAAAAAATCCACCATGGGTATCAAAATTAACAAATTTATCATAATAGAACCTCACATTTACTCCCATAACCATTTTTAACACATACATTTGAAAACCCTTTTTTTTTTTTTTAAATTTTAAACCAAAACCCTAGGTTTGTTTAAAATCATCCAAAGTTCCAATATTCTTTACACATCAACAAATAACTAAGTTAAAGTTCATAGAAGAGTGTAGAAAGTCCCTACCTTAAAGCTAGAGATCAAGGAAGCAATGGAGGAACTTCAAAGACGCCGAAACCAAGTTTTGTTCAGACCAAAATAGAGCTCCTGAGATTGATTTTCCTTTTTTTTTTTTTTAAGCTAATCTCAGCCGTAGATTTTCAGTGGGGGTGATGTGGCCCAATTTAGGCCATCACCCGGAGAGAAGGCTGGTGAGGATCTGAATGCGTTTAGCACATCTATCCTCATAAAATAAAGAGGGTAATTTATAAATACATTTTTGAAATTTAATTAAAATACAGATTATATTTTATAATTTTAAAAATTACATTTCATCTCTTTAAATTTATAATCACATAACAAATGACTTATTTTGTAACGCCCCAAAATAATCCAACATAAATCTAATACATCAACCCACGTTCACTAAACAATAATAACAATACTCCAATCATTACACCATCAATCAACAAGATTTATACAAAAGTTCCACATGCAAATTATACATTCAATGATATAGATTCTCCAAAAAATAATAAAATGCCCTCACGGGCTTACAATTTCGAAAGCTTAAGCCCGATTACACAAAAAAAAAAAGGCCTCTTGGACCCATACATGAATAGCCCTTGGCTAGCAATTAAATCATAACAAAACAGAGTTATTACTCTTCACAACATATCTACGCCCTCAACTTGGCGGGATCACCGTGTCTTTTCCTATACCAAAATCTCATAGGGGTGAGTATAAAGAGCAGTAGAGAATCCTTAACAAAGTATATACAGTTATGCAAGGTTTCAACTATTCAATGCAAATGTCATGCAATGCCAAATCAAGAGTATTCCATATACATGCTCTTTCAAAATATCATCATTTTCAACTACATTATGAAATCTTAACAATTCTAAAATTCACAATTCTCTTCAATGGGGGCAGTAAATACGACTCAGGTAATCCCTAGGTTGGTGTCTGCAAGTAGGCTCAACTAGCCCTATCAAAAACCCCACTTTACTGGTTGCTAACGGAAGGGAAGTGGTACCTCTTCTGCGTGTGTTTTCGGTCTTTCACCCCGGACACTCAGGCCAACTTATCAATTTCATCTACACCTCCTATCCGGACTTACCAACATATTTACCCCACAACATTTCAATGGTTCTCATTCAAAACGTTCTTTCTCAATGTAAGCATTTCCAAACTCAATTCAAAGTGCATAATAATAATAATAATAAATTGGATGGGTATGTAATGCAATAATTAACGCCTTATAACATTTCTTCATTTCCCTCCCTCTAATGTTATTTCACAAATAACCATGTACACAACCAAAGCTATCAACACATAGCAATATTTTCTCCTCATGCACAATTCTTAACAATTCAGTCTCTTCAAGACTATATGTAATGTTTTGAACATCAATTTCCAAGATTCACCATTCTCATAATCCATGGTACACAACCACTTGTCATCTCACAACTATGCATGTTCATGCATCTAACAATAGTTTGAAAATAAATTCTCAACTCTCATATATCAAGAAGATTTCCATTTTGCAAACCATATTATGAAATCTACAGTCATTCATTCTTTTAACACAAGAAAAGAAAGAAATCCATAGGCTTTTTCCATATTTTCCCAAACCCCCAATTTCTAGGGTTCTTCATCAAAACCAAACATCTCCCCATTTCCTTGGTGAACCCCACCAAAATCATCTTTCTTAAGTTAATGAAAGTGAAACCCTTAAGGATTAACAAAAAGGTTGAGATTTAAACCCACTTTTGAAAAATCTCTACATTTTGAACCATAAAGCAAAAGCAATGTAATAGCTTCAAGAAAACCCTTATAACACATCATCATTGCAAAACATATTGTAACAAGCCCGCGGGGGACCTTGCTACAGCTCGGACTCGATTTGTAGTCACGGTTCTAAATCTGAACCAAAGAGTCCAAATCCGGCAAATCGTTTTTGAGAAAACAGATTTTTGAAAGAAGTGCCAAACATGGACTGCTTTGCCAGATACAGAGTCGCCACCTAAATATTTTATTTTGGGAAATTTAGGAAACCCTGACTCGGTGCCAAAAGGCCACGTGTCCGTCATCACCAAAATTGCCTCGGCTCGGGAACTTGGGTACGATTGGGGAAGGTCACTTCGTGAGCACCCCCGCTCGCCCGATCATAGACCGGCCTCTACTAACCATGATATCAATTTGGTCAAAAGGGTAAAAGTGTTACTTACCCTTGAAGATCTAGACTTTGGTTGCTTCTTGGATGGATTTGCTGCTCCTTTGGCCTTCAAGAACCCTTCCTAGCTGGTTCTAAATCTGAACCAAAAAGTCCAAATCCGACAAATCGTTTTGAGAAAACAGATCTGTCTGTGGGTGGAATGCAGTACTGAACCTTAGTTCTGTCCCCATAGCTTCCTACAAACTTTTCGTAGAAGGAAATTTTTCAGTTTGGGTTTTGCTC
>NW_021029859.1:0-26074 GCF_004153795.1 Camellia sinensis | reverse complement strand
ATGCTGGAAAATGTAACATTGATTTGAACTAAATGAGAGAGCCTCAGCACACTCACATAAGAAGCGGTAGTGAAAATGAAGTGCCTCGAGTGCGTGCACACCGGGCACGCAAACCTGAGGGGGGCAACCTGGACATATGCAATGCAATATGGCAAAAAGGCATATAGAATGCAACATGGGCTATATACTAACAGAGAGAGCCTCAGCCACACATGCACTGTTAAGAGGCCGGTAGATGAAAATGAAGTGCCTCGAAATGCTGTACCCGGGCTCGGGGTCAAACCGAGCATGAACTATGCAATGGCAATGGCATGGAAATGCGCAGTATAGAATGCAATATGGAATTTAGGCACTGAAATCATGCGGGAAAACAGGCCCGAAATGAGGTCGAAATCACACCCCTGATGCATGGAATAGTCCCGAAATATGAATTTTGGCACTCGAAATGGCCTATAGCTATACCAAACATGCATAATTGGCACATGGAATGAAAAGACAGAAGCAAGGAAGCCCCGAAATAAGCATTTTACTAGTACAAAATATGGCCAAAAAGCAAGCAAAGATAGGGCAAAATTAGCATGCGAAAATGGCCCTAAACATGAGATTATGAAGAAACTCACAACTGCTAACTCCAAATGGGTTAGGAACCTTCAACAACATTGAAGAGGGGCCCAAAATATGATGTTTTCCAGAACTATAAAAACCCCAAAAACAAACACAGGTATGGCTGCACTCCCATGCAAGAAAAAGGGCCAAAAGGTGGCCAAAGAGGCAAGTGGTATATGCAAAGCCCAAACTGAAAAATTCCCTTCTACAACATTGAAGAGGGACTAAAAATAAGCATATTTACAGAACTGTAAAAACTCCAAAACAATATCCAACATGCTAGAAATGCACTGCAAAATAAGGCTCAAAAGAAGCTATAACATGAGGTATGCAAAATATTCCACAAACAGCCAAAGACCCTTAATGAAACATGAAGAATGGGCCAAAATAAGACTATTTTCAGAACTGTAAAATGGCCAAAAACAAAAGCATGATAGGCTAACAAAACATGCAAGAATGGGGACCAAAAGAGAGATATAACATGAAGTGGCATATGGAGGTCCCAAACCATGAAAGGCCCTAAATGAAAAATGAAGAATGGACCAAAATGAGACTATTTTCAGTGCTGTAAAATGGCCAAAAACCAAAGCACAATAGGCTGCCAAAGCATGCAAAAATGGGACCAAAAAGGGAGTATAAAGGCAAGTATAGCATGGAGGTCCCAAACAGTGTTGATCCCTTCTTAAATGTTGAAGAGGGGGTCAAAATAAGCCTATTTACAGTTTACATCATGCTCCAAAACAGATCACACACAAGCTAAAAAAATCTTTACAGTTTACATCATGCTCCAAAACAGATCACACACAAGCTAAAAAAATCATGCAAGAAAACGGTATTTAAGAAGGGTATTGAAGCGAATGCAATATGGGGGGCTCAAACAGGGTTGAGCCCTTAAGAAAAAGTGAAAATGAGCTCAAAAAAAGGCCACTTTCAGTTATGGCCGGACCTCAAAGAAAAAAGCATATATGGTTAAGAAAAGTTGCAAAAATAAGCCCAAAAAGGGTGAAATAGCAACTCACCCTTGTAGACCAATCTTTGGTTGCTTCTTGGACCAAGTTGCAGCACCTTTAGCCTTTGAGAAGCCCTCCTTATTACTGGAAATGGAGTGGTGGTGGTGGTGCTTGGTGGTGGTGAAGGAATGAAGTATAGAACTTGGATGTCTTTGAGGAAATGAGAGAGATAGAGGGAGGTTTGAATGTATATGCTTGAAGGCAATTTCTCTAACCCCTAATACAAGTGTTGGCCCTTGGTTATATGGACCAAAAAGAGGGGCAAAAGGTGGGGGAAAAAGGAGACAAGCTTTCCCCCACAAAATATCCCCCGGATATAGATATTTTCTGGGGGATAAAGCTATACAGCTGTAAAGTGAACAGTGTGAGGATCATGGCCGGCCAGGTATTTTTGTTGCAGGTGGCCGGCCGGCCACACCCCCTAGCCGGCCGGCTAGGGGTCAAAAGGGTCAAGTTGGTTTAGTGGCCGGCCACCACATAATGGTGTCCTCCCATGTGCCCTCAACACAACCATGTGGTTCAAAGTTCAAGAAAATGGCCCCAAGGTGTTCAACATTAGCCCGGAAGGAGGGGTTCAAAAGGGTCAAGAAACATTAGTGGCCGGCCACCAACGTTTAGGGTCCTCCCATGTGTGTACATCACAAATATGTGGTTCAAAGTTCAAGAAAATGGCCCCAAGGTGTTCAACATTAGCCCGGAAGGAGGGGTTCAAAAGGGTCAAGAAACATTAGTGGCCGGCCACCAACGTTTAGGGTCCTCCCATGTGTGTACATCACAAATATGTGGTTCAAAGTTCAAGAAAATGGCCCCAAGGTGTTCAACATTAGCCCGGAAGGAGGGGTTCAAAAGGGTCAAGAAACATTAGTGGCCGGCCACCAACGTTTAGGGTCCTCCCATGTGTGTACATCACAAATATGTGGTTCAAAGTTCAAGAAAATGGCCCCAAGGTGTTCAACATTAGCCCGGAAGGAGGGGTTCAAAAGGGTCAAGAAACATTAGTGGCCGGCCACCAACGTTTAGGGTCCTCCCATGTGTGTACATCACAAATATGTGGTTCAAAGTTCAAGAAAATGGCCCCAAGGTGTTCAACATTAGCCCGGAAGGAGGGGTTCAAAAGGGTCAAGAAACATTAGTGGCCGGCCACCAACGTTTAGGGTCCTCCCATGTGTGTACATCACAAATATGTGGTTCAAAGTTCAAGAAAATGGCCCCAAGGTGTTCAACATTAGCCCGGAAGGAGGGGTTCAAAAGGGTCAAGAAACATTAGTGGCCGGCCACCAACGTTTAGGGTCCTCCCATGTGTGTACATCACAAATATGTGGTTCAAAGTTCAAGAAAATGGCCCCAAGGTGTTCAACATTAGCCCGGAAGGAGGGGTTCAAAAGGGTCAAGAAACATTAGTGGCCGGCCACCAACGTTTAGGGTCCTCCCATGTGTGTACATCACAAATATGTGGTTCAAAGTTCAAGAAAATGGCCCCAAGGTGTTCAACATTAGCCCGGAAGGAGGGGTTCACTCAAAGGATTCCCTACCTCAAGGTTTGATGAAGAAAAGAGATGAAACCCTAGAGCCAAAGATGAGGGATTTTCGGTTTCCACCACACAATGTGAAGTTCTAGTTTTGATCTCTAAGATTTGTGAGAGATGATGAATCTAGACCCAATGGATTGCAAGAAATCAAAAATTTTTAGTGTTTGATAAGGGTTTTTAGAGAGAAGGAGGAGCAAAAGTGTTTTTAGAGAGAGAGGAATGTACAAAAAATGAGATATATTCAGCCCCAAAAGAAAGAAAAAACAGAGTTCTTGGACTGCCTAGAATCCCACACGTGCGGCGCCCTCTCCCGCATGTGCGGAGCGCCTCCCCCGCACATGTGGCTTTCATCCCCGTACGTGCTGTGGTCCCTTCCCACACTTCACTCTGTACTTGCCTTTTAGGCAGTGTGCAACCTTCCACAGCTCGCCTTACCCCGCACGTGCGGCCTCATCCCCTGCACATGAAGCCCCACCCCGCACGTGTGGCCCAAGGCCCCACACGTGCGACCCTAGTCCAGCAGCCCAGATTTTTTTCTAGTTCGCTCCCGGACACTCCGAACTCAACTGTGCACCCTCCGAAATAAGAGAAAAACAAACCCAGAATAAACAAGGACAGGAATTTGAGAAAAGGCATTCGGACACCACAATCCTAATGAAAACAAAAGGGAAGGGACGTATAACGAAACCTGTCATCACAACCTCCCCACCATAGGAAATTTCATCCCTGAAATTTAAACAAACCGACCAAACTAAAGGGCTCTAACAATTATGACCATTCTGACAACATTATCAAGTCGCAACATCAATGTTCAACCAACGTTTACCATTCTCATCATTATCATTTCATCAAAACAACAATTGCTTATACTACGCATTCAAAATGAAACATCTTTGTAAAAAATTTCTTCTCTCACAATCTCATACTTAGATTAACAATACATTTAACAACATGTGATCAACAAGTTTAACACCTTTTCCCTTCAACACTAGGGAACATTACAAATCAAAACAACTAAGCAATCTCAAATAAACCTGATACTTGGAGCAGACCTCCGCTTCCCGTTCTCAAGTTACCTCCTTAACCTCATGGTGCCTCTACAACACCTTCACTAACGGTATAGTTTTATCCCGTAACACTTGCTCTCGGGTATCTAGTATCTGAACCAGTCGCTTTTCGTAAGAGGCATCCTCATCTACTTCCAAATCAACTCAATCTAGCACATGAGAAGGGTCGGGTTTGTACTTCCTAAGCATGGACACATGAAACAAATTGTGAACCCCCGAAAGTTGTGGCGGTAAAGCTAACTTGTATGCCACTTTCCCAATTCTCTTTAATATCTCGAAAGGCCCAATAAACCTCGGAGACAACTTTCCACTCTTACTGAACCTCATCAAACCCCGCCTAGGTGAGATCTTAAGGAAAACATGGTCACCCACTTCAAAGATAAAGGTCGTCTCATCTTATCGGCATAACTTTTTTTGTCGGCTTTGGGTTGTAACTAATCTTTTCCAAATGAGTGCAACTTTCTCGGTTGTCTTCCTAACAATTTTTGGACCCAACAACGGTGCATCCTCCACCTTGGCCCAACAAATTGGCGATCTACAAGGTCAGCCATACAAGACCTCAAACGGTGCCATCTCGATACTAGCTTGGTAACTATTGTTGTAGGCGAATTCGATCAACGACAAATGTCTCTCCCAAGACCCCTTGAAATCAAGGACACAAGCTCTAAGAAAGTCCTCCAAAATCTAAATGGTACGCTCTGACTGCCCATCAGTTTGAGAGTGATAAGTGGTGCTAAAAGTCAACTTAGTTCCCAATGTCTCTTGAAGGCCCTGCCATAACCGGGCGGTAAAACGAGGATCCCTATTCGACACAATGGTTACTGGAACCCCATGAAGTCGAACTATCTCCCTAATGTATAACTCTGCCAAGTGCTCAACTGAGTCTCCAGTACGCATTGAAATGAAGTGCGTAGACTTAGTGAACCTATCAACAACCACCCAAATGGCATCATTGCCGCTGTGTTCTAGGAAGCCCAATTACGAAATCCATGGTAACATGCTCCCATTTCCACTCGGTTATTGGTAAGGGCTGTAACAAACCTGCTAGTCTTTGATGCTCGGCCTTCACTTGCTGACAAGTAAGACACTTCGGCATGAAGGATGCGACATCCCACTTCATACCCCTCCACCAAAACCGGCGGCTAAGGTCACGATACATTTTGGTGCCTCCCGGATGGACCGCAAGGCGTGAGTGATGGAACTCCCGAAGCACTTCCTCTCTACAAGATTTAGGCACAAACAAACGGTCTAAGTAACGTATACTCTGATCCGAATGGATGTTCAAACTCTTCTCTTCCTTCCCATTAGAGATTCTACTACGAATTGGCTCTACTTCACGGTCTTCTTGTTGTGCCTCTATAACTTTACTAATCAAAGTCTATTGAGCACTCAAAGTAAACAAAGTTGCACCCTCTTCGGACTCATCCAAGTGTAATTCAAAATTGTCGATATCACCCAACATAACCCACTCCCGAATGGCCACACTTGCCAAACTACTCATGGATTTCCGACCTAAGGCATCGGTCACTACATTGGCCTTCCTCGGATGATAGTATAACTCGAAGTCATAATCCTCCAAAAACTCCATCCACCTTCGTTGACGTAAATTCAAGCCTTTTTGGGAAAACCAATATTTTAGACTCTTATAATCGGAGAAAACCTCGAACTTCTCGCCATACAAATAATGCCTCCAAATTTTCAAGGCCAACACTACTGCAGCTAACTCCAAGTCGTGGGTAGGGTAATTCTTCTCATGACTTTTCAATTGTCGTGAACCGTAAGCTACAACCTTTTCCTCTTGTATCAAAACACAACCAAGCCCATTCTAAGACGCATCACAATAGACGGTATAGCCCAAACCTCTTTCCAGAATTATCAACACCGGTGCGGTAGTCAATCTAGTTTTAAGCTCTTGGAAAGACTTTTCACAAGCCTCACTCTACACAAACTTAACCCCCTTTCTAGTTAATCTAGTCAAAGGCGCGACTATTCTAGAGAAGACCCTCACAAAACGTCAATAGTACCCTGCCAATCCCAAGAAACTCCGGATGAAACTCCGGATTTCAAAAATATTCTTAGGTTGCTCCCAATCTTGTACAGAGTCTATCTTTGTAGAATCTATAGTTACTCCCTCTTGACACTACATGGCCCAAAAACTTCACCTCGGTGGGCCAAAACTCGCAGTTCTCAAATTTGGCATACAATTCATGCTTCCTAAGCAAATCAAGCACTACCCTCAAGTGAGCCTCGTGTTCCTCCTCGGAAGTCGAATAAATTAGGATGTCGTCCACAAACACGACCAAAAAATGATACAAGTATTTCCTAAAAATTTGGTTCATCAAGTCCATAAAGGAAGTCGGCGCATTAGTCAACCTAAAAGGCATTACAAGAACTCATAGTGGCCATAACGCCTACAAAAAGTCATTTTCTGGATGTCCTCCTCCCGGACTCTCAACTGGTGGTACTTCGATCTCAAATCTATCTTCGAAAAGCAACAAGACCCTCTAAGTTGGTCAAACAAGTCATCTATTCTTGGTAAATGATACTTGTTCTTGACGGTAATCCGATTCAACTTGCAGTAGTCGATGCACAACAGCAACGATCCATCCTTCTTCTTCGCAAAGAGGGCCGACGCTCCCTAAGGTGATGTGCTAGGGCGAATGAAACCCTTGTTTGAAAGTTCTTGGAGTTGAATCTTCAACTCATGCAACTCCGCAAGTACAAATCTATACGGCGCCATGGAAATTGATGCCATTCCATGCACTAAGTCAATGGTGAACTCGATCTCCCGGTGGGGTGGCAAACTAGTAAGATCCTTGGGAAATACGTCTAGGTATTCACAAACTACCCTTGGCAACTCAACTCGAGTCCCGTCACTCTCACTATCCAAGAGAGTAGCAAGAAGACTACTAAGCTTGTTTCTACTACGAGGGTCAAATACTGGCGATGAGACCCGATCAACCCTATCTCCCAGAAAATAAAAACAATCACCACCTGAGGTGGACATCGTGACCTTCTGACGAAAACAATCAATTACTGCTTGATACGAAGACAACTAATCTATGCCTAGAATGACATTGAAACTAGACATGTCTAGCAACACAAAAGCAACAGGAGTTGATGCCCGACAACCTCTATTTCACAACCACAACACCCCCGATCTAAGTCAACTGTACCCCCAAGCGGTGACTCAACTCTGAGTGGAGACGCTAACCGTGCCACCTCTAACCCCAATACAGATGCATATGTAGCAGATATGAATGAATAAGACGCACCCGTGTTTATCAATACGTTAGCCAAAGAGTTACACACAACAAAAATACCTCTCATCATTGAGGATCCCGACAACTGCTCTAGCGCGGTAATAGTATACATGCGCCCTTGTGGCCTTTGATCAACCTGCTTATCCCTCGGAGCATAGGCATGCTGCACTGACTGAGCCGAAGCGGCACCCTGATTAGCTCGTGAAGTTTGGATTGAGTAAGCCTACTGGTGGCTCTGAGTCTGCCTCGATCTTGATGTGCCAGATGCGCCTCCCAACTACGGGCAAGCTCTCTTCAAGTGCCCTGACTGACTGCACTAATAGCAAGTAGGCCTCTGTCCCCTACTCTGAGACTAACGCTGAGATCGGTTAGGTGGTGGTGGTGGCAACATCTGTTGTTCTCCTGTAGACACCTAATTTTTGACCGTTCTCAAGACTTGGACATCATCATTTGTGCACTCGATGATTGTACTTGTTTGTGTTCATTTTGAGCACCCGAAGTCCTTGGTGGAACGCCTCGTCTTTGAGCCTCTAAACCTTATCTGTTTTGTGCATGTTTTTAGACCAAGAGTTTGTTGCCTCTAGTTTGGAAGAGAGGGTGACCTGTCGGCCAGCCCTGGGATCTGTCGGCCATGGTTTGTGCTTGTCGGCCACCAGTGGTGGCCGACGGCCATTGGTCATTTTTTCAGATATTTGTTTGCTAGCTGTGCCAGCTGTTGCACACTAAACTGCATGTTCATACACGTGTATGATAGGATGTACTCAAGCTCAAGACTTGATTTTCTATATATAGGGGGGTTCCTCCCCCATTTTGGAGGGTTAGACATTTTTAGACCAAAAATCTATCTCTCTCTAGAACTCTCTCTCTCTCTCTCTCTCTCTCTTATTATTTTGTGCCTTAAAGTCTAGTTTCTCTACACTTTTGCACATCAAACTTTAATCAAACTTGGCCACCTTGGAACTGAGGTCTCTTGGAGTCTTGTTTGTGCTCTAGAAGAAAGTTTAAGCTTGGATTATTGCTTAATTTGTGCTTAAGCTTCAAGAGGTAGTTTACTTGCCTAGTATACTTGCTTTGAATACTTGTTTTCCATCATTTTGTATTGTTTTTGGGCTGGTTTTCAACTATAAAAAACTCTATTTTTGAGGCTTAAAATGATGGTTTGAGGTTATCTTGTGTTAAGGGTAATCCACCATTTTTGTTGCTTAATTGTTTAGACTTTTGCACCATTTTACATCACATTCAAATCAAAATTTTTGGGCTTTTTTACCACTAAAATTTAGAGGTTTTTCAGTGATAAAAACCTTTTTGAAGTCCAAAATTGGAGGGGTTAGCCTCTCTTCCTTGTGTCTTGCTTGCATGCCTAGTTAGCCTCACATGTTAGCATGTTTTTCTAGCCTAACTTAACTTTAGTCCAACATGTTTTTTCCTCTATTTTGACCTGCTTTACCTCTATTTTGGGCTTTTTGGGTCATTTGAGCTTTGTTTTGTATAGTTGTGGTGTAATTTCCTTCACTAGCTTAGTGTTTCTAGGCTTTGAGCATCATTTGTGTGTCTTGGTTGCATGTTTTAATGCTTTTTCATGCCTAATTCCAGCACTTAACATCTCTGCAACCTCCTTCTTTGCTTCACTTTTTCATTTGTTTGAGAGTTGTTTCAACCTTAGGGTTGTTTAAGCTTGAGGTTGAGGCTCATGCTTAATGGTTTAATCCTTCTTTGAGGGTTCGTTACCAATGGCATAAAGCTTCCCTCATGCCTTGAACTACCCCTTGGTTGACACTTCTTTTGCATTAGAGGACACTCATCAATGGACTTGATCGATTAAAGAATGAATCGATAATGTAAAATGAGTAAATAAAATGAACAAGTAAAAGAGGCAAGATAAGCATCTTTCATGTTGCATTGCATGTATTCGAATCGGACGTTAATTCGAACACAAGGAAAATGGGACATTTCATACTCGAAAGTGATGAAATGTGCCACTTTCCTTGGTCATCATCACCCTTGATCATGCATGATAGGGTGGTGGTCTTTTTGAGTCTTGTTTTGCACTCATTAAGCTTGTACAAGCTTGGTTCCTTAGCCATCATGCATGAAAAATGCTTGATTGATGGTTTGAGAGTTGAGAGTTACACTCCTTTGAACTTGTGTAACGATAAGGAGTGTAACAGTACAAACACTCCTTGAGAATACACTGTTTTGCCTCTGTTTGCTCTCTGTTATAGCAAAAGGAAACTCTGGACAGGAGTGGCCGACCTGCCACCAGCAGTGGTCGACAGCCACTAGCAGTAACCGACCGGCCATCAATGAAGAAAGTTGCCCAGTGTGATGGAAAAGGAGAGCAGAGGTATTTTGGAAGTTGGTAGTTTCTTTGGTGTTCAAAAATGTGCAAACAGAGGCATTCAATGGCAAGGCGGTGGCTTTTCGGGTAGAGAAACTGAGCATGCGTCCCTCGCTTCCCGAGACCATTTAATTGCTTTGCTTAGTTAATTAGTGGTAGCTAATTAATTAGTTTAATTGCTTTGTACTTAATTAGCTTAGTATTTAGCTAATTACTTCGATTGTAATATTTAATTAGCTTAGAATAAGTTAGTTAATTCGTTTCAATTATTGTAATAGTTAGCTTAGCTTAGTGTAGCTTAGTTTTTTCATTCGAACCCTCCTTTGCGAGGGTGTAATATTGTAATAAGTGTGCGTGCGTGTATGCATGTCTTCCAACTCCACGTCTTTCTCCCTTTTATTTAATCACTTTTGATGGTTAGATTAGGGACATTTTCGATTAGCATACCTTAGGCTTGCATGTTTGCATCCATTCATTTGTCTTGTATGCACCGAGGCTCGGCGCATCATTCAAACTGCATTGCAATTTCAATACTTCTTTGAATACGTGTTTCAAAGCATGCTATCAAAGTGTTGCAAATACCATGATTAAGTATCCGAGCCTATTTAGTGGCATTATTGCATGTG
The DNA here is from genome assembly GCF_004153795.1 of Camellia sinensis. NCBI lineage: Eukaryota > Viridiplantae > Streptophyta > Magnoliopsida > Ericales > Theaceae > Camellia > Camellia sinensis. The sequence continues at coordinate 15,635 of NW_021029859.1, read as the reverse complement.
TTGTATTAGGCATTTTGTATAGTTAGGACCATGCATTTTTCTACTAGTTTTTATTTTGGCTTGGAGTACTCTGTGAGTTTTATGCTTTAGCATACTTGCATGAGTGTGATTGCCATGTTGCCATGATTCACATGCTTGCCATGAGGCTATGTGCTTAAATGCTAAACTACATGAATGCCTGTAGATGAAGGCTTGATTGTTTGAATTAGAATGATTCAACAAATGTGAGTTTTATACCCACTTTGTTGTGGCAAAATCCTGTTTTAAAGCCCACTATGTTTGGTGGAAAATTCGCATCTTTAAGCCCACTTGAGGTGGCAAATTCAAACCATTTTCGAAAACAAACATAAGTTGAATTATTCCAAGTCTTGCGACTAGTGTATACTTGCTTGTGTGCGTCACATAGTAAAGCTAGTTTAATAACTTGAATAAGAACACATAATGTTTATAAAAGAAGATATCATGATTAGCAGAGGCCGATCCTTTGATTGGGCGAGTAGGGGTGCTCAATTCGACCTTCCCCCTCGTATCCAAGTTCCCGAACTGAGGCAACTTTGGTGATGACAGACACGTGGCCTTCGGCACGAGTCAGGGTTTCCTAAATTTCCCCAAAACAAAATATTTAGGTGGCAACTCTGTATCTGGCAAAGCAGTTCAATTTTTGGATTATTTGATTTAAAATCGATTTTCCAAAAGGTTTGTCGGTTGGACTCGTTGGTGACCAATCGACCTAGTTGCATATCGGAAGCCGTAGAGACTGTTCCAAACTAGGACAGGTTGCTCACCCGAATACAGGAATTGTTTAAAACCGCTTGTTTGCGTAGTGAACCCCTAGCTCCTAACAAAATTAGGACATGGTAACCCTACCCCATCATAGGGGTGTTTTGGCTCTCACTTGCTTGATACGTGCTTTTAGAGTGAAACTCTACAGGAATGTATGTGTCAGTTGCGAGTCTGGGCATCAGTTTGAGGGTATCAATTTTGGGACAGAAATTAGTGTTTGAGTACAGTTCTCCAACTTATTGAAATAGTGTGTTGTTTCTGTTTGAGCCGAGGTGCTGTGTGGTTTTTGATTTTTGTTCCTTTTTGCTTTGTTTTCTTTTTGCAAGGTAGTCTTTCACCATTGCTTCAGATGAGTCTGTTACCTCCCAAGCACTCTGGACCCAAGTTAGAAGGATTTATCGATTTGGGGATCTAGTCAGGGGACAACCAGTGTTTGTGTCATTCCCACCGATTACTAGACGGAGGAGGATTCGGCAGAATTCGCCAATTCAGCAGTCACCGTTTACCTCGCCTGTGCCCAGTCAGGCCCAATCATGTACTTCCACTCCAAACAGAAAGTATTCGCCGGTTCTGGCAATTCAAAATCCTCCAGCTGACATGAAAGATATTCTTCAATAACTCCAGCAAACTATTGAGGCCATGGAGCTAGATGTTGCTCGCCAAGCGAAAGTCACTGCCCGCTAAGCGAAAATTGCAGCCCAGCAGGCTGAGTTGATCACTAGGCTGCAGTAACAACAACCGCAACAGGCAGCAGCCTCTGCATCCCATCCATCTCTTACAAACATTTCGGTACCTGGAGCTACTGCTCCCACAGTTAATGTCCAGAAAAATGCAAACATTCCAGTGGATCCGATTCCACCCCAAACCTCCAAAGCACCGACATACCAAACAGAGGCACTGTTTGAATTCGAGGTCGACCTTACTACACTGAAAGTGAGCAAGCTTGAGAAGCTCTTTAAACGGGCGTGCACTACCAATATGCAATTCTACGATGAACAAGATTCGGAGAATGTACAGATTGACTGGTTCGATCTGAATGGGTTGACAGACAACTCAGGGTGGCTCAGTGATGAACCTGATGTAGATGAGGGACTTGTAACAAAGTTGGAACAGCCAGAAGTAGGAACTGCTACAAGGACTGGAACGGCAGAGGACAAAGGGAGATTGCCAGAGAGCGTAGGTATCGAGAATTTTGCTAAAGAAATGAGCGTCATTAGTACTGTTGACACAAAGCAAGAAGCCGCACTGAAGCGGTTTGAATAGGAAATGGATGGGCATAGTTAGGAAGCTGGAAAAGCCAAACACCCTGCGGGGGATAACTGTGATGTGAGAGTGATTACAATGGAACTGGACAATTGCCTGTCGGTTGCCGGAGGAGTATGGTGGGAAGATGATGATCTGTATCTTGCCCACATAGACGAGGATTGGGGCCAAGACCTGCTAGACGACACTTGGTATTCTGAGGAAGTGGATCACATGACTAGAAGCGAGTGGTACTTCAAGCCCCCACACTTAGACCAAACAGAAGCATCCGAAAAGGATACGGAGGCCGAAAAATAGAAGGATAAGCAGATGGAATAAGAAGTTGTACTGAAGCAGCTAAAGAAGATCCAAGCAGACATATCCATCTGGGGTTTGCTCATGGCTTCGCGCGTGCACCGGCAAGCTGTATTGTCGGTAATGGTGCCTGACGGCTCTGTGCATAACAAACCCTTATACATCTCAGTTGAATGTAGAGAGAAGTGGATACCAGTTGTATTGGTTGACACTGGGTCTATAATCAATGTTTGTCCATCACGCACAACTTATGCTATTGGCTTGAAGCCAACGGGCTTTGTACCTACGGCCCAGGTGATCTGGGCTTATGACAACACACACAGAGAGGTGATGGGAACATTTCAAATCAGAACACAGGTTGGCCCGGCACAACAGGATATTGAGTTTCACGTCCTGGATGTTCGGGCTACCTTCAATTTGTTACTTGGGCGACCCTGGCTGCACCAAGTAAAAGCTGTTTCTTCCACCTTGCATCAAATGTTGAAGTACCCTCTTGGAAAAGTGGTAGCCATTGTTTTCGGGAATTCTTCTATACATCCTCCGCCGGAGGTCACTACACCAGTATTGGAGATCGGACATGGCGACAAGGATGTTTTCCTGTCTAGATTTACCTTGGCTGAGGCCCGGGTGGTCCAAGATATTTTGGTTATTGATGAAGGGTTGTACGTCGGTGCTCAATCAGTCTACCTCATGAACAAGCTACAACATATACCCGGGATGAGATTAGGAAGGAGTGGCCGGGAGGGCGTTGCTGCACTGGCCGAAGTGCCACATAAGCCGCATACCTTTGGTCTCGGTTACACGCCCACCAAGGAGGACTGGGTGAGAAAATGGATGGAAATGGCAGGAAGAGCCAAAACTAAACAAAGTGGGAAGCACTATGAGCTTGTGCATAGGCTAATTCAGGGAACACTGAATGACCGCTTTGTCCAGGAGGGGGAAGACTTCCCATTTTGCGACTTTCCTGAGCCATGGTTGAACTCTGAGAAGCGGTGTCTGCCCGGCTTGAGATTTTCTTCGACCTATAGCTGCAAGAGGATGAAGCCTCAGAGGAACAGACTGAATTAACTGTTGAGGCTGAACAGAGTATAGAGGGTGAGTCCAACAGCAATGAACTTGAGATAGGAGCAGCACTGGCTTGTCTCCTTTCGGATCCTCAGATCAAACTGGAGAGCTTAGGAGATGACTTCACCGTTTCCATGGTCGGAGATCAATCAGGTGTGGACCCTTCCGGTGGTATTTTGGATGCATCCAACGCACCCTCTCTTATTTGGCAGCTAGATGAGGGCTTTCTGTCCAGCAGTTCTGAATCAGGTAGTGAGTCGGAATCTAATTCCGCAGAGTCTATAGAGTCGGAATCAGATTCCAGCTCTTTTGAGTCGGAGTCCGGTATTCTTGGGGTTGATAACCTGGATGCCGTAGTTTTGTCCATGTCGTCTTTTTTCTTTTCTTTTGAGTCGGTTGTAACCGAGGAATTGGATGAGCTGGATCTTTTGAATAAGAATGCCACTGCTATTTCTGAGTACTTCTCTGTGCCATTTGTATATTGCATTGATCATGACTTTCAAAATTTTGATAAAAACAACAATGAAGGAATTCCTCTAGTTTTGAAACATTTGATTGATCGAGAGGATGAGAGGTTTGTAAAAACCCTTGTTGATGAAATCATTGCAATTAATGTGGGTATTGAGAAGGATCCACGTCTGGTCCAGATCGGGTCCATGTTGTCTTTGGAGGAACGGGAGCGCTTAGTCGCTTTATTAAAAGATTTCAAAGATGTTTTTGCGTGGTCCTACGAAGACATGCCTGGAATTAATCCTGAGATTGTACAGCATCGGATTCCTCTCAACCCCGAGGCCCGAATAAACCCGGATTGGGCTTTGAAGATTAAGGAAAAGGTCACCAAGCTGATAGACACAGGGTTTTTGCTAGTATCTGAGTATCCAACTTGGTTGGCCAACATTGTTCCGGTGCCGAAGAAAGATGGCAGAATTCGGGCGTGTGTGGATTTCAGAGATCTGAACAAAGCTAGTCCGAAGGACTACTTTCCCTCGCCGCACATTGATAAATTGGTGGACTTCATCGTAGGCCATGTGTTGCTCTCCTTTATGGATGAATTTTTCGGGTACAACCAGATTTTGATGGCACCCGAGGACAGGGAGAAGACTGCCTTCACCACGCTGTGGGAAACCTACTGCAACAGGGTGATGCCATTCGGTCTAAAAAATGCTGGGGCTACTTATCAACAGGCTGCAACCACGATCTTACATGATACGATCCACAAAGAGGTTGAGGTGTACGTAGACGAGATAATTGTCAAGTCCAAGGAAAGAGAGGGCCACTATACCGCCTTGAAGAATTCTTCCAACGGATCAGGGAATATCGGTTGAGGCTGAATCCACAGAAATGCACTTTTGGTGTCACAACAGGGAAAATGTTGGGGTTCTTGATTACATAGAGGGGCATCGAGGTTGATTCTTCCAAAATCAAGACCATACTAGAAATGCCACCACCAAGGACTGAAAAGGAGGTGCGAGGCTTTCTGGGTATATATTCAAGTTAAAAACTATTTTTCAACAGAATATATTCAACAGAATATTTAAACTATTTGTTAATTGAAAATACAAATTCTTATAAATTATTAGGGGTGCTCGCAGGTTGGCGGTTCAGTTGCGGCTAAAGAAACCTCAAATCCGTCATTCGCCTAAAACTAGGCGGATTGGAAAAAATCAATCTACCATCGTCCACTCGTTATCACGCATCCCTCCAAAATACGGTGGATCGGTTCGGTTCGGTCAATTTGGGCAGATTGGTATATTTGCTACTCATCCCTAGGACACAGTGTTAAACACTGGGCTTGATCAAAAAATTTATTCAACAAATAAAGAAGGTAAGTATTTAATTTACTTTCAATTTATTTATTTATATCAGATTTTGATTTTGTTTTTGTAACAAAATAAAAATCTATTTTATTTTATTTTATATTTTATACTGTTTTGATTTTTGTAATCAAACAGTCTCTCTCCTCTCTTTAATTCTTCAAATATAGTGAAGATTGTTCGACAATCTTAAGATAGATCATTTTTTGGTGTCTTCATTGTATTTATTTTCTGTGCTTTTTACAAAGTGACGTTCTGGTTGGAAAATACAAATAGTAGTCATATATTGTTTGATAAATAGTAGTAATATACTGTTTATTTTCTTTGATAACCAATAGTAATATACTAGTGTCATTAACAATTTCAGAATATTAATTTGTGTAATAGTGTTACAGAAAATTATTGTGTAGTAATTTATTTTCCTGGTTTAGTAACTAGAAAAATAAAATTATTTTGTGTTATAATTTATTTTATGGTTTGAGTAACTAGAAAGTTAATTTGTGTTTTGGTTTCTCTAATTTTTGTAATCAGATATCATGGCTGCTGAAAGTAGTACTCCAAATCCGATAGTTACAACGACTCCGGTCCCTATCTAGAACAATGTTTAAGTTCCAATACATCATGGAGAAAAATCGAAAAAAATTATTGACACTGAGTTTAAGAGATGGCAACAAAAAATGTTGTTCTATCTTACAACTCTAAATCTAGCCCGGTTTCTCCGTAAAGAGGCTCCATTCTTTAGAGAGGACGAAAGTGATCGGCAAGTTGTTGCAGCTGTGGACGCTTGGAAACATTCTGATTTTTTGTGTAGAAACTACATCCTCAATGGCCTTGACAACATGCTATATAATGTTTACAGCCTTCTGAAAACAGCAAAAGAATTATAGGATTCTTTAGAGAAAAAATATAAGACAGAGGATGCCGGCACAAAGAAATTTATTGTCGGTAAATTTCTGGACTTCGTTATGGTAGACTCCCAAATGGTAATTTCTCAAGTTCAAAATTTTCAATTAATTTTGCATGATATTCATGCTGAGGGTATGTCTCTGAGTGAGTCTTTCCAAGTTGCTGCATTAGTGAAAAAATTACCATCGGCTTGGAAAGATTTCAAAAATTATTTAAAGTATAAACGTAAGGAGATGACCGTGGATGAATTGATTGTAAGACTAAGAGTTGAGGAAGATAACTGTAAGGATGAAAAGAGGAATGGTAAAAATCCCATTGAGTCCAAGGCTAATGTGATTGGACATGTGCTCAAATCATAAAACAAAAAGAGAAAGTTTGCTGGAGATGGCCCTAAACAAGGTGACAAAAATATAAAAAGTTCAAAAGTAAATGCTATAACTGTGGCAAGACTGGACATCGAGCCTCTGATTGCCGCTGCCCTAAGAAAGATCACGGAAGTACAAGCAAGAAGACTACCAATTAAGCCAATTTGACAGAACTTGATTACATCTCTAACTGGGTAAATGACATCAATCTCTCTGTTGTGGTATCCGAGGCTAATTTGGCTAGAAATCCCAAGGAATTGTGGGTTAACACTGGGGCAACTCGACACATTTGCGTGGACAAGAAGATGTTCACTACCTATAAAGAGGCTGCAAATGGTGAGCAACTATTAATGGGAAATTCATCTACTTTTGCTGTGGCTAGACAAGGGAAAGTAGTCTTGAAGATGACATCAGGGAAGGAACTGACCCTCAACAACGTGCTGCATGTACCAAACATCCGAAAGAATTTAGTTTTTGGTTCTTTGTTAAGTAAAAATGGTTTTAGGCTTGTATTTGAGTCTGATAAATTTGTATTAACAAAGAGTCGTATGTATGCTGGTAAGGGATACATGGGTGATGGTCTCTTCAAGTTGAATGTAATGGCGGTTGTACCAAAACTTGCTATTAATAAGAATAACACATCTTTTGCTTATATTCTTGAGTCAAATTTATGACATGGTAGATTAGGACATGTGAATGCTTTGCGTAGATTAATTGGTTTGGATTATGTACCAAAGTTTGAAATTGATCGTAATCACAAATGTGAGATTTGTGTTAAAACGAAACTAACTAAGGCTCCATTTAAATCGGTTGAAAGAAAAACTGAACCTCTAGAATTAATTCATACTGATGTGTGTGATCTTAAATTTGTTCAAATTAAAGGAGGCAAGAAGTATTTCATAACATTTATCGATGATAGCACAAAACATTGTTATTTGTACTTACTTAGAAGTAAAGATGAAGCCTTAGAAATGTTTAAACTATACAAAATTGAAGTTAAAAATCAACTTGATAAAACCATTAAAATGGTTGGAAATGATAGGGGTGGTGAATATGATGCACCATTAAATGAATTTTGTGCACAATATGGCATTATTCACCAAACTACAGCATCTTATTCTTCACAGCAAAATAGAATTGCTGAAAGGAATAATAGAACTCTTAAAGAAATGATGAATGCTATGTTACTAAGTTCAAGCTTACCACAAAACTTGTGGGGGGAAGCAATATTGCCTGCTAATTATGTTCTTAACAGAATACCCCACAAAAAAACTAACAGCACTCCTTATGAATTGTGGAAAGGTCGACCACCTTTCTACAAATACTTAAAAGTGTGGAGGTGTTTGGCAAAGGTAGAAGTTCCTGTTTCGAAAAAGATTAAGATAGGACCAAGAAACAGTGGATTGTGTGTTTATTGGTTATGCTCAAAATATTAGTGCATATTGGTTTCTGACTTATAAATCAGAAATACCTGATATAAATGTGAACACTATTATAGAGTCAAAGAATGCTGTATTTTTTGAACATGTCTTTCCTTACAAGAAAGGACATGAATTAAGTTCACAGAAAAGAACTTATGATTGTACACAAAGTCAAGAGGCTAATGACAATCAAACACAATAAACTAGTAATGGTCTCGACCAGCAACATTTAACTGATGATGAACCAAGACGAAGTAAGAGAGTAAGAACATCAAAATCCTTTGGTCTAGATTTTCTTACATACCTGTTAGAAAATGAACCTCAAAGCTTTAAGGAAGTAATGACAGGTCTTGAGGCACCTTTATGGAAAGAGGCTGTTAATAATGAAATTGAATCAATTATGCAAAATCATACTTTGAAATTAGTGGATCTTCCACTTGGTTCTAAACCTCTTGTATATAAATGGATATTCAAGAGAAAAATGACAGCAGATGGTTTAATAGACAAGTATAAAGCAATACTTGTGGTAAAAGGTTACAGACAAAAGGCAGGTCTAGATTATTTTGACACATATTCCCCTGTGACAAGAATAACATCCATCCGCATGCTTATGCTTATTGCTATAGCAACATTGTATAATTTAGAAATACATCAAATGGATGTTAAGACAGCTTTCTTAAACGGTGATCTAAATGAAGAGAGCTATATGGAGCAACCCGAAGGGGTTTTAGTGCCAGGGCAAGAAAAAAAAGTTTGTCGGCTTGTAAAATCTCTTTATGGATTAAAACAAGCTCCTAAGTAATGGCATAAAAAATTTGATCATACTATGCTTACTAATGGGTTTAAGATAAATGAATGTGACAAGTGCGTCTATATTAAAAACACTGACAATGGTTATGTCATCGTTTGTCTTTATTTGGATGACATGCTTATCATTGGTAGCAGTCAAAACATGATCAAATCAACCAAGCAAATGCAGAATAAGAGATTTGATATGAAAGATATGGGGGTCGCAGATGTAATATTAGGAATGAAAATTACTAAAACATTTGATGGATATGCATTATCTCAATCACATTATATTGAGAAAATTCTTGGTAAATATATCCAGGATGATATGAATGTAACAAGAACACCTGTAGGCATTAGTCTTTATTTATCGAAAAATAAAGGTGATGCGGTGTCTCAGCTAAAATACTCCCAAATCATTGGACGCCTAATGTACCTAATGAATTGCACTTGTCTTGATATAACTTATGCTATCAGTAAATTGAGTAGGTGTAGACCGCCTGGAACTTCGCTCCGCGCACGAGGGCGCGAATCATAAGTTCATAGCTACTACAGTTCGGACTCATGTCACGGTTCTGAATCTAATCTCACAAAGTGCAATGTGAGACTGATAAATCACCAAAGAGTCCAAATCTGGCAAATCATTTTGGAAAACTGATTTTAATCAAGAAGTGCCAAACATGGACTGCTTTGCTAGATTTTAGAGTCGCCACCTGAATGTTTTGTTTGGGAAATTTAGGAAACCCTGACTCGTGCCTAAGGCCACGTGTCCGTCATCACCAAGTTTGCCTCGGCTCAGGAACTTGGGTATGAGAGGGGAAGGTCATGCAATGAGCACCCCCGCTCGCCCGATCAAAGATCGGCCTTTACTATCACGATATGTTGTTTTTGAAAACACATGTGTTCTTATTCTGATTTATTAGCTAGCTTACTATGTGATGCGCACAGCATACAAGTATAGACTAAATCGCTCAAGTTGGAACAAAACATCTCATGTTTGTTTGTTTGAATAAATGGTTTGAAGTTGCTGCTCGCAAGTAGGCTAAGACGCGGATTTTGCCACCCTCAAGTGGGCTTAAAACTCGCATTTTGATGAATTGTTCCAATTCAAGCAATCCAACCTTCATCCATAAGCATTCATGCAGTTATATCAGTTAAGCAAATAGACTCATGGCAAGCATGCTAACATGGCAACATACACATCTCATGTAGTTATGCTAAAGCGTAAAAGCTTACCTAGTACTCCGAGCCAAAACAAAAGCTAGTTAGTAATCAATGCATGATCCTAGCTATGTTAACAATGCCTAATGCAACACATGCAAAATGCAAATAAGATAGGCTCGCTATTCTAAGATGTCATGTGAATGCGATTAGATAACATGTATTCAAATAGGAATTAAAATACAATGCAATTTGTAAGATGCGCCAAGCCCGGTGCATGCAAGACAGATGAATGAATGAAAACATGCAAAGCATAAGTACGCTAATTGAAATATGCCCTAAAACTAACCATCGAAAGCGGTTAAGTAAAATGGAGAAAGAAATGGGGGTTGGAAGACATGCATCACACACATGCACACTTATTACAACAATTGTGCCCTCTCGACGGAGGGTCCGAATAATAAGCTAACTAGATAATTTAAGCTAATTAAACTAATTATTACAAAATAGAACTAATTAACTAACAAGTTAACTAATTATTACAAAACAAGCTAATTAGCTAACTACACTAGCTAATTAAATACAAATGAATAACTAATCGCATTAACTACTTAAGTACGAAAACCAATGCATTAGCTAGCTTAAGCAAAGCAACTAAGTAAAGCAAAGAGAAGGGGGCCTCGGAGCGAGAAGCGCATGCACGCTCGGTCGCCTCGTTCGAAAATCCATTGCGATGCCCCAACTTGCCTCTGTTTGCATTTGTTCTTAGAACACTGCACAAAGCTCTAAATAGCTTCTACTCCATCATGGAGACCTCCAGGAGCATTGCCAGCCACTTAGTGGTGTTGAAGACCACCTGCCGACCACTTACATTTGCTGCAGACCAGAAAAAGTGGTCAGCCAGCCACTTTTACTGGTCTGCCGACCAAAAAATTCTGCACACTTCCAGTTTGCTGCAACAGAGAACATGAAGGGGCATGGTAATGTATTTGCAAGATATGTGTGCACAACCACCCTCCTTATCATTTCTTAAGCTCAAGGGAGTGCGGTACTCGACTCTCGGACCACCAACCGAGCAAAGCAATGCACGATGGCCGAGAAGCCAAGATTGCACAATTCAATGTAAATGAATGCACAAATAACACGTAAGAGCCTTAACCTCTATCATGCATGATCAAGAGGATCGGCGACCGAGAAATGAGGCACGTTTCATCACTTTAAGTAAGAAACGTCCCTCGTTTCTCGTGTTTGGACTAACACCCTATCCAAACACAATGCAATGCAACATGATCAACTTATCAAAGCTAATGGCATGCAAACAATGCTAATGCAACATAATCAACCTAGCAATGCTAATGGCATGCAAACACAATGCAATGCAACATAAGCATGCAAACAACAATGCAATGTAACAACATGCAAACAACATGCGAACACAATGCAATGCAACAACATGTTATATGGACTTAAACTGAATATGGACGAACCTGAATCATGCCCAAAACAGTGGCCATAATGCTGTGAAAGGATGGTATGAAAGGCAAGATGATGTATGCACATGCATTGGCTCACCAATTAAGCATAAGAGCACAACTCTCGAACATGAGCAAGGAGTGACAAATATAGAAGTGTGACAACACTACAAGCTCTGAAATCATGTATTAAATGATGTCAAATCATTCAAACAACCCAAGTATGTCATGCTAGGTCCTTAAGCATTAAAGCTAGTGAAGGGGACTACGCAAGAGGCATGCAATACATGTCACAAATGGATGAACCAGCCATGGTCAGAGCTCAAATAGGTCAAAACAAAGACCAAAACATGTTGAGATGGGAGTTCAAAGGTCTAGGCATGCATGCATACAAGTTAGGCCACAAACAAGGCAACAATGCATGACCCTTAAAGGCACTGAAAGAGTGAAAGAACTAGGAACATGGAAATACTATATGCTCTGAAATAACATGGTAAATGATGCCAAATCATATACATGTCACAAATGAAGCATGCTAGGAGACTTAAAGCTTGAAACTAGCATAGGCACTTGCACTATAGCTATGCAATACATGAAGCATATGGCCAATGCAACCCAAAACAGTCCTAGAGCATGTCAAATCAAGGCTAAAACATGCACGGAGTGTAGCCAAAACAAGCTAGCATGAAGAGCCAAAACAACAAGCATGCAAGGCCAACAAGGAAGATTATACTACACCTACCAAGACCAAGCATGAGATGACTTAACCAACAAAAATCAGATTTGTGGCATGTCAAAATAACACCAAAAATGGTCTAATACCAAGTCAACACATGCTAGAATAACAAGCTCACTCATTAGGCATGCAAGGCTAGCAAAGAGGATTTATACTACAAGTGTAAGAAGCAAATGAGGGAAGCTCTAACCAACCAAAAACAGAGTTGTATCTTGGTAAAACATCATCAAAAACACATTGAAATGGTGGCCCAAAAGCCTAGGCAAGATGGCATACACAATGGCTCATTTTTAAAGCATAAAGAACCAACCCTCCAAAGCATTGAAAGAGTGAAAGATGTGAAGGAATGACCACACTACATGCACTGAAATCACATTCCAAATGATGCCAAATCATTCAAATAGCCCAAGCAATGCATGCCAGTGACTTGGAAACTCAAAGCTAGTGAGCTAGAATGCATTATGGCTATACAAAGCATGGCATGCATGACCAAAACAATATAAATAAAACCTAGAGCATGCTGAAACATGGCCAAAAGCTTGCTGAAGTTGAGCCAAAATCACACTAAAATGATGGTCTAAAGCATGATGCATGTTAGGCTAGCATGCAAAATTGCACTAGAAGTGTGTAAAGCATGCCAGGGGATATCAAACCAACCCTAGACAGAGGTATACCATACTGAAATAAAGCCAAAAATATCCTAAGATGAAGCCAACATATGCTAGATAAACATGTTCAAACATGAGGCCAACAAGGCAAGCAACAAAGATACAAGGAGAGTGGATGACCCCCTCCTATTTGGGACCTCAAAACACCCTTTTCACCACTGAAATTCCAATGAGTTTCAGTGGTGAGAAGGCCAAAATGAGGTGGTCTCAATAGCTTGAAAGGATAGCACAAAAACAAAGCCAAACAAGGCACAAGAGAGGATAGACCACCCCCAATACCAAAGAAGCCTTAAACAAACATGTTAAGCACTAAAATCAGAACTTTTTGCAATAGAAAGTCAAGCCAAAATAAGCATGCAAATAGGTCCAAAAGCTTAATCAAAATAAAGCTTTAAAGGGCTAGTTGACTCACCCTTGAAGAACAACTTCAAAGCTGCAACTCCAGCAGCTTTTCTGAGCTCAAACCAATCCAAAAACACCAAAACCAGCTTCTAAGTGCCTCAGCTCCAAGAGTATGGTGTTTCACTATGTGTTTGTGTGCAAAAGTGTGAAGAAATTACACTTTCAAGCACAAATATAAAAGAAAAGGAAGAAGTATAGATATAGATGATATGTATAGCCCTCAGCCAAATTTCTCAACCTGGGGCAAGAGGGAGAGGGCTCCCTCTTATAGAAAATCAAGAATCAAGCTTCTTGAACAAGGTAAGAGCTTGAATCAATCCATCCATACACGTGTGTGGAGGATGAGTTCTGTGCCCAACAGCTGGCACAGCTGGCATCCACAACACCTGCAGAAAGTGAAGGAAAGCTGCCGACCACTTGAAGTGGTCGGCCAGCTACATGCACTGGTCGGCCGACCACTTAAAGTGGTCTGCAAGAAGACCAAGTGGTCGACAGGGGGGGAGAGGTGGTCTGCACCAAGAAAGCAAAGTGGTGGCATGGCTGCCGACCACTTTTGGTGGTCCAAAGGCCACCACGACTAGTTAGCCGACCAGAAAACTGGCTGGCGGGGAAGAAAAGTGGTTTTTAGGGAGAGAAATTGGTCTCCAACCCTTATTCCACCCTCCAAGCAAGGAAAACAAGGTTTGTGCCAAAAACAAACCAAGAAGGATGCAAGACAGGAGTCCGGGGGTCGAGGTGCGCAGCCGGAAGCCTCGAAAACAAGTCTACGGGCACCAAAAGTGGTCTACGAGGGAAAAGTGGTCTCCAAGACCTCTGTGTCCCTCTAGACTAAGGCAACAAGGCATGGTTCGAAAACCAGGCCAAAAGGAGAATGGTAAGCGGTCTCGAGACAAGGCACACGACCGAAGGCTCCAGAAATCGAAAACTAGTCTACAAGAGGAAAAAGTTGTCTACGACTACAAAAGGTGGTCTACAAGACCTCTCTCTCCCTCCACGGAAGGGAAAACAAGGTTTGGTTCAAAACCAAACCAAAAAGGAAGCAAGACAAGGCGCTCGGCCGAAGGCTCCGGAAATCGGAAACTGGCCTACAAGAGGGAAAAATGGTCTACGACCACAAAAAGTGGTCTACAGACCTTTCTTTCCCTCCAGGCAAGGGAAAACAAGGCATGGTCTACAAACCAAGCCAAAACACAAAAAGTTCAGAGGCCCGGAGGCAAGGCATTCAGCCGAAAATCCCCAGAAACTCGAAACCAGCACAAACATGCACAATTATCGATCGCTCAAACGACGACGTCTGAGTCTTAAGGTCGGTCAAAAATGGGTTGTCTACAATTGCCCCTCTTTGACAGAACACGGAAGTCAAGAAGTGACGGGAGTGAATGTCAAAGCCCAGAGACGACCCATTTTTTACAAGGCCGGAGACTTAGACAAACAGGCAAGATAACAAAGAGATGCGCCCGCAGGCAGAGGCAAGATGCAAATGACATGCACAATGCCGAACATAACTTATGATCATGCAAAGAGAGCTGTAATGAAGCAAATATGCAAAATAAATGCAACATTTTAAGCGAATGCTGTGCGAGCAAGTAAACACGAACGAAACTACATCTTATGCAAAGAGGATGTAAGAAAATTATGCAACTCTCACTGCGTCTCACGCGAAGAAGGCTAAAAGCGACTACCGAGAACACCCTGAGTCTTAAACAAAACACCTCCCAGCATATCAAACGCACAAGGAGAAGGATTATGCAAGAAAGCGCAATCATCCAAACGCGTGCCAAACATGAAAGGAGAAAGGTATGTCCAAACGCATGCCAAACGCTAGTGGAGAAGGGTAACAGTCAAACTGAAATGGAACTTCTCTCGAATGAACCGTACATACAATATCGTGCCTGCGCAAAAGAGAGATTTAACAGGTACACTATAGTAGAAACACATGTTCAACGCTATATCAAGATACAATATCAACAAAAGATAAACGTGTGCACATATGATGCCGATGGAAACACGCATAGCAATGCAAGTGAAAAGTGCACAGCAATACAAGTGAAAAGTGCATAACAATGCAAATGAAGTGTGCATAACAGTGCAAGCAAAATGTGCGTAACAACGTAAGTAAAACGTGCGTGACAACGCAAGTGGAGTGTGCATGACAATGCGAGCAAAATGTGCATAACAATGCAAGTGGAACGTGCGTGACAACGCATGTGAAGAGTGCGTGACAATGCGGGTGGAAGGGTGCATAACAATGCAAGTGGAACGTGCGTGACAACGCATGTGAAGAGTGCATGACAATGCGAGTGGAAGGGTGTATAACAATGCAAGTGGAACGCTCGTGACAACGCATGTGAAGAGTGCATAACAATGCGGGTGGAAGGGTGCATAACAATGCAAGTGGAACGTGCGTGACAACGCATGTGAAGAGTGCATAACAATGCAGGTGGAAGGGTGTGTAACAACCCTCGTACTGTTTACTGATTAATGACTGATTGATTA
>NW_021029858.1:278228-307095 GCF_004153795.1 Camellia sinensis | reverse complement strand
CATTGTCCATGATAGACTAATTATAAGTAACACAATTGTTTTTCAATCTCTGTCAAAGCCAATCATAAAATTTCATTTAAAATACTTTTGTAATAATTTATTTAAGTTTTTGTGCTTAATATTAATTCAAAATTTATTATTATCTTATTATTATTGTTTATGCGAGAAAAAAAAATTGAAATTATAATTAATAAGTGTCCCTCTAATTTGATTTTATGGCTCCGCGCTACTGGAGGTGAGTTTAATTTATCCTATTATTATAATAAAATTCAATGAATTACAATCATAATAATAAAAATCAAATACAACACATAAATTGAATGGAAGACTTATGTAGGTCTCACTAAATGGATTTATTACCTAATAGGTTATGTGATAATTAGCAGTGCTTTTATAAAATAAAGTAAAATAAATCACTAATTTTAATTTTTAACAATATTTTAAAAAATCCTTCACAGAAAAATATCTCTAATTATCAGTTTTTAGTGATATATTTATAAATAAATAAATAATTAATTGTTAGATTTTAGAGATAGAATCCAAAAATCGTCACAAAAAAATAAGTAAATAATAAATTAGTGATAATTTTGATAGGACTGACTTTCAGCAATGAATTAATAGGGCTTAATGAGAATTAAATTCAACTGTTAAGACCTGTTATTAACTTATCTTAATTTTTAATATAATAAAAATCTCAAAGTAGAAGAAACAGGCTATAATAGATACATGAAAAATAAGATCTCTGTGTAAATGAAGGAATTCAGGGTCGATTGAGAATTAATTTTTATAGTGATTTTTTGTGATGTCCTGACTCCTTTGAAGCTATTGAGTGCATTATCGGTAGCCTATGTCCCTTTGTGTGTCTTCTTCATTGTTTAACTCTTTGAAGTTTGTGTTGTTATCCATTCTCCCTTATGGTTGTTACGTTAGGTACATTCTTGTGTATTCCGATATGTCATCTTGTACTTTTGGGTGTTGAAGAGGAACTGGGAAGATTGGTCGTTGTTCTGGTAGTTCTTGGCCTCACTTTCTAGGTGGGACTGCTCGAGCGGTCTTCTAGTCGCTCGAGCGGTGAATCAGAAGACCGCTCGAGCGGTGAATCTGACCTTACAGTACTTTGATTTGTAGTCTAAACTTCTACGAGCATGAATTCATCGCTCGAGCCGTCTTTTACAGAGATGTGTGGAGTTTCTAGGAGTGGTTGTTTCTGGCTCAAGCGCAAGTTTTATCGCTCGAACGGTTTTTCAAAATTGCACTGTTCGCTCAATCGCACGATTGGTCGCTTGAGCAATCTATCAATTTTCAGCTCAAAAAATTGAGTCAAATCACTTCAAAAGTTGAGCCTTATCCACTTTTTCATCACTTTTCACTTTAAACTCTCGCTATATTAACTCTTACTTTCTTTTCTTTCATCTCTCTTTAGAAACCGTCTAACCCACTTCACTTATTCCTTGATCCCTCACTATTCATTGAGATTTCAACCTTGATGCCTTCTTTAATTTTGGAGAGTTCGTCGAGGGCTACGTGGTGTACAATGGAGATTAGATTTTTACACTGTTGGTTTCGAAAAATTTTCATTCTTTCTTCTCAATATCTGAAGGTAGGGATGTTCTTTGAGTTATACATATATTTTGTAGCATCTCTTGTCCTTTTGAATTAAGCTTTCTAGTGTAGATTGATTTTGGAAGTTGAATCTAGAAAAATATTGGAGAAATGTATTCTTTCTCATGACTTGGTCCAAGATAAATTATTTTGGGTGTGTTATGAACTAGTTGGGGATGTTTGCTTATAGTGTTTTGAAAATGAATGGAAAAATCTTATTTTTGATAAAACCCTAGATTTTGGGGAAATTTGGAGAAAGTGAAATTAATGTGATATTTATGAAATTGATGATAAATCTCTTGAGAATATGAAGAAAACTTTCTGGGCTATTATACCGTTGAGGCATGTATGAAAGGAATGAAAATTTGGTTGAACAATCATGGAAACATGGGATGTACATGTTGGCACTTTGGAAAATTTAATGATGGATAGTGATTGTGAATATGTCAGAATCTCATACGTCACATGGATTTGTATTTTTCTATGATTTTGAAGGTTTCGAATTGTGGAAATTATACTTGAAGAAATGTGAACGATGTTGGCAATGTTGTATAAAGGAGATAATTATATGTAGTCTATTCTCATTGATTTATTTGCATTATTTTGAATTTGGTTCACCTGCAATCTTGACTTTGATATAAATCCTTGATTTTGAGAAAGACAATTGTTGTTGATGAAAACATTTTAAGGTAAATACGTTTGGTAAGTCTAGTTAGGGGGTGTATGTTGGAAATTAAGTTGGCCTGGGTATGCTTGGTGTAAGACCAGAAATACGCTTGTGTTGGTGCCTAAGCCCTACGGTTAGTAGCCGGTAAAGTAGGATTTTAGTAGTGCTTGATACGGCTACTTGCAGACACTAACTCTGGAAAATTACCTGAGTCGTATTTACTACCTCATTGTTTAAAATCTTGGTTTTTATGAAGAAAATGAACCTTAAAATGAACTATCGCATGGATTTCAATAGAGATGTAAAACTTTGACAATTGAACATAGAATAACATTGCATTCATATAATTGTATGAGATTGCTTTTAAACGTATATACTTTGTAAAGATATCTCTATTGGCCTTTGAACTCACCCCTAGTGGGATTGTGCAGGAAAGAATGCAGTGTCTTTGCCTAGTTGAAGACGTGGAATGTGTGGGCAACAAGAGGCTCTCCTCTTTTGTATAATGTTAATGCAAGCCAAGGGCTTTATGCGTTGATTGATAACATTTTTTTGTACCCAGACTTAAACTTTAGAACGTGTAACCTCAAGGCATTTACTTTATTGTTATTTCTTTTCTTTCTTATTTTTGCACATACTATGGATTCATCTTTTAAGAGGGTGAATGTGTACTGCATGTGCACACTTCTTTGTTAACTCTTTCTCTGAAATGAAACATAAATTGAAGGAGTTGGTCCCTCAAGATAAGATTACATGTTGGGTTTGTCATTTTCATCTTTTTACTTGATAATATTTTGGGAGCGTTACATTTTTTACTTTTTAATTAAAAAAAATTATATAGGAATTATAAAAAAATAATAATAATTTGACAATTTAGAGTAACTCCAAAGCTGCTAGGCAAAATGTATTCTTAAAGTACATGAAAAAAGTATAATTTTTATTTTGTCTAACTAGTTTAGTTAGTATGCATTCCAACCATACTATTTCTTTTAGCTAATCAATTAAACTAATTAAACTAATTTTTAAAAGAAAAATACTATAAACAAAAATAAAAAAATATAATCTTTTATGATATGTTGTTTATGCACCTAGTGTTGATGGCATTTATATATATATATATATATATATATTAAATATACACTTCAATTATTTTTTAAAATAATATTTTTACGTAATTATATTTTTAAAAACAACAATAGGCTGAAACAAGTACAGATGCAGCAAAAATTAAGTGGAGATAGAGACCTCAAAATAGTAACAAAACTATTTTACCGAGCAATGGAGGTTGGCTAGATGTGGAGAGAGAAAGTGAAAATAGGGAAAATGCTTCTTGTGATGTAGAACTCATTAAGAAGTGGTTTGATTTTTTGATTTTTATGGCTATTTTAGTCTGGGTTAAAAAGTTTGGTTTAGGAAGGGTTTTTTGGTTTTTTGACTTTTTTGATTTTTTTTTTGAGAGAAAAGTGTAATGATTATGGGTTAGATGTGATATTTTATATGTTGTGGCTAAAATAGCCTATTTTATCTTTTGTAACTAAAATAATCCCAAACCTCTTTGCGAAACGGAGCCTAAAGAAAAAAGGAAAAAAAAAAAAAACCGAACTTCACTAATAAAAATGCCTCATGTGATTCTTTTGCCTTCTTTCTTAAAGATGTTTTTATAAACATTTGGTAAATTACACTTTGCCTCCTAAAGTTTCACCTATTTTCGACTTTGAGCCTTTAAGTTTGATTTTTCTTACTTTGGCACTTCATATTTGCAATCATTCCCACTTTGGTCATTTATGTTTTCAATCATTCCCACTTTGGCCCTTTAAGTTTGATTTTTCTCACTTTGACCCTTCATGTTTGCAATCATTTTCACTTTTGCTCTTTATATTTGCAATCATTCTCACTTTACTCATAGACTAACTTTCATCCAAAAAATTAATAGAATCTGCCACATCACCAATGCATTAGCTCCATGTGTGATGTAAAAAAATTCACTAAAGATGCAAAAAAATAAAAAATAGAAAACAAAAAATTTGAAATTTTTTTTTTTAGTCTTTAGTGAACTTTTTTTTCAAATTTAATCGGAAACATTACTAAATTATAGATGCATCTAGCTTAGATACACCTAAAAAAATTTAAAAAATTTAACTAGAAAACAAAAAAAAAATGAAAATATATTAACTCAAACACCTGTATTGTTAATTCTGAAATGAAAAGTTTACTATTTTTTTGTTGCCTTTAGTAAACTTTTTCTTTTTTTAGTTGAATTTATTTTTATTTTTTAAGTGCATCTAATCCACACGCATCTATAATATAATAATGTTTATGAATAAATTTGAAAAAAAAAAAAAGTTCACTAAAGACTAAAAAAAAGTTTCAATTTTTTTATTTTCTACTTTTCATTTTCTACATATTTAGTGAATTTTTTACATTACAAATGGAGATGATGTGTTGGTGATATGACAAATTCAATTAATTCTTTTGAATGAAAGTTAGTTTAGGAATAAAGTGGGAAAAATTGCAAGCAAGAAAAGCTAAAATAGGAAGGATTACAAACATGAAGGGTCAATGTGAGAAAATTAAATTTAAAGGGCTAAAGTGAGAAGAATTACAAATATAACAGATTAAAGTGAAAAAAATCAAATTTAAAAGATCAAAGTAAAAAATGAATGAAATTTTAGGAGGATGAAGTGTAATTTGCCACAAACTTTAGGGCGGGAAAATCTTCCTTTTGAAAGGACTAGTATGAAAACATTTGTGGGCATGCTCCACAAAATTGATGCATCCGGTGCAGTGTCTTAAATGTGGGCAGTAGTCGATAGTGTCTTAAATGTGGGCAGTAATCGATTTATTATTATTAAAATATTAGGGAGTGGAGCTCCATTACCCTCCGCATGCCCAACAACCTAGTACCACTTCGATGCGTCTGACGTTGGCTTCCCACAATCAACCCCTCTCTCTCTCTCTCTCTCTCTATTTTATTTTAGAATAATGCTTGGGACCCCTTTTTGGGGTCATCCCCTCAAACCCCTTTGCCACGTGGCAGGGGTAATTGGAGGAGCAGGAAAAAAAAGAAAAAGAAAAAGAAAAGGTAACCAATAAGAGAGAGAGGGGGTCAAAGGGGGTGGGAGAAAAGGGAGATGAATCATTACTCTTTATTTTATTGTCTCTCTATTTTATTTTATTTTATTTTTATTAAATAAATTACAAATACACCTCTTAAGATTTACTTAAATTATAAATTATCTCTTGTAATTTTACAAATATTTAATATACCTTAAAATTTCTAATTTCATAATAAATAAGTCATTTTATTAATAATCATCAAGTTAATTACAGTTTTTAATAATGTTGAAATTTTATTTCAATTAATAATTCAGATAATTTTATTATTGTATACGTGAACAGCTAGAAATTTTATTTTTTCAATTAATTCTATTAAATAAATTTTTTTGATAGGGATGTATTTGTAATTTTCTAAATTACATGAGACAATTTGTATTTTAAATAAATCTCAGATAATATAATTGTAATTTATCCTATTTTATTTATTTTTTATTTTTAATGAAGGATAATTACTGTAAACATATATTTTACATACAAGATTATATTTAATATAACATAATGACTAACATTCATAAAATATTACATTATTTTATATAAATTCTTTTTATATTTGTAGGTGATTCAACTTTTTTGTTTAACAACTAACATATTATATTTTTAAAGCGTAAGTTACACTGACATCCCTGATGTTTATATTTAGGTCAAGTTTGGCATGATTGAAAAAAGATAAAAAGTCAAAAAGTCAAATTATCTTATTTAAGTCACATCATCTTATTTAAGTCACATCACCTCTCTAACACATCACATTTGAAAGATTACACTTATCTTTCTGTTAAATTAAAATAATATATTTATTCTTAACCTTTATATATATAAAATAATAAAATAATACAGATATTTTATTCATATTATATCATCTTCTTTAGTTTAACTCACACAAAAAATTAAGTTATTTTAAAAAAAAAAATTCGTGTTTTTTTATTTTTACTAATTTTTTAAAAATATTTTAAGTAATTTTTTTTATTTTTTTTAGATACACTTAATCTAGATATACATAAGAAGTATAATATTTTGTGATTTTTTTAATTCACCAAATATATATAATAATAATAATTAATACATTATCTTATTTTGTTGTATTCAATAAATTTTTTTAAAAAATTTTGTACAAATTTTATACTTTTAAATATATTTAGATTAAATTGATCTAATCTAGGTATCATGGTGGAAGTAAAAATGAAAATTTATATTCATATATAAACATTTATACAAAACAATATTATAAAAATGTTGTGATAGTGATATTGTGGTAAATATTAATCATGTTTATGGGTATTTTGTTTTAAAGTGAAAGATCACCATTAAGTAGGGGTGGGTGTTGGTCGGTTGCAGCCACAGAACCTCTAATCCACCATCCGTCTGCTAGATTGGCAGATTGGAGAAAATCAGTCCTCATTCGTCCACCAATTCGACGAATGTGGATTGAGCGGATTGGTGGATTGACGGATAGATGTGAATTGGTTTGGCGGTTAAAAGTTTTATAAATTTTTAACATAATTAATTCAACTTGTGCACTTTCTAAAAAATATATATATATATTACAGTTAATGACTTAAAAAGTATTACAATCACTGCATGCCTCATCCAAAGAAAAAAAGTTTGAAACTTTAGAATATTACAATCACTGCTAGCCTTATCCACATATTACAATCACAGCATACATCATCCACATAAAGTATTACAATATGTGATTCTTAAAATATAAAAACAAATCAAACCATCAAAACCACGAATATAGCATTAGTAGAGATTGTATGGCTCCGTATTGTTAAATCTATACCTGTTTTTGAAAACAAAAACCAACCAGCATATTCCATCTTTTTTATTTATTATTTTTAGAGTTAGATTTAAAAACCAAAAAATATTGATAAATAATACATTTATTTTTTTCAATTCAAAAAATATATTCAAGTTGAAAATTCTTTTTCAACAGAATATATTCAACAGAATATTTAAATTCTTTTTCAATTGAAAACACAAATAGAATATACAAACAAATTGAAAATACAAAATTTTACAAATTACTAGGAGTGCTTGTAGTTTGGCAGTTCGGTTACGGTTAAATGAACCTCAAATTCGTCATCCGTCCAAAACTAGGCGGATTGAAAAAAATCAATCCGCAATCATCCGCTCATCATTACGCATCCGTCCAAAATGTGGAGAATTGATTCAGTTCGGCCGGTTTGGGCGGATCAGTATATCTGCTGCTCACCCCTACCATTATATATTATTGTGTTTGAAAAATTTTATATAAAATTTATATTTGTATATCTTCACTTAATAAGAATATATTAAGTTAGAATTTAATGAAGAAATGTTATAAAATGTAGTCATAATGACACGAAGAAAAAATGGTAAAAAAAAATAGTAAGATGGTCATTTAGAAAATTTTAGGATATGACATCAGTAATTCAAGAGGTAATTTGTAATGAAATTATAAATCTCAAAGAAAAAAATATAATTTTTTAACTATAGAGGAAACATTTGTATTAAACAAAAATTTGAGAAGACATCAACATAATTATCAATTCTTAAAAGATATACTCCTTCCGTCTCAAAATATTAGTCCCTTATTCTATTTTTTATTGTCCCAAAATATTAGTCTCTCTTCAAAAATCAAGTACAAAAATAATATAAATTTCCTATTTTGCCATTCTTTTAAATTAATAAACAATATAAAAAGTACATTTATGACATTGATATTCTCAAAAAATGTACTATCAAAAGGGTAATTTTAAAAAATTAACTTTTTTACAAATGTAATAATTATACTACAAAAAAAAGTTAAATTTATCAAAAGAAACCATTATTTTAAAACAGAAGAAATATCAAGTATCATTATAATAGTAGATAGTACTATCATATTATACTACCGCCTATTAATAATAGTGTCAAGCCCGATAAATTTTAATATATTTGTACACGTAAAATTGTTAATACATATATATGAATGATAGTACTATTGCCTAACGTTGTTTAGTAATTTGTAAATTATGTTATTAGGACAAAATCTAACATTTGAATGGCTAAAAAAACTTTTTACATTAGAGTTGCTTTTAGATGATTACCATTCATTGAAGATTGAAGAAAGGTTTTTTAACTAGAAGAAAAGGTAATCAAAAAAGATAACATCATTAACCACAAGTGACTAGTGAGGAGGCAGACCTATAGAATCACCATTATGATTTTAATTATTAATCATCATTTACATCTCGTTTGGAGTTTGACTTTTTCAATAATTTTTTTTTAATTCTTTTAGTAAAAAAAAAATTAATGCATTTGAATGACTTGTATCTATAACTTGTATTTTGGTAAATTGTTTAATAATTTTGTGACCTTTTTTATTTAAAAAAAATGACTTTTTTAAATTAAAAAATCAAGTTGCGAAACGATGGGCTTAATTAAAGGAAATTTTCGTGGACATAGTACAAGAACATTAGATGCAAAAGGTTTTTTAATACTGAGATTATGATTGAGATGATCTGTCAAATCCACCACTAACTTTCTTTAAAAAAAAAAGGTTATATACTTAAGGTTAAATTATAAATACACTTTTAAGATTTATTTAAAATATGAATTATTCTATATAATTTTAAAAACTATAATTATTTTTTAATAGAATTTTTTATTTAATTGAACTAACCAAAAAAATGAAATTATTGACTACCCTCATGCCCAATAATAAGATTATTAATTAAAATATAATTTTGATATTATTAGAAATTATTAACTGACTTAATGATTTATTAATAAAAAATAATAATAATTTGTTATACAATTGAAAGGGGTGGGATATAATTTTTATAACCATAACAAATAATTTGTATTTTAAATAAACTCAGAGAATGTATTTCTAACTTACATATCCTTAAAAACGGATATTGTAATAAGCATATCAATTCAATTTTAAGTTTCCAACTATGTAGCTTAGACTAACAAATTAATGTAGCAGTCTACCAATATTTTGCAAATACTTGATGCAAATTCGTTAATTACTCATCCAAAATTAAGAAAAATAAATCAAAAAAGTAAAAACTGAGTAATTAACAAATTTGCTCACATTAACTTTCTTTTTCTTTTTTCTTTGTTTCTGTTTTTCTTATCAATCTTTTAGCAAAAAAATATGAGTTTAATCATTAGTGCACATGCCCATGTGGATGGCTATGATTATTTCACGTGATCATCATTTTTTTGTCGGTTATATTTATCCAATGACGATTATTAATCTAAATAAATATCTATCAGGATGTGATCAATCCTACAAATCAATCCGAGCTATTCTTGGGAAAATTGATTAAACTAGGTATCAACGCTAATTACTTTTTTCTAAGTTAACACCTTTTTCGAAATTGAGGACTAACCCATATCCCATTTCTTGTTGGAGTGATTTTGCGCTTATTAGTGCTGTTTTTGCCTTGGAAGAATTGATTAATTAAAATTAATTATTACAGTTGAGTTGTAATAATTAACACTTTATTATGCTCACCTGGATTGTCAAAATGTACTATTGCCTCCCTGTCCCCTGAGAGAGAGAGAGAGAGAGAGAGAGAGATTATATAAATTTGGCATGGTGCCATGGTTGTTGACCACATGGACATCTATCTTTCTTTGGATCCAATTCTATGGACTTCGAAGATGTAGTTTTGATGAGGCAATGGACTCAAAGATAACATTCATGACTTTAGGCCCAAAGTGCAAGTCACAAATCATCTACAACTCTAATACTCATTGGCCCGTCCGTTTTGGGATAGGAGAGGGGATTTAATGTGCTGTTTGTTTACAGAGTTGAGGAAGGGACTGTTAAGCCGAAGAGCTTAGGATAGGCCTTGCAGATGGGATTCGGATGGGCCTCCAGGACTTGGTATTAGATGGGATTCGGATGGACCTCCAGGACTTGGTATTAGAAAGATAGTCAGGCGGACTAGAAATTTTTTATTTTTATTTATTTATTATTTTATTTTTTACATGTCGGACATTTTTTTTTAAGATTAATGTTTAATCTTTTGTATTTTTTGTTAAGTAAAAATCATTATTTTATTTTTTTATTTTTTTGAAAATTTTTTATTTTATTTTATTTTTATTTTTTAAAATTTTTTTACATGTTGGGTATTTTTTTTAAAACATTAATGTTTAATGTTTTTGTATTTTTTTTATTTGTTTTGTTATTTTATATAAAAATAATTTAACAATCCCTACACTAACAACTATCATCAAAATAAACACAATTTTACTCAATTCCCTCACTATCAATTCATTCCATTCTACCTCTAAAAACAAACAGGAGCGTTGATCATTCTTTGTTGTTTGCAATCTGAATCAATGGTTATGGTTTGTTAGAATATGATCAACGGTTCTCCATCAAGGACTGAAACATTCCATCCCAATGGTTGGATGGGCTATTAAAACGTGAAAACAAGATTTAAATCAACAAGTTCAAGTTATTTCAAAGAGTTATCGAAAATTTTGTCTAATTTTTTACTTTTTTTAAAAAAAAAATTATTTTATTTATATAACTTGATATCCGACTCATTAGACCAACTAATCCTGAGACCACACTTGCAAGGGTCTTAATTAAAGTCAGTACTTCGCCTTGTATGGACTGGCCCAAAAATTATTTATACCTAGGAGTTTTTGAACTGAATCCTTGAAGGGAGCACACCTCCAAACCCTAAACCCCAAGCCTTGACCATTAGGCCAATCCCATGAGGTTTTGCCTAGTTGTTAACTTGAGAATATCAGGTTATAAAAAATTAAAAGACCCAATCATTCCCTTGTGAAGTATTAAGCCATAATTATACCAAATATGGTGTTTAACTCATCACCTTAATTGTTTTTAAATTTACATTTTGTATAATTTACTAACCAATTTTGTTGTGCCAAACCATTTTTTTGGGTGGAAGACCAAGAGCATCTTATTGTTAATGGTAGCTTGATCATGGTAAGATTGTTTAGGATCGGCCCTAAGATTTATGATATCTGAGGTGACCTATGAAAATTGGACCTCTTATATATATATATATATATTTTAATAAAAAATTTATACATAAAATGTTAAGTATCAACAAGTTTTTTATTCAAGTTTACTTGCACATATAATGATTAAAATTATAAACTAAAATTTACTTTCATATATTAAAATAGAAAGAAATCATTATAAATACTCAAAAATATTAAAAATTAGGTCAAAACATCACTTTTTATTTATTATTTATTTATTTATTTTTGTATATGTCTTAATTTCAATTGAGTCAAAATATACTTACAAATAAATATTTTTTTTTCATATGGG
Source organism: Camellia sinensis (assembly GCF_004153795.1). Lineage (NCBI taxonomy): Eukaryota > Viridiplantae > Streptophyta > Magnoliopsida > Ericales > Theaceae > Camellia > Camellia sinensis. The sequence continues at coordinate 295,420 of NW_021029858.1, read as the reverse complement.
CCCAACAGAATTTTTTGTCCCTTTAGACTGGTCCTAAAACAACAAAAATAAATTGGGCCTAATTGAACTTGTAACATACTCCAAGACATAACTAAATTAGGAAATCCTATTTTCGGCCAATTGTTTGGGACCTAAGGTACAAATCTCAATGGCCTGAACCCAAGACCGGTTCTGTGGTTGTTTAACTTGTTATAAATAATTGTACAATTATTTTTTTTTCTTTTTTTTATTATTTCTTTTACATTGAAAGAGAAAGAAATAGTCCAATTCGTAATCTGCTAGTAACACAAGTTCTGGCAGCTGGCTAACTCCGGTGGTTAAAGAATTTTCATTTAAAACTATCTTTACCTACAATTTGTAGGATTGGTCTCACTTAATATTAGATAATGAATGCCATGGTAACACATTGATTAATGGAAAGTTTCAAATGGGAAATGGATGGAGACTATGGATCTTCTATAGTGATTTTTTCTACAATGATGTTTTGTACGACTATTGTACTCTTAATTTTTAATTATTAATTTTCAAATTTTGTATAATTAAATCTCAGTCATTACTATAGGAAAAATCACTTTAAATAATTCTTATTCTGATAAGGATCGACTTCGTAGAAAATAAAATTAGTCTCACCTCATCATCTAAGATTTTTTTATGAATTTATAACATCATGCAAAATAATATCATTATTGTACCTAATATATGTTTCTGTCGTATAGTGATAACATTACCACTTTCTATGGTATATAGTGGACTAGTGTTTTAAAAAACGTTTAGCTAATAAAAATAAAAAGTTGAGCAAATTACATAAAAAAAATCTCAGAGTTTTGCGTGTTTTTCAATTTAGGCCCCAGGATTTTCACAATTTAGCCCCACCGTTCATCTCTGATTGAAATAACGGAAATCTGGAAAAAAAAAAAAAATTCAAATTCAAACCCACATGCTCAAACTCTTGTATCTCCCTTGTCGTAACTCTGTTTCGCTTCATTTTCAAGTCATTGAATTCAGCTCATGACCTAATTTTCTTTTCATCCCTCATACGCCTTATTCCACCTCTTTTTGTGTGCCGCCGGAGCTCCAAAAGTTGGCAAAAATAAGATTTTTTTTTTTCAAGATTCAAACACACATGTTCAAGTCCTTATAACTCTCTCGTCGTAACTCTGTTTCCCCTAATTTTCACATCGTTGGATTCACCTTAAGGCCACCCATTATACACTTTGTTCCACCTATTTTTGTGTCCCGTCGCGGAGCTCCGAAAATTAGCCAAAATAATATTCGAAAATTTTGCCTAGATTGGAAAATCATATTTTTGGCAAAATTTTGGAGCTCTGATGGTGTGCAAAAAGAGATGGAACAAGGCGTATGAGAGAATGAAAACTAAGCCATGAGATGAAATGGAGTTACGACCAAAGAAATACAAGGACTTAAAATATATGGATTTGAATATGAAAAGAAAAATAAAGAAAAAATCTTATTTTGGCCAACTTTTGGATCTCCGATGATACGCAAAAAGAGATAGAATAAGGCCTATGATGGGTGGAATGAAAATTAGGCCACGAGGTAAATCCAATGACGTGAAAATGAGAGGAGTTGGAGTTACGATTGGGGAGACAGAAGGGTTTGAACACGTGGGTTTGAATTTGAAAAAAAAAAAAAAAAATTGAGAGAAATTTTTTATTTTTGGCTAACTTTCAGAGCTCCAACGACACAAAAAAAGAGGTGGAATAAGGTGTATGAGGGATGGAATGAAAACTAGGTCATGAGGTGAATCCAACGACGTGGAAATGAGGCGAAAGGAGTTACGACAAGAGAGATATAAGGACTTGAACATGTAGGTCTGAATCTGAAAATTTTGTTAAGATTTCTATTAGTTTAATTAGACCGAGATGCACGAAGGGGTTAAATTATGACACGGAAGTAACATCAGGATTCTAATTGTTAAGATTGAAATCTTGTGGTTTAAATTGAAAAACAAGCAAAATCCAATAGTTTTTTTTGTTTGTTTGTTTTTGTTTTTGTTTTTTGTTTTTGTAATTTACCTTAAAAAATTCTATCTTTTGTGGTTGGGACTCTAATTAATTAATTAATTATTTTTTTTATTATTTTAAAACCATTTTAAATCATCAAGGTGATGGTAGCAGATTGTGTTCATTTTTAATATGATCAAAATACTACCTAAATTAAAAGATGATAATTCCAAAATGCAACAGATTTTGGGCTGACCAAAAATTTCTAATTAAACATTTTGTAAAGCACATTAATAGAAATTCTCATTTAAAAGTGCTCTATATATATAGGCATACCTTTTTTTTTGGGTAAACTACTAATAGGTCATAATAGTTGCACTTAATTCCCATTAAGTCCTATTAAAAATAAGTTTTGGTAAAATTGTCGCTAAAAATAATTTTTTTGTGACAATTTTTTATATATATTGCTAAAAATTGACAATTAGTGACTTTTTTTGTCATAATTTTTATAAATTGTCGCTAAAACTTACAATTAGTGACTTTTTATATGACAAATTTTTCCTATATGACCTATTAGATAATAAATTCACTTATTAAGATTTACACGTAAGTACTCCTACTTTTTCCAGCTCAAGGGGTTGTCAATAAAGCACTAGCTTTATGCCCTACTGTTAACAAAAGCCTCATTTTGAGTAGAAGTCTTATAGGTAATTATAAGAAAAAAAATGTTAGCAACTTTTTCAATGGATATTTACCAATAAATTTTATCTCAGAAACAAGTATTTTAATTAGTTCCAATTTTTTTCTTTTTTTTTTTATCGATCTATTAAGTCCTGCTAGTGAAGAGTTTCGTTCTGTGTGTTTCTATTTTTTGATTTTGGTAGTGTTTTGGCAGATGATTATGCCTTTTTATTAATGTGACAGTTATCATGTGACACTCCAGCATGACGAGTATTATATGACACTCTAAAAAAATTAAAAACTCCTTAGTGCACATTTTCTAAATGTAACATGTGACACTCTAAAAAAATTAAAATTCTTTAGTGTATTTTTTCTAAATATAACATGTGACACTTCAATATAGTAGATATGATGTGACACTCCAAAAAACTAATAACTCTTTAGTGTATATTTCTTAAATGTGACGATGCGGCGGGTATAATGTGACAATTAAAACTCCTTAGTGTACTTTTTTAAAATGTGACGATGTGACGAGTATGATGTGACACTCCAAAAAAACTAAAAACTTTTTATTGTACTTTTTTCAAATGTAATGATATGACATGTATGGTGTGACATTCTAAAAAAAAAAACTAAAACTCTTTAATGTACTTTTCCTAAATGTGATGATGTTGAGGGTATGATGTGACAACTAAAAACTCCTTACTGCACTTTTTTCAAATGTGACGATGTGGCAGGTATGCTGTGATACTCAAAAAAGTAAAAAAATAAATAAAAAATTAAAAACTCTTTAGTGTACTTTTTCCAAATGTAACATGTGGCACTCTAACGTGACAGGCATGATGTAACACTCTAAAAACTGCATGTGATTGTAGCTTGCTTTTCGTGCTCCTTTTGGCTACGACTAGCCCTACAGTTCGAATTTTCGTGGTTCTGAATTTGATTTCATAAGTGCAATGTGAAATAGATAAACACAGATGAGTCCAAATCCGGAAATTCTTTTCGAAAATCGATGTTTGAATCAAATGCCAAAAATGGACTAATTTGCCAGATTACAGAGTCGCCACCTAAATATTTTTGAAAAATTTAGGAAACCTGAGACTCGTGCCAAAGGCCACTTATCCGTCATCACCAAAGTGTCTTGACTTGGTGATACTTAAAAAAAAAAAAAAAAAAATAAAAAAATAAAAAATTAAAAACTCTTTAGTGTACTTTTTTCAAATGTAACATATGGCACTCTAACGTGACAGGCATGATGTAACACTCTAAAAACTGCATGTGATTATAGCTTGCTTTTCGTGCTCCTTTTGGATACGACTAGCCCTACAGTTCGAATTCCCGTGGTTCTGAATTTGATTTCACAAGTACAATGTGAAATAGATAAACACAGATGAGTCCAAATCCAGCAATTCTTTTCGAAAATCGATGTTTGAATCAAATGCCAAAAATGGACTACTTTGCCAGATTACAGAGTCGCCACCTAAATATTTTTGAAAAATTTAGGAAACCTGAGACTCGTGCCAAAGGCCACTTATCCGTCATCACCACAGTGTCTTGACTTGGGAACTTAGGTACGAGAGGGGAATATCATGAATTGAGCACCCCACTCGCCCGATCAAAGATTGGCCTCTACTAATCATGATGTAATTCTTATTTACATCATATACTCTTGTTCCAATTATTAGGCTAATGTTACTGTGTGATGCATACAAGTATAGACTAATTTGTAAAAGTTGGAACACTTTGATTTTATGTTTGTTTGAAAATTGTTTGAATACGTACCACTTGAAAAGTGGGCTCGTATGTACATTTAAGGACATTATCCCAATTTAAGCAATTAGCATTTATCCACAGGCATTCAAACAGTTATATCACTTAAGTATTTAGCCTCATGGTATTCATGTTTGATGTGGCAACAATCACACGCATGCGATATACTAAAGCAATAAATGCCCACCTAGTACTCTAAAGAAAGCCAAAAGAAATAAAAGAGTTAAAAAAAAAAATACATGATTCTACGGATGCAAAATGACCAATGCAACACATGCGATCTGCAATTAATGAGCTTGGCTACTAATATGTCCCGTGAATCAATTTGATAGCATGCGGTTTGAGCACGTTTCAAAGAGTTAATAAATAACTATGTGAGTTAGAATGATGCGTCAGGCCTAATGCGTGATAACCTTGTCCCGTATTATGTTAATTAATCTTGATTATGATTGTAAATATGTGCTTAATATGACTTTGAGTGCTATTTATATGATTATATGTGTTTTTGAATTTTTATCTGTTCACCGTAGAAAAAATCTGTTGAACTTTCTACTATAGAATTTAAATTGGAGACTGTAGAGGTTTCAGAAACTGAAATTGACTGTATTATTGTAATTGGCATAATTTTTAGAACCTATGGTGAAATTTAATTAGAAATTGATTCAGATCAAAATAATTTGATTTAGAATGATTAAATTAGAGCATCATTACTTAGCCTTAATCAATTTGATTAGCCAAGCCTATAAATAGGCCTATATACACTCAAATTCCTTTTTTTTTTGAACTCATCTTGGCTAAAATCACATTCTAGAGAGAGAGACAGAGAGAAGCCATCCTTTTAGATTTTTGTAAGAGAATTCAAGATTTGAAAGGCTAGGCCCAAGAACTAGCTAGAAATTGGAAGATTGGAGCCTCTAGGTGAGTAATTAGACATGAATTTATGAATTTGAGTTGTAATTATATGAACTCAAAGATAAATTGTAATCAAGAATATGAATTGAATTGAATTTGATGAATTTGAAGTTGGTATGTACATGTATGTAAATAATTGTCATGAGTTTGCATAATTGAGTACAAACATGCATTTTATGATGAATTGAAGGCTATTTGGCACATGCAAGCATGATAATGTTGAGTTTCATGAAGATGATCATCAATTGTATTATTTAAGTTGAAAATGAAGCCTATATTTCACATGCATGTAAAATTCAAAATGATATGGAAATTAATTTACATGAGCTTTGAAGATATGAAGTTTGGTAACTTGTGTGATGAGGTTGTCAAGAAAAATGTGAAATAATTTTGGATTTGAATTATGATGTTGGACAAATTAGACTCAATTTGCTTATGTCCTCATGTTTTATAAAGATTTCCACGATTTTGTATCAAGAACATGGGCTTTGGACATTTGAAGATGTCTTTTGAAGCTTAGACCGAATTCTGGAAAACCCAAAATTCGACCTGTCCGCTCGAGCGAGGAAAGTCTCACTCGAGCGTGAAAACTTAGCTCCCAGAAGTTTTGCAGAGATTGCACGGTGGCTCGAGTGGTGGAATCTACGTCAATAGTCTTGCTCGAGCGTAAATTGCAAGCAATCAGAACTTTTGCAAGCCAAAGGAGGTCCGCTCGAGTAACCAAAACTGCGCTCCAGCGGAGAGCCCTTTTTCAGAAATTTTGAAGAGTTGTTTTGTGATTTATTTTCCATTCTCTTTCATCTCTACGCACTCTTAGGCATACATTGAGCATTGTAAATGACCAAAAAGGATAAGAAATAGGCCTAAGAGGAATATATATATTAGAAACGGATTGAATCGCTTGTGACCCATTATGTTTATGACATATGTAGGGTCAAGCACAAGGGCAAATCATCCGATAGATCACTGTGAGTAATATCTTATTAAAGATATATTCAAGTACGTTATTTTCCAAACATTACTTCTGTATGAGCCTTATGAATTTGTATTTTGAATTGTGGATAAATCGGTCTTTTGCATAAGACTAATTGAATACGAATATGATCAAGATCACGGATATGTGACACACATAAATATGAAAATGAATATGAAAATGAATTGGACCAAAGGCCATTTGACATAAACGAATTGGGCCTAAGGCCGTATGACATGAAGGGTTGGCCCAAAGCCTGCTTGACATAAACGAATTGGGCCTAAGGCTGTTTGACATGCCAAAGGCCGTTTGACATAAATGAATTAGGCTTAAGGCTGTTTGACATTAATGAATGGGCCAAAGGCTGTTTGACACAAACAAATTGGGCCTGAGGCCGTTTGATATGTTTGGGCCTGAGGCTGTCTGATGTATTAGATAGAATCATGAATGGGCCTAAGGCCGTTTGATATGACTGTTACACATTTCATTCATGTACTCATTTATTTTGGTATTATTCACTCAGCTATCGCTCACTTTTATTTATGTGTGTGTAGGTGAGCGAAGAGATGTCCAAACCCAACCCCAGTGAAAGACATGAGAGGAGTCAAGTTTTTTTGGAGTCAGCCCGAACGTCTCACGCATGAGACTTTGTTTTGTTTCTTTTATTTTTGATTCCCTTTTGTTAACTTGGTGAATATGTTGGATCACCATGTATATAAGCTTTTGTCTGGCTGATTGCATGTTGAAAGTTCCTGGACACATCAGATGTTAATTTTGACTTCATGTGTGAGTTATTATAAACTGTTTCTAGAATGTTTGCTTGACCATGTAAGCACAGCTCGTTGGACAAAATTTTTAAGTCTACTTCCATTTGGCCCCTAATATATGTCTGATTTTGTTTGAGGTCGTAGGTAATCTCATGATTGTTGTTATGACCTTAATCCATAGGGACGGGTTCGGGCCATGACATAATGCATGCAAGACAATGGATGCAATTCATGAGGAATGCTAAACAAAAACATGATGTTTTTAATTATCCATCATAAGCGGGTAAATAAAATGGAGAAAGACGTGGGGATGGAAGATATACACATTATTACAATTTGCCCTCGCACAAGAGGGTCCGAATGAGAGTCCAACTGTCTGAATTAAAACTAATTATTACAAATAACTACCTAATTTATTACAATAACAATAAATAAAGAATGAACAAGGATCCCAAGCGCGCCGATGAAGACAATCCTCAGAAATTGCTCTGTCCACCTCCTAGGAAACTGTTCTGTTTCACCCTTATCCACTGCCCTCTGTTTCTACAAAACACACTGTTTACCACACATTGGAGCCCAGTCGGCTCCTAATGAGCCGGCCGTGCCCTAATTTCTTGTAAAAATTTGTTTTTGTGCTCTAGGGTGAAAACAGTGCAGACAGAGCATTTTTAAGCCATGGTTGTCCTTTCTACTCTCCTCCATCATGAAACTCAAGAGAAGAGTGAATTCAATTCCGAAGCCATCAACGATCGCAAGTTAATTGCATGATGGTTTTGGATACGATTTGGACATAAATTTATAGATGCAATGAAAGGTGACCACTCCTCACTTTTATCATGAATTTAGCTCAAAGAGAGAGGTAGACATGCCTCAAGTTTCATCAAAACATCATGAAGTAACACATGAAGACTCTTGACGCGATGGACTCGGCACAACGTCCAGCCGAATCCAACCAATTTTATTCATCTTCATTATGTTGGCTGAGTTGATTTTAAACTAATTTTATTAATCCTTTGTGGCTTACCTTTCAATTACTTAATCAATTTGTCCGAAGTGGTTGTAAGTCCACTAAATGAGAAGAAACGCCAAACGAGAAGCGATTCTTCTCATGAAAGAGGGACTATACCTTGACGATGAACCTCCGTAGAGGTTAAGCCATTGAGCATAGGTCTCTTTCCTATGCCTTGAATGACCATCAATCTTTTAAAATAACTCTCAAACAAAAGAAAAGCAAGAAAGGAGGGAGGGTGCAGAAATGATTATGCGAGATTGATTATTAAAGTGAGACTCTTGCATGAAAACTAAGTAATAATCAAAAGCTATCAACTCGAAGGACTCGGTGTCTAAGGCCTAAACAATCGAAGTCATGAAGACTTGCAACACAACAAGCTAAGTATTCAAAGCATAAGCTATTTAAATAATTATAATAGCCCCTAAAGTGCAAAAAACAATAGCTAAAACCGAGAAAAGGTAAGTAAAAAGATTAGAGAAAAATCTATGGAACAAAGCCTAAGGAAGGGGGGGTAACCCCTCCACTTTATTTATTTATTTATTATTATTTTAAATAACATCTTTTAGCCCCAAAACAGTCCAAGAATAGTCCCAAAATAGCCCAAAAACAATGGCTAAAAGTGTGTTTAAAGAGCACAAAAAGATTGGCAAAAGCAAGAGAGATAAAGCTAGTAAGAAAGACTAGGGAGGGGTGGCTAAACCCTCCATTTTTGGACTTGCAAACCATTTTTTCCAGCCCTTTAAAACTCTAAAATTTAGTATAAAAACCAAAGAAAAGAGTGCAAAAACAGAAGGTATGAGCTATGGGATAAAATGCAAGAAAGGGTGTTAAGCCTTTCTACCTTTGGTAGCTCTTCAACCCCAAGTTCCAACACTTATAATGGATACAAAACATTAGAAAAACACAAGAAAGAGATAAAAAAAAAAGATTGAAATTAAAGCAAGGAAAAAGGTGACAAGTGTATACCTCTTGAAGAGAGCAAGCTTTGGTTGTTGATCAAACTTGATTCCAAACGCCCCCAAGTTTATGAAATATGGTTTGAAACTCTAGCAAAAAACTTCAAGAACAAGGTCTAATGGTGTATGTATTGTGTATGTATTGTTCAAGAATGTTTGAAGATCAAAGGAAGTAAGGAGGATGGTTTTAGCTCTCAATCTCCCTCAAAGCCCTTAGGAAAATCTTCTAACCTCAAAATCTGAATGCAAAGGGTTTATTTATAGAATTTTAGCCAATTTGGTTGAAAATATCTTCAAAAAATAACGGTTGGTGAATTCTTGCTGTGTGGGTAATTTTCTGACCACACTGCCCACCTAGTAATCAGCTGGAGAGCACCGGCAGAATAGATGGCTTCAGCAAACCTGTAACAGAAAGAAAAGGCTCCGGCGGTGGTTCTTCCACTCGGGGGCACTCCGACGATCAAGTCAGTACATCTCTCAAAGATAATCAAGTGCTAAACTCACAAGCTTAAGCATAAAATTGCGTACCTTAGTCCCACGGGGGTGCCTTTCTTTTATAGTTTACTCAATCCAAGTCCTACTAGAAGCCTGACTTCTATGGACTCCAATTTAGTACTTACTTTGGATTCCTTAAGAGATAAAGATAAACTCCCTAAGAGCTTTATTCTTATTTTAGCAAAGTCTTCTCTTTTCTCTAGGACTCTTGTCCCTTATCCGCTTATCTCGGATTCCGATATCTTCGGAGATAACCTCGGCCTCGCCAAGATAACCTCGGCATAACTACCACGACACGTGGCACCTCGGCTGACACGTCGGCGTCACCATGTCACGTGTTGGTACTCAGAAAATATATCCCCACAACTGCCCCCTAGGTTCTATTATCTCGGTATCCTGAGGTGATGGAACCTATATCGATATTTCTTTCTGCATATTGGCTCAAAAACTGTTTAGCCGAGATCATTTATAGGCCGACATGCCTTCATCAGAGAACAAGAACTCAAACGAACTCCCCTACGCGCATGAGCTGTCATGCACCTCTTCTCAATCGTTCCCCTTTTGTGTTCTATCTTCATTGGCCCGTGTCTGTGACGCGCTCATAAGCCGTCTTTCTTCCATCTGCGCCGTCTGACGCACGCGTTTCTCCAGGCGCAATAAATGCCGTGTTTTGCCGCCGCTTCAAGTTTTTGATAAAACTTTTCTTTCCCTCCTTACTTCTTTACTTTTGCACTCGATTTTCTGGCTTTCTCTCCCTCTTAAACTTTCTCAAATCCGCCATTACTCTAGCTTCAAGCTCTGCAACCGTCTTCATTCTTCCATTTCAGCGAGGGTTTTGCCGTTCCGTCGTGTCTGCAACCGTTGCCTCATCTCGGCGACTTTCATTCTGGCTTCATTTGTTCTGGTAAGCCTCTGTTCCTCTCACTCCCAATTTCTTTCTATGTGCTTTTGTCATTATTGCTCTGTTCAAACCTTTGATTTGGTGAACTATTCATCTGGATGCGTCTATTCCATGATTTCACTCATATTTTGAACACGTGCATTGTTTCAACACTTTTCTTGCCACTGTTCTTGACCTTTTACTTCTGTATTCTTCATGTTCTTGATAGCCCATCCTTGTTCTTTTTTCTGAAATTTCGCCTTTGTTTTCTGTTTTTTGTGTCTTTGCCAGACCTCTGCTTTCTTTCAATCTTTACCCCATAGATTTAGGTTTGGGATTTGTCTATAGAACCTGTCAATTCTTAGGAAAAAACTGAAACAATCCTTACCAGTATATACCTTGGGTTTCGCCGAGGTCCTGATAACCCCTTTAGAGCATCTTCTTTCTGAAACCTAGCTCTCTGATTTTAGGTCGACGTTATGGGTATGTGGAGACATAGGGTTAATACCCCGACCAAACTTGAGTACTTTAGGTAGGAGTTTTCTATTCCTGCCGATGTCCATCTGAGGCTAGCTGAAGATAATGACTCTATCATGCCCACAGATGATTCAATGCCCTTTCCTATAGTAGCTTTTACTGAGTGCGGACTCCGGCTCCCACTTGACATTCTCTTTCGCGAAATTTTTCACTTTTACAAGTTGAACCCTATGCAACTTGCCATAAACTCTTATCGAGTGATCAATGGCATCATAGCTTTAGCTAGGCAGGAGAACGCTAGGATCACCCTGGCCGACATTCAGTACTGTTATACCATGTGCCCCCTTAGCCTGAAGGAAAAGGGCTTCGTTTATTATCTTAAGCCGAGGTCGACAGAATACAAAATCGTAGCCGACCTCCCAGACTCCAACAAGGGGGCTGGAGATGACTATATTATTGCTTCGGGAAATTGGGAGTTTGGCGCAGACGAGGACGCCCATTTCTACCCTCTTCCCCAATCAATTAAAGAGGGCAAGGGTAAGAGCCCAGTATCAATACTTTAGTTGTTTCTATTCAAGTCTTCAATATTTTATCTGTTTCTAATGTTTGTTTCTTCTTGCAGACGTTCGTAAGTTACCAAAAGACTTTCGCTAGTCCTACGTTCCCAGTAAAGACTTAAAGAGGCTCCTAGATCTGCCAATCCAAAAGCGTAAGGCTCCACTGGTACTGAATTTTATTCCGACGTACAAGTCGACTTTGCCCGACGTTCCCAAACGAAAGAAGAAAAGCCTTTCTCCTCCTACTGCCACAACTCAAACCGTCTCTACATCACGAACAGATCAAGAGTCAACATCTGACCCAACCAATCAACCATCTACCTCGGCCCCATAATACCAGAAAGAAAACGTCGACGACAACTTGTCAAAACTGCTGAGATGGGTCGCCCGAAGCCTGTTGCTGTAGATCTCTTAGCCGACCTACCTGCCGACGTTGATGCTGTTCCAACCCAATCCATGCCCCCACCAAAGCCAAAAAGAACAAAAAGGGCTCAGCCGAAGGCCAAAGTGACTCAGGTTGAATCTGAGGACACTTTGCCTATTTCCAAACTGGCTGAAAGTAAGAAGACTTCTTCTGCTCCTGCAAAAAGGTCTGCTGAAAACCCACCCTCTGAGTCCACACAGTCAAAGAAGCCAAGGTCAGCCTCAGCTACTACCTCGGGGTCCAAGAAACCGGATGTCCCTTGGGCTCCCAAAATTACTTTGGAAGACAGGCCAATTATGTCCAGTGAAAGCGCCGACGACATAAATGTCGGCGTTGCCCTCAGCACGGCGTTGCTTCTTCCGGGTGACCTCGAGCGAAATGCTGAGTACAGTGAGTACGAGAATTACGCTCTAATGCTCCAACACTCCGTTGAAGTAAGTGTTCCTGCTTGGAATTTTCTTTCTTTCTGTTTCATACTTAAAATATTTTTTAACACTTCTGTTTTCTTTCAGGCCATCCAGCATGCCCATTCGTTTTCAATGCAAGCTTTTGAAAACATAGCAAAGTTGGTCGACCTGAAGAGAGAGGTTTCTGCCCTTAAAAAGGAAAACAAATTTCTTCAATTAAAGATGAAAAAACTGGAAAACCAGGCTGAGGCTGCCACCAAAGCCCAAACCCTTGCCGAGGAAAATGCCGAATCTGCCGAGGCTATTAGAAAGGTCGCTGAGGCCGAGAAGAGAGAGGCCGAGGACAAAAGGCCCAAGTGGAAAAGGAACTTCAAGATGCTTTATCCACTAAAGATGCTGAAATCAAGGCGGCCGATGAAAAGGCATACGCCCAGGGTATGGATGACGTCAGTGAAGAATACAAACTTCAGGTCAGGCAGGCATGCAACAGGGGCTTCTCCCTTGGTTGGATGTCCCTGATAAAGAAACTTGATCTTCCTGCCGATTCACCCTTCCGCAATGCCGATGCTATCCCCCTTCCATTTCCTCCACCTCCACCTCTAAGCCAAGCTGAAGATGAATCTGAGTCTGAATCTGAGGATGAGGATAAGGATGATAATGAAGCTTTGGTAAGGAAACCCAAGGATACTAGTGAGACCAAGTCCCCTCCTCAGGATGATCAAGTCCTAGACTTGACTCATGAGGAGGATGAGGAGGATGAGGAGGTTATCAAGGAGACTACTCCTGAGCAAGCATCATCTGATGTTCCTCAAATCGGCAAGAGCGTTGATGAAACCCTTGCCGAGATTGACGCCGAGATTGCCGCAGATGAGGAAGCCGAAGTATCTCTTCAGGAGACTTCTGAGGTTAAGATCCAGCCAGTTGCTGATGCTGAAAAGTCTTAGCTTTCATGTCTTTTCTTTTGCACCCTTGTACTTTGTTTTATTTTTTGGACAATGTAAGCTTCCTTTTATGGCCGATGTGCCTTTCTTTGTTACTTCGAAACAATTTACTTCTGGTAGGCCGTAGTGCCTTCTTTTGTACACAACTGCAAGTTTTTCTATGGATGCTTTTATCTTTTAATTTCTCTTGATTTGCTTCTGCATAGTTCTATACTTAGAATATTTTGTATGCCTTTCATACTTTGCCATCTTTGTGCAATCTTCTCGGGGTTACATATCTCGGGTATAATAACTACAAGCTTTACTTCGGCAAGATACTGACCTGCAAACTTTTCATAAATTTCAACAAGTGTAAGACATATGCTACTCAATGTCAATTTTGTGAATGTTTTCTCAATGTTTGAATCAAGTGTTTAGACAGTGATCTTAGTCTAACCTACTTGTAAATTGCTACCAATTTCAACAAGTGTTATTATATACTGTAAACTTTTCTCAAGTTATAACAAGTGTTTAAGCAATGATCTACTTGTAAATTGCTACAAATTTCATCAAGTGTTTAAACAATATACTTAGCTTTTACCTCAACCTGCAAATTGCTGCAAATTTCAACAGATGATCACATGTCGGCTTAGCATTATCTTGTAAATTGCTACAAATTTCAACAAGTGTTAAGCATTTTCTTTGGTTGGACCAACCTGTAGATTGCTATAAGTGTGCAATCTATAACCTCGGCTTCACTTCGACTTGTAAATTGCTACCAATTTCAACAAGTGAAGAGAAACAGTAATCTCGGCTTAACTTCAACTTGTAAATTGCTACAAATTTCAACAAGTGAAGATAAGGAATAATGTCGGCTTAACTTCAACTTGTAAATTGCTATAAATTTCAACAAGTGAAGATAAGGAATAATCTCAGCTTAACTTCAACTTGTAAAATTACTTACTCAAATTTCAACAAGTGAAGAATAAGAATCAGCTTAATTCCAACTTGTAAATTGCTACAAATTTCAACAAGTGAATTAAGGAATATTCTCGGCTTAACTTTCGGACTTGTAAAATGCTACAATTTCAACAGTGAAGATAAGGAATCAGCTTAATTCCAACTTGTAAAATTGCTACAAATTTCAACAAGTGAATTAAGAATAATCTCGCTTAACTTCAACTTGTAAATTGCTACAAATTTCAACAAGTGAAGAGAAACAGTAATCTCGGCTTAACTTCAACTTGTAAATTGCTACAAATTTCAACAAGTGAATTAAGTGTCTCTGTCTTCTTTCTGCCCCCAATGTGAACCTGAGTTCTACTTGGGTTCTCATTATTTATGTCTCCAAAAACACCAATATGTAACTTTATCAATCATATGTGTTTTAAAGAAAAGGGAAGAGATTTTATTGATGACATCGGCCAAAAATAGTGCACATCTAATGATAGAAGAATTTCAAATTACAAGGTGTTCTAAGGTCTAAGCAGTGCTTTGTCCTCGTTATCTTCAAGCCGATAAGCTCCATTGCCTAATACCGAAGTAATTCTGTATGGTCCTTCCCAGTTTGGGCCAAGCTTACCCTTTTTGGGATCCTTCTTGTTGCCGACGAATTTTCTTAGGACTAGGTCGCCGACTTGAAAATATCTTGGATTGACCTTCTTGTTGTAAGCTCTGGCAAGCTGTTGCTAGTATACTGCGAGCTGTATTGCAGCTTTCTCTGTTCGTTCTTCCAGAAGATCCAGATCTCGGGCTAAGAGTATGTCATTGGTGCCATTCTCTACTCCCTGGGTCCTGATCCCTGGGATGCCGATCTCTAATGGGATGACTGCTTCTATGCCATAAGCCATGGCAAAGGGGGATTCCCTTGTTGATCTTCTCGGTGTGGTCCGATATGCCCAAAGCACGTTGGGCAATTCGTCTACCCACTTTCCTTTTGCTGCCTGCAGCCTCTTTATTCCATCCAAAATTACTTTGTTGGATGCTTCTGCTTGACCATTACTTTGGGGAAAACTTGGTGTTGAAAAGTAATTCTTGATCTTGAATTTTGCACAAAAGTTCTTGATGAGTTTGCTGTCAAACTGTGTTCCGTTGTCGACAACAATTGCTCTTGGAATCCCAAATCTGGTGATGATGTTTCTCCATATAAAGTTCTTGACGTCTACATCTCAGATTTTGGCAAGAGGTTCTGCTTCTATCCACTTCGTAAAGTAATCTGTTGCTACTAGCAGGTATTTTCTCTGCCCAGTTGCCTGGGGAAGCTGCCCAACAAGATCCATGCCCCATTGGGCAAACGGCCAAGGGCTGGATACTGGGTTCCGGTCAGCAGCTGGCTGATGTATCAAAGGTGCAAACTTTTGGCATTGTTCACACTTCTTCACGTAGGCTTCAGCATCCTTTTACATGTAGGGCCACCAATACCCCTGGGTAATGGCCCTGTGGGCTAATGATCTGCCCCCAGCGTGGCTTCCACAAATTCCTTCATGAATTTCATATAGGAAATCTTCAACCAGCAAAGGGTGTATGTACCTTAAAAGGGGTCCAGTGAAGGACCTTCTGTAGAGGTGTCCATCTACTGTCAGACAGAATCTTGCCGATTTCAATCTGACTTTGTGTGCCTCCTTATGATTTTCTGGCAGCTTTCCTTCTTTCAGGAATACAACAATTGCATCCATCCAGCTTGGCCCCATGTCCACACACATTGCTTCCTGCTCTGTGCTCTCTGGTTCTATGCTCGGGCCCGACATATAGTCGATCATAATTGTTCTTGTTTTTCCAGTCTGTATTGAACTTGCCAGATTAGCCAACGCATCGGCGTGGGTGTTGTCATCTCGGCTAACTTGGAGTAGTCGGCAGTTTTGAAATAGGGCTACTAATCTGATGACCTCTTTTGCATATGCCGACATCCTTTCGTCCCTGGCTGCAAATTCACCTGTTGACTGGTTAACAATAAGTTGTGAATCACAAAAAACTATTACCTCATCTGCTTCTGCTGCTGCTGCCAGTTTTAGCCCTACAATTAATGCTTCGTATTCCACTTCATTGTTTGAGGCCTTGAACCCCAAACGGATGGACTGTTCTATTATTTCTCCATCTGGAGATATCAGCAGTACTCCTGCCCCCGCTCCTTGTCAGTTCAAACTTCCATCGACGAACAGTCTGAATGAATCGCCGATGTAGATGCTGCAGGGTCTGAGTTTTTCCTTCCTTTGCTCTTTTGCCCTAGGTTGGGATTCTTTTTGCTTGCTTGGACAACGCTCATCCTGGCTCAACGGAGCCCGATGTTCGATGGTTTCGTGTGTGAATTCTGCCATGAAGTCGGCCAAAACTTGGCCTTTAATTGCTGTTCTCGGCCTGAACTCTAGGTCATACTGGCCCAGGGCTACTGCCCATCTTGCTATCCTTCCTGTTAAGTCTCCTTGTTGCAACAAGGATTTCAGTGGGTGCACTGTTAGGACCACAATCTTGTGCGCCTGAAAGTAATGGTTCAACTTCTTTGAAGCCATTACTAAGGCTAGCATTAATTTCTCCAGTGGTAGATACCTTGTTGTAGACGTCCCCGAACGCCCCGGGAGGGAAATCCCGTTCTGTTCATTTGGGGTCACTACAGCTCAGGACTCTCAATTTGTCACGGTTCTTAATCTGAACCAAAGAGTCCAAATCCGGTAAATCGTTTTGAGAAACAGATTTTTGAAAAGAAGTGCCAAACATGGACTGCTTTACCAGATACAGAGTCGCCACCTAAATATTTTATTTTGGGAAAATTTAGGAAACCCTGACTCATTTGCCTAAGGCCACGTGTCCATCATCACCAAAGTTGCCTCGGCTCGGGAACTTGGGTACGATTGGGGAAGGTCACTTCGTGAGCACCCCCGCTCGCCCGATCAAAGATCCGGCCTCTACTAACATGATATGTTGCTTTTATAAACCTCATGTATTCTTATTCTGATTATTAACTAACTTTACTATGTGACGCACACAAGCAAGTATAGACTAA
>NW_021029858.1:231738-263089 GCF_004153795.1 Camellia sinensis | reverse complement strand
GTTAGTATGATGAGCCGAACTTTAAATGCATGCGAGACGAGTGTATGCAAACATGGGAAATGCTAAGGAAACATGATGTTCTATGCTGCCATTGTAAGCAGATAAATAAAAGGGAGAAAGAAATGGGGTTGGAAGACATACACCATCATTGCATATTTTGCCCTCATGTAAGAGGGTTCGAATGCCTAAATGTCCGAATTAATAGCTAACTATTACAACATCAAATGAATGAATTGAGCTAAACTAACTACTTATTATCTATTCGAATGAATTCTAATTTAACTAGCTATCTATCAACAAGGGTATTGTAACAATACTAACTACAACAATAATATACAAATGAAATTGCAACCATAATATTTAAAACAACCATAATTACAATAAGAATAATAATACAACAATGATAATTACAAGGATGCGAATAAGAATATTGATCCAAGCAACCATGAGAATGATCGTATGCACAGTGCTCAGAAGCTGTTCTGTCTGCCTAGACTGCTTTGCCTCACCTTCAGCCAATGCCCTCTGTTTCTGCAAAAGGTGACTGCTTACCACACATTGGAGGCCGGCCGGACCCCAATGAGGCTCGGTGGGATCCCAATAAGGCCCGCTGACCCTAATTTTCATGCCAAAACCTATTTTGTGCTCTGAGGTGAGGTTAGTGCAGACAGAGCCTTTCCAGGCCTTGTTTGTCCCTCTTGCTCTTCTCTGTCATATGAAACCCAAGAGAAGAACACATTCGCGTTGGAAACAATCAATTAGCACAAGTTGATGGCTTGATGATCCCGACCACGTTTAGACAAAATTGATAAATATAATGAACAATGACCACCCCTCCCTGTTATCATAAAGGCTCAAAGAGTGAAGTAGACATGCTCTAAGTCTTATCAACGTATCATGGATTGATAGGTGACAATTCTCGGAGCAATGGACTTGACATAACGTCCGGCCAAATCCAACAAACTCTAAACATTTTCTTTGTGTCGGTTTAGTTCATTTTAAGCCGATTTTATTAGTCATTTCCATTCTGTAATCAATTTGTCCAAAGTGATGGTTGAGTCCACTACATGAGAAGAAATGTCAAACGAGAAGTGATCTGAGGCATGAAAGAGGGACTATACCTTGACGATGAACCTCCGTAGAGGTTAAGCCATTGAGCATAGGTCTCTTTCCTATGCCTTGAATGACCATCAATCTTTTGAAATAACTCTCAAACAAAAGAAAAGCAAGAAAGGAGGGAGGGTACAGAAATGATTATGCGAGATTGATTATCAAAATGAGACTCTTGCATGAAAACTAAGTAATAATCAAAAGCTATCAACTCGAATGACTCAGTGTCTAAGGCCTAAACAATCGAAGTCATGAAGACTTGCAACACAACAAGCTAAGTATTCAAAGCATAAGCTATTTAAATAAATTGTAATAGCCCCTAAAGTGCAAAAAACAATAGCTAAAACCAAGAAAAGGTAAGTAAAAAGATTAGAGAAAAATCTATAGAACAAAGCTTAAGGAAGGGGGGGTAACCCCTCCACTTTTTTTTTTATTATTTTAAATAACATCTTTTAGCCCCAAAACAGTGCAAGAATAGTCCCAAAATAGCCCAAAAACAATGGCTAAAAGTGTGTTTAAAGAGCACAAAAAGATTGGCAAAAACAAGAGAGATAAAGCTAGTAAGAAAGACTAGGGAGGGGTGGCTAAACCCTTAATTTTTGGACTTGCAAACCATTTTTTCCAGCCCTTTAAAACTCTGAAATTTAGTATAAAAACCAAAGAAAAGAGTGCAAAAACAGAAGGTATGAGCTATGGGATAAGATGCAAGAAAGGGTGTTAAGCCTTTCTACCTTTGGTAGCTCTTCAACCCCAAGTTCCAACACTTATAATGGATCCAAAACATTAGAAAAACACAAGAAAGAGATAAAAAAAAAAAAGATTGAAATTAAAGCAAGGAAAAAGGTGACAAGTGTATACCTCTTGAAGAGAGAAAGCTTTGGTTGTTGATCAAACTTGATTCCAAACGCCCTCAAGTTTATGAAATACGGTTTGAAACTCTAGCAAAAAACTTCAAGAACAAGGTCTAATGGTGTATGTATTGTTCAAGAATGTTTGAAGATCAAAGGAAGTAAGGAGGATGGTTTTAGCTCTCAATCTCCCTCAAAGCCCTTAGGAAAATATTCTAACCTCAAAATCTGAATGCAAGGGGTTTATTTATAGAATTTTAGCCAATTTGGTTGAAAATATCTTTAAAAAGTAACAGTTGGTGAATTCTTGCCAACTGTCCTGTTTCTCGCCATTTACACCCAGTCGGGTGCCAAAACACATGGCCGGGCCTAAAAAGCAAGTCTGGAAAAGTTTTCATTGAGACCCAGCCGGGTCTAAATGTGCCACGGCCGATTCTAAATCAAACCGACCGGGTCTAAAAGACTATTTTTCAAGCCCGACTTCAAATGGGCATATCTCTCTCATCCGAACTCGATTTTAGGTAATTCTAGAGTCTAAATTGAAGCCTTGGAAGTTTACTTTCCAATGGTGGTAGCCCAACATCTAAATTCTAAGTGTTCAAAGAGATATTTCTAATTTAATGAAGGCTGCTCATTTCTATCTCAACGATTTGGTGCCTGACCTTTCCTAAACTAGTTTTCTTCCATCCCCTCTAGTTTATTTCAACTTCAAACCTATAAATAACATGTTTTAAATATTTTTCAAAGAGTTCACCTCCCTTCCATGTATCTCCAATTTGTCCTTACTCAGTTTACCGAAAAGTGCAATATTTTAAACGAAATGCGAACCTCAGAACATAGTAGAAACATTTGGAAAAATATTTTGAAAAAGAGGGTTTTAAGGTCTAAAATAGTTTGGGCCAAAATTGGGCGCAAGGTTTGGGATTAGAGCTTGAATCAAAAATTTTTTGCTAAGAATTCAAAAGATTGCACAGTGTAACTTTCATCATCGGCTGTTTGGAATAAGCGCCCAAGTCTGAAGGGTAGTCAAAAATGGGATGTCTACAGTTGCCCCTCTTTGACCGAGCTCGAAGTCATGAAATGACGTGAGCAAATGTGAAAGCCTCGAAGACGACCTATTTTGACAAGGCCGTAAGACTTGGGCAAACAAACAAAATGCAGATGTAGTTGGTTGAACCCGAGGGTGGCCTATATATCCCTTTGCAAGGAATCAAACCAGCGTAGTTCTGGGACAAGATGCAAATGATGTACAATATAAGCAATCTAAGCCACGAGCAGTGCTTACCACACAAATAACATAAAGAAATGGGGATGCAAATCAAACTACGTTTTCTATAGAAAAGAAGTGTGGGCACGAGCCAAATGACGCCTAACACGGGCTAAGTGCCTACATCCGTAATACTGGTCTCAGCGCAACATGGATGCTTACACATAACAGAACCATGTTTTAACGTGAAAAGGGTGTAAACACCTGCAAAACTATGTTTTTCGTAGAAAGAGAAAGAGTACAAGTAATTGGTTAGTATGATATAAGTGAGGAATGATCTACAGGGTAAAGACAATGATCCAAAATACTGAATGCAACAAGACAAAGTACGATGCAATGAATGCAATAGATGAAGTGAATAGGGGCGCAAGCCGAACTACGTCTTACCTAGAGAGGGCATAGACAAAAAGCAAACCACATCTAACACAGAAAAGGCGTTGATACCCTCAATACTGGCCTCAGCATAGCATGGGTACTTACACATGACAAAACCATGTTTTAACAATGGAAAGGTATGAACACATGCCAAACTAAGCATAACGTGGAAAGGATGCAGGTAATAAAATGGCACGTTGTAATATATAGATGCTATATGCAATGCAATAGAGGTAATAGATGTGATGCAATAGATAATAACTATGATGTAGCAGTTAGGAAGTGATGCCTTTAGAAAGTACCTTACAGGGGCAATCGGCGATGACTCACCTTATGCTGCTATGGATCCTTTTCTTCTTCTTGGTTTCAAGACTTCTTCCTTCATCTTGCACTTCTGAACCATAGGTACTACTTTTCTTCGTGGCTATGTTTGTAGCTTTCCCTATTCTCCAATAGGGTAACAGACTAGGTTAGTTCAGTATCCAGAATTGGGGGGTAGACGAGCTACCTTAACCTATGGGGCCGCCATACAGATTTCAAGCTGAGGATACACCCCTGGGTATTGAAACTAGACTTTAGTTTTGGAAATTCCAAACATTTGCATTCTAGGCATCACCATGCCAACTCTAGTTTCCACCGTCTCAGTTGGTCTCCTAGGAACTCACTACAAACACAGTCAGGTGGCTATACCAGACTGCCTAAAGTAGTTCGGGCACGACAAACACCAAAGAAATTGTACCTTTAGAGGATTTAAGGTTTCCTAGACCCATGTGAGTGCACAAGACAGTGCAGGTGAGGTGCACAAAACAGTGCGAGTGAGGTGTACAAAACAATGCTATTTGGATGCACAAGACAATACAATGAGGATGAATGTACAAAACAGTGCTATGTGGGTGCACAAAACACTACAAACTCAAGTGAATGCACAAAACAATGGGTTGCAAGGTGCACAAAACAGTGCGATACTAAAATGTATGCACAAAACAGTGCGATACTAAAATGTATGCACAAAATAGTGCGATGCAAGGTGCACAGAACAGTGCAAACTCAAGGTGCACAAAACAGTGCGAACAAAGTGAATGCACAAAATAGTGCGATACAAGGGACAGATGTACGAATGCACAAAATAGTGTGATGCAAGATGCACAAAACAGTGGGATGCAGGGTGTACAAAACAGTGCTATGAAAGTACACAAAATAGTGCGAACTCAAAGTGCACAAAACAGTGCGATGTAAGGTGCACAAAACAGTACCAGGCAGGGTGAACGCATAAAATAGTGTGAACTCAAGGTGCACAAAATAGTGCGATATAAGGTGAATGCACAAAACAGTGCGATAAAAAGTGAATGCACAAAACAGTGTGAACTCAAGGTGCACAAAACAGTGCGATATAAATTGAAAGATGCGTGGTATGTAGAGGGAAATGAGCAGTACTCAGAGTAATGTGTCATGTACCTTATGAAATGAGTGTAGGGCAACTTGCCACAATTTATTTGAAATGAACTTGCCACAACTTATTGAAATGTAATTGAAAAACACTGCGGAAGGTAACTCGATGAAATAGGAGCAACCAATCATGCAATTCAAATCACTCAGAATGTATGAGCGTGTATGCATGATCCAAAACACATGTATTAATCAGGGGGAAGATAGAAATCCCAAGAGAGTTTTGAAATGGTCGGAGACAACTTTCGAAATCTGAATCATATTAGAATCATCATGGGGATGTGCCCACCCTAATCCAAGGAAAAGTGCTCGATAAATGGCTCTGAGCAAATTGAGAGAAAGGTTGGGTTCATGTCCCTTGTTCAATTGATGACCTGATCAGATGCACTGAAAATTTCCCCTAATGTCTAGTCATTGGCCACCGGTTGAGTTCATGCCCCTTGTTCGATGGATGACCCGATCAGATGCACTGAAAATTGCCCCTAGTGTCCAGTCACTGGCCACCTTTTTCAACATGATGCAGGCACGTGCAATGGGGATCATCAGATTCTAAAACAGTTTTCAACCCATTAGACTCATGCTTCTCTTCTGTTCTAGTATGTTGAGAACTTACGCCAGTCCCCTCCAAAGCAGTGACGAATTCCTCATATACATTTTGCAATGATCATGAATATGATGCCCCTTGTATGGGCACTCTCAGTTTGTTTATAAATTCCATACATGGACTTGTTTTGAGTTTGGAGTGAACATTCGTGTATGGAATTTTGGTGATGCCGCTCTGTTGAACTTTAAGCGACAGACACAGTAGGGTGACTCGATGAAGAGCGTAGGCCGAGACAAACACCAGGCACGACACAGCTGAATTCACAACTGAACCAAAAGCAAAAGAAGACTCAAGGTAATTGATCATTCATGCCCCTAGTATTACTTATGTTCCCTTTAAAACTCAATTTCGTAAAACCCGAGTTTTGATTCACTTTTGCTTAAGTTCGAGATTCAATTGATAAGTTCAAGTATTGAAAATTTCTCCACTTATTGATTCAAGCTAGTTCTTTCTTACCCAACGCAAGTATGGTATGTGCAGCAGGTGGTGTAGCTTATGGATTGATGTGAAGCAAATGACGTGAATCGGGCAAGATGCTTGGGTCGAGACGAACAAGATGAATATGGTTGAGACCGAACTTCAGGATGAAGTTTCCTACATATCCCAAGAATGGGAATCAGGTCAACGTAGTTCATGGTTAATGTTCATTTGGGTGTTGACACTCTCCTTTTGCGCTCTAACTTTTGCCAACGTCGCCCCTTTGGGGTTTTCAACCTTGCGAGCTTAGTTTTTCTTTATTTCTAATTTTTTTTCATGCTTTAACTTTTTCCAAAGTCGCCCCTTTGGGGTTTTCAACCTTGCGAGTTCAGTTTTTCTTTATTTCTATTTTTTTTTTCATGCTCTAACTTTTTCCTAGGTCGCCCTTTCGGGTTTTCAGCCTAGCGAGCCTCCCAAGGATAGCGTTACAACATTTGCAGTGAATTTGATCAATAGTCATCCTTGCCTTGACACGAGAATTGACTTCACCTTTATTTGAGCTTGGTTCTCCATTCTCTTATACATGTCTTCTTCTTTTCTTTTGCTTCATTTTCAGGGTTGGTTCTTCTTGCAATGTGGTACCTCCTCGTATTGGCTTTCCTGAATCCAGACAAAAGTTTATTTCCTCACAGTTGATTGGATTTCATTCCAATGAATATCCCTGCCTTAATGGTTGACTTCTTTTCCCTTTCTTTCTTTTTTGTTTTTCCTTCTTTTCTCTTTTCATTTTCATTTTCTTTTTCCTTCTTTTTCCTTTTCTCTTTTCCTTTTCTTCTTTCTTTTCTTTTTTTCTTTTCTTTTGAAGTAATGAAAAAAAAAAAATCAGGGAGAGAAATTCTATGATTATGAGGTTTGAAAGCCACCTTGTACTTGCAGGTCTAAAAGCCACCTTGTGTTTGCCAAAATAATCGCCTAACGGCAAAGATAATCCCTAGGACAATGTAAAATACCGCGCACAATTCTGAACCCATCTTTGCAGGTTTTACAACAGAAACAGCTGAAGATGCAGTTTCAACTTTGGAGATCATGAAGGACTTTGCGCCAACAAGTCAGAATTCACTCAAACCATTTGGGGGATCTTTCTCAACACTCGCACTTATTAACGGAATCTCATTAAAAAAAAAAAAAATTTTTGTTGAAGCTTTTCTATTTTTTTAAAAGGTTACACATGCATTACTATAGGCACAATAAAATGATCAAAAACTTTACTCTCGCTTTCTTCTTGAAAGACAAAGACAAAAGGGTACATGAGAGCGACTTAGAGGAAGAGACTCAACTGACGCAACAACGCAAGAAAAGACAAAGAAAATAAAACTCACAACTCAACTATTTACAAGACACGATTCAAAACAAAATCAGCATCCTTAAGACAAAAGTGGGTTTTCATTATCTAAGTCCATCTGCAGAATTCAAAAACAACTTCAAGTAGCCTACAGGAGGGTACAGACCTTCTTGTAATTCAGCGGTACAACATCCACACCCAATAGGATTGATTTTAGGCCTCCATACTGAGTCTCACAGATTGACCCTCACAATTACCGCAGTTGTCCCCTCACATCTTTTTGACCATACTGGCTAGGGTCAAGGTTCGTTGTTGGCAAGCCACGGATGGGATATATATTATGGAATGGCAATCCATTGCGGTCAGGGAGAGGTTTATTGACAACTTTGGGATTTACAGGTGAGGTGATGACCTTATTGTGAATCAGGTCTTGAATTTCATGGCGAAAGCGAAAGAAACGATCAGTATGGTGACCGTACTGCTGATAGAATGTGCAATATTGGGTAGGGTCATGTCTATATGGGAGACGGTTAGGGAGAGGTCGAGGATTAAGTGATTTGAGATGCCCTTTCTCCATCAGTACCTTTAAGGTGACGGTTGGGCTCATATAAGATGGATGAAGGCTTGTTTTTGGGAGGAGGAGGCATCAGGTTTAGAAACATTGGCAAATAGATTGGTGGGTATTGGCTGGATATTCATGGGCTTGGGATTGGAATTCGGATGGGTGTTTTTGGTAAAACATCCCTTTTCATTGTTTGCCCTTAGAGTCAAAATGCTCTTAACCTGAGTGATAAAAGTGTCATCCATAGTCTTTGCAACGACTGTGAGCACTTGCTGCTTGTTCACCCCTTTGACCTTTAAAGTTCAATAGCCCACCGAAGATGTGCATAGGAATCAATACTTGCCTCGACCTTGTTCTTGCAACTTGCTTCAGCTTGGCCAGGGAATTGGGTGGCTATATCGAAGCGAGGCCCATTTGTTGTTGGTATGTCATCACCCAAACTTGAGATAGCTTCGGGTTGGCCCTTTCCAACTACAACTTGCCCCAAGATTGGGGAGCTTTTTGACGGGATCGAAACCCCAAATGTTAAATCTTCCACCGTTCCTTGAAGGTCTTCAATCATTCCCAAGATCTCAGCAATAGTGGGTTTGGCCATTGGTGCCCATAGTGTATTTGACCCAACTTGGTCTTGGTGAATTGGTTGGGTTAGACTCTTTAGAGTAGGCTAGACTGGTTCAAGTTTAAGTTTTGGGTTTTGAGATGATTGGGGTTCAAGTGTATCCATCATGCACAAGTCAATGCTTTTCTGGAATGAACACCTCAGGTGTGGATAAATGGGCTGGGGTGATGTATATGCTGGGTTTGAAGGTAGGAGGTAGTGTATGGATGTGGTTAAGGTGAGGATGAGGTACTTGGTCATGGTTGGGAAGTGGGTTGGTGGTGACATTGGGTTCTTGAGGTAGAGCTATTGTCTGGTTGTTAATGAGATTCTAGACATGACGAAGGCAGTAGCAACGATTGGTGACATGACCGCGCTGTTGATGGTACACACAATATTTAGTGGGGTTATGTCTAGCAGGAAGTGGGTTAAGAAGAGGTTAGGGATAAAGGGTTTTGAGATACCATATTTTCATCAGGACTTTTAGTGCGCTAGTTAGGCTTATATAGAGATGGTGAAAGTTCTGCCTTGAGCTCAGGTTGGGCTGTCTGTTTGTGGGTTGGTATTGGTAAAAGGGTCGACAATTTTGGGATTAGTAGTGATGGTATTGATTTTAGTGGGTTTAGGAATAGTGCTACTGCTAGCATTGGTACTCCCGGAAAACACCCTCCTTGTTGGTTCGCTTATTCTGGGAATAATCCCTTTGTTGAATGCACTCTCAATCTGAATCCCTAACTCATGCAAATTTTTGAAAGTGAACAGTGAAGCAACTATTAAATTTTGTAACATATCTAGCTCAAGGTTCTGCACCATTATCTGCACTTGGTCCCTCTCAGAAGGTCGATCTGTCACTTGAACCTTAAATCAAGAGGTTTAGCCAGGTATATATAGAAAAACAGCCTAACAGGTCGAAAATATCAAGCCTTGAACAGCTGGAGCTTTTGGGGGACAGTTGGCACAAAATATCTAGCTTTTTCAACAGTGGCCGACCGGCCAGAAGTGTGCATTGTTGGCCACTGATGGTGCCCGGTCGGTCACCAAAAATCTACTTCCAGGCCCAACTTCAAATGGGCATATCTCCTTCATCCGAACTCTTTTCCAGGTCATTCTTGAGCCTAAATTGAATCCCCGGAAGTCTACTTTCCAATGGAAGTAATCTCACATCAAAATTATAAGTGTTCTAAGAGATATGCCTATTTTAGTGAAGGTCACTTAGTTTTGCCTTAATTAGATTGATGCCTAACTTCAACCAGCGATGTCTCCCTTATCCGAACTCAGCTTTAGAAGATTCTTGAGTGTAAATGAAGCCCTGGAAGTCCACTTTCCAATGGTGGTGGCCTCACAACTAAAGTCCAAGTGTACAAAAAGATAGGCCTAATTTAGTGAAGGCTGCCCGGTTCTCTCTTAACGGTTCATGCCCAACTTCTTCCCCAACTAAGTTTTTCCCTCCACTCTTATTTTCTTCACCTCCAAACCTCTAAAAAATATGTTTTAAAATATTTTTGAAAGAGTTCACCTCTCTTCCATTTATTTCCACTTTGTCCTTGCTCGGTTTACCGAAAAGTGCAATTTTTAATGAAATGTGAGCGTCGGAACATCGTAGAAGAATTTTCAAAAATATTTTCAAAGAGAGGGTTTTAAGGTCTAAAATTATTTTGGTTAAAAAATGTTTTGGTCAAAAATGGGGTGTAAGGTTAGGATTTAGAACTCTTCTTGCTGAAGAAATTAAACATTTGCATAGTTTAACTCTCATCATCGAGTGATCAATCAGTGGCGCCCAAGTCTTAAGGGCGGTCAAAAATGGAGTGTCTACAGTACCCCCGACCGATGTTACACCTCTGCAGGTGGATTGACTAGTGTAGCATGAGATAAATGCACAAGGAGCCCAAAATGCTTAAGGGGCCCTGAAGTGCGACGGTGACGTAAAAAGTCACACACCCAACACTTGGAGAATAGACTGAAGAGCCAAGATGCCATTATCCAAAAGATGGCAGCCGGGATGGAGACCATGAAGTGGCAGTTAAAGAGAATGAGCGTAGCTAGATTGGAAAACCACAGTAAACGAGCCCATTCCCATCGTTCAGATGATTTGAGAAGTGAAGAAGCACTTGCACTCTTTACAACTAGAAGCTTCAGAAAGGAAGGTTCCCCATCACCGATGGAGAGGTCCTATACTAAAGACAACAGCCATTGCCTATTGCAACCTACTTCGACTTCTAGGCACTCCTACATTGCTCTTTCAGGTGACTTGAGGGATGTGCTAGAGCGAAAAGCAAGGCTGACGGAGATCCAGAGGGTGCCGATGTTGTAGACGCTCAACAAGATCACATCAGAACATAGCAACTGTTATGTTGC
The DNA here is from genome assembly GCF_004153795.1 of Camellia sinensis. Classification (NCBI taxonomy): domain Eukaryota; kingdom Viridiplantae; phylum Streptophyta; class Magnoliopsida; order Ericales; family Theaceae; genus Camellia; species Camellia sinensis. Next base: position 252,165 of record NW_021029858.1, on the reverse strand, counting down.
CACCATGCGCTGTCGCATGCCCACTTGCAGATAGGGACTTGGTGAGGCTGAATGCCACCCATTTCTTTCCATAAATTGAGAATGCATCGCTCCCAGCAGGCTTCCACAAGCCTAAGTTCAACCTTTATGATGAGAGGCCTGACCCTTAACTACACGTAAGTCACTTTCACCATGCCTTAGTTGTTCACAAGCATAGCGATGCCCCCTCATGTACATGTTATTCCCAACAAGATTGGGTGAGCTAGGCCTCAAATGGTTTGACAGACTGCCATATGGGAGCATTCATAATTGGCATCAGTTGGTTGGAGCATTTGTTACCAAATTTGAGACAAATACAACAGGGCAAAAAGAGGTCGACCATCTTTTGGGAGTAAGCATGGAATATGGAGAAGCTTTGAAGGCGTACAACACTAGGTATTGGGAGGCATTCAAAGTGATACATGATTGCCTAACTAACCTAGCTATCACTCAGTATAGACGGGGTCTACTAGTCAGACATAGACTGAGGGATTCACTCACAATGACTCAACCTTGATTGTTAGAATTGTTGATGCAAAGGATAAACGAGCATATAAGGGTTGAGGATGACGCATCTGCAGCTACCACAAAGAAAAATTAGGTAGCGGCGAACAAAAAAACTGTAGGAAAAGTTCATATTGTCGAACAAGAGGAAAGCCGTAAGGACAACCACAAAAGAGAATAGAGCCACAACTCCAACCGCGACAGAAGTTGCTACGACAACTGAGCACACAACCCTCGGGATGAAAAGAAAGAAGGAAAACAAATGCAGAAAGCCCAAACACATCATCACCATGGTCTTCAAAATGCCAATCTACCACATCTTGAGTGAAATCCGTGAAGAATCGTACGTTCGGTGGCTAGCCTGACTGGGCGATATTTAGTGGAGGTTCAATCCGAGGTTCTGCTGCACCTTCCACAACGGGGCATCGCACAAAGGATTGCGTGCCTCTAAAGCAACATTTAGAAGAATTGGTAGCCACGAGGCATCTCGACAGATACATCAATGAAGGCGTCAAGGAAATACCTCTAAGGCAAGTCGAGCTTGATGGCTTGGGTGTCGTGGATTCCCCACCCCAGGAAGTTATTAATGTGATTCACAGCATTATTGAGCCAACGCGGGTATGTGAGCACAGAGGGATGATTAAGAAAGTAGAACATATGAGTGAAGTGTTGTCCATTAAACTTAAGGGAAAAAAGGGAAGAGCTGAAGTGAAGGACATCATGACCTTCTCGAGCAAGGGTTAGGAAAGAATGGAAACTCCCCACAATGATGTTTTACTCTTGACATCATAAGGATCTTGATTGACCAAGGTAGTTCGATTGAATAGTTAAAACTAGAGAACAAAGACTTGGCACCCGTAACTTCTCCCTTGGTTGGCATTAACTCGCAACCGAAATGGCCTTTGGCAAGATCATATAGCCGGTCAAAGCAGGGTCAGTCACTAAACAAGTCGAGTTCTGGGTTCTAAAGTATTATCTATCTACAACTTGACCTTGGGACGTGGGTGGTTACATGCCATGAAAGTGGTGGCGTCAACCTACCACCAGGTCATGTGCTTCTCCTTTGCTATGGAAGTAATCGAAGAAGTTTGGGGGGACCAAGTGATGTCCAAGCAATGCTTCACAATAGTAAATGGAAGTCGTGCTACCAAAGGCTTTGTCCAAATGGTGGAAGGGCGAGAAAAATAGGAAGTCCTGAATGATGTTAGGAAGCGGACCGGGGAGAAAGCTGTAAAGGATTTGGTGGAAGTTCAGATTGAAAACAATGACCCAAGCAAGATCTTTCTGCTGGGTTCATCCCTGTCCAGTGGAGAGCGGCAGGAAATTGTGGATTTTTTGGTTACTAACTTGGAAGTGTTCACTTGGACACCTTACAACATGCTTGACATAGATCCAAGCTTCATTTGCCATCAGTTGAATATTTTAACAAGCACCTGCCCTGTTGTACAGTGAGCTCGGCGATTAACCTTCCATTACGCCAAAGTTGTCACGAAGGAGGTGGAATGTTTGCTAGAAGGAAGGGAAATTTGAGAAGTGCACTACCCTAAATGGGTCTCCAATATAGTAGTGGTGCCAAAGAAAAATGGAAAGTGGTGAGTGTATATCAACTACAAGATGATCAACAAAGCTTGCCCCAATGATAGTTTCTTGCTGTTAAAGATAGACCAGCTGGTAAACCTCACGGCAGGCCACACAGGTATAACTTCTTGGATGCATATTGCAGATATCACCAAATCGCCATGTATGAGCCAGACAGAGAGACCACCTCTTTTACAACCCTGAGATAACTGTACTGTTACCAAGTCATGCCCTTCGGTCTGAAGAATGCAAGGGCCACCTTTCAGCAAATGATCACCAAAATATTCACCCTTTTGCTTGATCAAACAACGGAGGCCTACATCGATGACATGGTAGTCAAAAACAAGTGTCTATCTAACCATCTAGGCAACGTTGCTGAAGTGTTCAAGGTATTTAAGCATCACAAATTCTGCTTGAATGCTTCCAAGTGCGCGTTCGGCGTAGGGTAGGGAAAATTCTTAGGCTTCTTGGTGACCCATCGAGGAATAGAGGTGGGTCCCTCACAGATTAAGGCGATTTACGAGCTGGAGAGCCAAACTTAACAAAATATGTGCAACATCTCACAGGGATGGTAGCCGAGCTAAATATATTTATTAGCAGGTCAACAAATCATTGCAAGCCATTTTTTCGAACTCCGAAGTCCAAATTCCTTTGGGATGAGGAATGTGATCGGGCTTTGGCGGACTTGAAGGAATACCTGTCCTCTTCTCCACTCCTAGTGACTCTAGAGCCTGGATAGGATCTCTTCCTTTACGTGGCCATTTCACAACACACCGTTAGCTTAGTGCTTGCCCGAGCAAAAAGAATGCAACACTTGTCGATCTTTTATGTGAGCAAAACTCTGCTCCTTACAGAAACAAGATACTTGCCCCTAGAAAAGCTCACCCTGGCACTAATGATGGCCTCTAGAAAATTGGCACACTATTTCAATGTTTACACGATCATAGTATTGATCGAGTTCTAATTGAAGGCCATATTTGAGAGAGTAGACTTCTCTGGTTGCATCTTGAAGTGGGAAATTGAATTGGGGTAGTTCGACATCAAGTTCGAGTTAAGAACTGACATCAAAGCCCAAGCGTTGGCTAACTTCATTGTCGAGTTCTCGCCAGGAACTCATCCAGTTTGCATAGTGGATCTTGTTGACGTGACCAAACAAAGGGGGATGGACACTGTAGAAATTGCACGACCCACGCTCTCTCTAAATGATCCAAACCTACCAGCCAAACAAAACAAGGAAGGCATTACAGAAATTATGTGCCAGACCAATCAAAATGGGGAAGACATTACGAAAGTTGTGTGCTAGACCATCAACTTACCAATTAAAGGGCGGCCATGACTTAGCCATGCGCTATTGGGTTTGGGAATAACAAGTCAACCTGTTGGACCTAGCAATGCATCGCTAGGGGAGAAGTGGTCATGCAAATTGCGGTCAATAAGAGCGTGCTTGAGGTAGAAATAGCTGAGTCATTAAGCAAAAAGAGAGAATGATTATTCCTTCGAGAATTTCAAGACCCTTCAATGTGTTGGAATTTGTTCGCCATAGAAATGTGGAAGCTTTTTGTTGATGGTGCCTCAAATAGGCAAGGCACCGGACTAGGTGTAATTTTGATCTCACTAGATGGTCTGGCCGTAGAGCATTCAATCTCACTTGGCTTCCCTACATCTAACAATGAGGCTGAGTACGAGGCATTGCTAATCGGGCTAAAAAGTGCACTCCTATTAAGAGCAGCAGCGCTAATGGTGTACAACGACTCCTAACTCGTTGTTAACCAAGTATCTGGAGAGTACGAAGCCAAGAACGGGAAAATGGCCAAATACCAGGCCTTTGTAAGGGAGGTGCTCAAGAATTTCCAAGCAATTAGAGTTGAGAAAATTGGCCGCGAAGAGAACAGCTAGGCAGATGAGCTAGCTGGATTGGCTTCCATGGCAAGAAAATTGATACGTAGCCCTCTACTGATTGAATTCCTTCCAAGGCCTAGCATTGAAGAACCAGAAGCGGCAGAAGTCCTTTGTGGCAAGCTAGAACCCTCTTGGATGGACCCCATCATAATATTTCTAGAAGACAGAGTTCTGCTAACTGACAAGAAAGAAGCAAACAAGATACGGGCAAAGTCTGGGCGATTCTGGCTCTACCATCTGACAACTTGTACAAGAAGTCCTTCACAGGGCCATACTTGAAATGTATCCATCTAGGCAAAGTCGAACCTTTTCTTTTTGAAATACATGAAAGCATGTGTGGAAGCACATCAATGAAAGATCTCCGGCTTACCACGCTATTTCACAAGGATATTGGTAGTCGAGCATACAAGTTGACACATAAAAGTATGTGACAAAATGTGAAAAGTGCTAGAAGTTTGCACACCAGATTCATCAACTAGCAAGAGAACTCCTTCCACTTACAAGCTGATTGAGGCCAAATTGTACAACACTGAGGCCGATAATTACGATCTCGTAACCTTACTTGCCAATTAATTTGTATATTTTATGTATGTTTAATGCCAAGCAGGTTGGATGCGGTTGGAGCACAAAATGAGCAAAAACACAGCATTTTAGCTAGAAAAGGACTTGCAACACGTGCGAAGGACCATTCACGCACATGCGGCCCAACCAAATAAGCCAAACAGTTACTACAAAAATTGCACTTGTGGAGGGTTTTTCCCGCACGTGCGAAACCCTCTCCGCACGTGTGATGGTATTTCTCGCACGTGTGGTTGTGTTTTGAAAAGTATGCCCGATGTTTTGAACCTGTTTGGGTAAGGCTAGAGATATAAAAGGCAAAAGAAAATGCCGGATTAGGGTTCTGAAAATGCTAAGAGAGATGAAGGGCTAGGGTTTGGTAAAGGGGGATTCTCAAGCTTGAAGATCAATTTTCATGGGAGTATCTGCTTCTTCTATCTCTTCCCACTGCGCCACGAGTAGCTAGGCTCCTATTTCTAGGGTTTTGATGAAACCCTAGCCAAGTAAATAGGGTTTTCTTTTTGATTTTCTTTTATGTAATGGTTTGAACAATTGTATGGTTCTCAACAAGTTTTCAAATATAATTTTCCTTTATTTCTTCAAATATTCTTCTTTCTGTGATTGTTGAATGCTTTCCATACAATGGTTTTATATTCTTTCATGGTCAAGGTATGAGATGAGCCACACTATGAGGGACGAGTCGTGTTGCTACCCTTGTTTAGAGTAAACAACTCATACTACTTAGATGGTTCGTTCCTATACATTGAATGTGTTAATTTTTTTGATCAATGCTTCGAGCTTGTAGTTGCGAAGTATTATTTAGTTCGAACCGTAACATAATTGATTTTCAAAATGAAATCTTATTTATGTAACTAGTGGTGAATTAATTACCCTAGGTTTTTCCAAAATCAGTAACTTCATCTTTATTTATAATTGCTAGTTTATTCGCTTTGTTTAATTTAATTATCATTAGGTTATGAACACCATCTCTTTCATCAAAATTAATTTAGAAATTTAACAATTAAATTAGTTTAATTTCCCGTTTGTCCTTGTGGATCGACACCTGGACTTACCGTTATTCTAAGGAATTTGGTATAATTTAGTGTTTATTTTTGGTGTGTAAAACGACCCACCACCAGGCCTTGGCCATTCTTAATGTGAGGGTTGGACATAGTGGGACCACTCCCAACCACACCAGGCAATCACGGTGATAGATTACTTTACCATATGGGTAGAAGCTGAACCCCTGGCGACCATTAAGGAGAAATATGTGAAGAAATTTGTTTGACAGAATGTTGTGACATAGTTCGGAGTTTCCAAGGCCTTGATCTCCAACAACAACACAAGATTTGATGGAAAGCTCTTTAGAGGATTCTGCGAGGAACTAAAGATAGAATTTTACAATTCAACACCGGCCTGTCCTCAATCGAATAGCCAAGCTAAAGCATCAAACAAGACCATCTTGGACTGATTAAAGAAAAGGCTAGAGAAAGCAATGAGAAAGTGGACCGAGGAACTTCCTAACGTCCTCTGGGCCTACTGAACAATGCCTAGGCAATCAACAAAGGAGACACATTTTTCCTTGGCTTATGGCATGGAGGCAGTCATCCCACTTGAGATCAACATGCCTACCATCCGGAGTGAAAACTTCGACCAAAACTTGAACGCCGAAGCCATCACTCTAGAATTGGACCTCATCGAAGAACACAGGGAAAAGGCGTTAATCTATGTCGTGGCATATTAACAAGAGCTTTCCAGGAAGTACAAGAAGACGGTGCATCCTAGACAGTTCAAGATTGGGGATTGGGTTTTATGTAAAGTAGTGGGCAACACCCTGATACCGGGCGAAGGAAAATTGGGAGCAAATTGGAAGGGCCTCATAAACTGGTTTGGCAAGGCAAAGGGGCAAACTACCTGGAAGATCTGGATGGCCAAGTCATACCCAGGTCGTGGAACACAACAAATCTAAAGTTGTTTTACTTTTAGTTCTGCTCGCAATGTAGCCCCCTCCACTTCACAATATAATTTCCCCAAGCTTCGTTGAAAATCTATTATTGCAATGAAAATAATGGTTCATCTCACTGGAAAAATTATTGTACTTTTTCTTGTTGTATCGCCACCGACAAGGGGCAACAAGCTACCCAGCTAATTTTTCTTGGCAGATGGGGTTGATGATGTGTTCAACTTCTAAGCTTATTGCCGAGTTGATTTTGGTCTGCAGGTTGGGTTGATGATTTGTTCAACTCCTAAGCTTATTGCCAAGCTAATTTTGCTCAGCAGGTTTGGTTGATGATTTGTTCAACTCCTAAGCTTATTGCTGAGCAAAATTGGGTTGATGATTTGTTCAACTCCAAGGTTATTGCCGAGCTGATTTTGCTCGACAGGTTATCCTAATACCAAGTTAAATCTGCCTGGCAGTTTGGGTTGATGATTTACTTAAACTCAAGACTTATTACTGAGCTAAATTTGCTCGGCAAATTGGGTTGCTAGCTTAAGGTGTTTTTTTTCTCGGTTTATCAAGACAAGCATGCATCAATTTGGAAATCAAAGATGGTAAAAACTTGAAAATTCTCATTGATAGTTAAAGTTAAGTACAAAAGGTGAGGTAGGTAGCCTGGTTACAATGTTCAAGTAAGAAAAAGAAAATAAATAAATAAATAAATAAGTCAAAAAAGGTAGGGATAGGTCATCAGTAAAATGATCGCTATCAGTAGCTCCTTCTTGCTCGGTTACAGTAGCCTTTTTGTCTACACTAAGCTCGGCCGGCATAGCTTCTGCCTTTTCCTCAGCCTCCTCCTTTTGCATGGCATTAAAGACATTCTCTGCATAGGGGACCATGTACTCTGGCAGGAAGTGGAGGAGAAGAACGGTGAACACCTCGGTCAAAGTCCCATGGTTGAGCTTCTTGTAAGCTACCTTCCAGTCAGATTGGAAGAAAATGTTCCTAGTGGCCTCGACCTACTTTGAGTAGCTCTCATTGGCTTCCTTGAAGCCTCTGTCTTTGGCCGTCTTCTTGGCTTTAGCCATCTATATCTTCAACTCTTCCAGCTCGGCGTGCGCAACATCTTGCTCCCGCTCGGTGCTGTCGAGTTGACCGACAAGTCAAGCATTGTCTGCATTAGCCAACTCGAGTAAGGCTTTGGCTCAACCCAGCTTCATTTCAAAACACTTTCCTTGTGCGGTAGCGTTAGCTACTTTGTTTCATTATGGACCAACCCGGTCCATCACAACGTGCGTCTTCTGAATTGCCAGCAAGACGAAGGTATTAAAAGGTAAAACCGAGTTAAAAGTTAACAGTTTTTTTAATGGAAACTTACTATGGTCATAGACTTCACTACGGACTTGACAATCTGGGTCTCCAAACATGGTCAGCCCCAGTCACAGTCAAGTCACCCAACAACAAAAGTTACTTTGACAGATCCAAGGCAAGGAGCTGCTCTTCGTCTCCCTTGACAAAAGTGTCAGCCAGGATGTCCTTTCCCCGGTGTTTCAATTTCAGTTGCTAGGCTGGAGTAGGCTCAACTGCTTTGACCACTTCCTGATGGTTAGCTCAATCACAAACTCAGCTAAAGGATCAGTTGAACGTGCCCTATTGCCAGGCTAGCAAGATAATGGGACAGCGGTAGAGGCCAAGGCCAGCACAATTGCTGAACTCTGTCCGACAGATAGTGTGGACAGCAGAATACTGCTCGGTATCTCAAAGGAGGTTGCTGTGATAAGATTCTTGATCCTATTGCTCTTTGTCATTTCCTTGTCCTCGGTTAACCGAATTAAGGGAATGTCTAGAAGGCTTAGATAAGAAATTAGTGACTTTGCTCTTCCGCTTTGCTGAATATCAGTAGCTTATCATGTAACTGAGTAGATCGTGGTGGCTGCATTTCTTGTATCTTAGTGCGGCTCTTACTGTTGCTTCGTCAGGTTGGGATACAATGTTTGTAACTCGGCAATACCTGTAAGAAACGTTTGTTAGCTCGGTAGAACAAGAGCAAAATAAATTGACTGATTTTGGAGTTTGGCTTACATAATGTACCAATCTGGCACGTCAGCAGTTTTGTACTTGCTAGTTACCCAGAAGAAATCATCGTCGTAAAGGTCTTTATCCGGCGTGCTAGTCACTAGATGTTCTCTACCCGGTCTTATCTTTAAATACCAATTGAATCCATTGCTAGTGTGATCGAGCATGTACTGACGCACCATCTCAGCTAGTCCAAGGTTCAAACTGAGCCAGTGATTAAGCTAGGCCACTCCATTGATTATTCTGAAAGTGTTGGTAGACACTTGTGTGGGGCACAACCTAGTCTGTCTTAAGAACTCATACATTAAGGGCTGTACTCGGAACTAAAGCCCTCATTCTATGATGGATAGCATGGTGAGGGGGCAAGCGTTCTGTCTGCCCCAGAAAATAATCCTTTCCTTGACGAGCTCAAAGTGCACGTCGGTTGGGATGACGTACTCCTCATGGAGCTCAGCTAATGTGCCCGCACGTGTTTACCAGGAAGTGATATCGCTCCATGTATTTGCTCGGCAAAGTGTGTCGGTCAAGTCATGCAACGAATGCTCAGTCTTTGAGAGCACTTGTATTGATGTGTCGGGTCTCTTAGGATTCTGCATAGTGAAAAATCACAAATAAGTGCAAGTGACGCCGTAGCCGCATGCATGAGCACGGTTCTAGCTTAGTCTTGTAGATAAGCTGGATATTTGCTCAGCCGCACAAACAAGCTAGGTTTTAGCTCGGTCGGTAAATGAGCCAAATTATAGCTCGATTTTGTGTTAAGTAGGGGCTTAGCTCGGCCTCACGAACGTGTTTGGTTCTAACTTAGCCACGCGAGCGAAGCGGATTTTACATCAGTCCTGCAACCTCCTAAGTTATTTTTTTCATAGCTCAATTTCTTCAAACTTTGCAAACATGAAGTTTTCTCGGTTGGGTTATGATTTTGGATCAAAAGATGGGTTTGGCCCAGTTCTTTCTATGTTCATCCCGGAGGATAAATTGTGCGATGAAAAATCATAGCAAGGGAAATTCAATGCTAAGGATGACCCAAAACTCTTGTTTATTCTAGTTTTTAGTGGTTTTTGGGTTCTATTATTATCTTTTACATGCGAATAATACAGTAAAAGCTAAAGAACAGAAAAAACTTCATAGACGGTGATGAAGAACACTTACGGGAATAGAGAGCTTGTGGGGTTAAAACTCCAATCGGTGGAAAATGTTATGACGAAGGAGATGAAATAGAATCTTCAACACAAATGCTCTAATTAGGGCACAAGATGCGAAAAATTGAGGTTAGGAGTTCTGGTTCATAGGGTAAGCCATCGGTGAAGATGAACAGTGGAGATTAAGGGACGTGGCGTTATATATGTATATAACACTCGAAGAGGCACCAAGATTTGAAAACCTTTTGGGAAATCATGCCCCTTGTCATGAAAAAATGGCATGTGTCTGTAAGAAGACATTCTGTCAGTATATTGGGGGGATCATGCTCCTTGAAATGTAATATTCAAACCATGCAATTCTTCCAACAGGGCAAGATATCTAGCTCGACCAATTGTAGTAATCCAAATCATGCTGGAGCAGATCAAATTAAGGGGGAATTGAGAGGGGAGTTTTGATCATGCAAAATGAGTCGAGTTGTCGATATGATAGGCCAAGCGCGGCCCATCGGTTTGCGGTTAGCTGGGTGAAACTGAAAGACTAATTTGCCAAATAGAGCTGACCGAGCTCTTCTATCTTGGCCGAGGTCTTCTTCTGGTTGATCGGGCTGAGCTCAGCGAGCTGTGGTAGGCCAAGCAGAGTTGGGCCGTGGTAGAGGGCAAAGACACCGCTTGCGTGTTTACAACCGAGTTGATAGCTCAGTTGAGCTTTGGATAGCAGCACGGTGCAGGTATCATGGGTAATGATCACGGTCCTAACCAAGCTATTGCTAGCTCAGCCAAGAGTGTCTCAGTTGAATGCTTCTCGTGCCCTAACGGTTTGTTGGTGACAAACAATGACCTGTCCAAGTTAGTGATATTCCTGACAAATACATGTGCATAAGAGAATAATATAACATAATGTTCTTACCCAAAGACGATGGAGATCATGCGCACTACATGGAAGAATAAGACGAGTTGTTTGTATAGAAGCCCTGGACTTCAGGGTGGAAGGTATGCAATCTAGAATACCCAAAAAATACTCTCTTATTCTCTCTTATTCTTTGAGGGTGCTAACTAGACCATCGAGGGGGTTTTCTGTCAAGACATCTGCCAGTTAGCTCACATCTATTGTGTTTGCAGGAGAAACGACATTGTTAAAGTGAGCAGAATACGAAGGCAATGAGTACAGAAATGAAGATTATTTACTCCTCGCACAATTCATATATAAAAACTTATACAAAAAATATCATAAAAATGTTATGACAGTGATATTGTGGTAAATATAAATCATGTTTATGGGTATTTTGTTTTAAAGTGAAAGGTCACCATTAAGTTATATCATTGTGTTTGAAAATTTTCTATATAAAATTTATGTTTGTATATCATCACTCAATAAGGATATGTTTAGGTAGAATTTAATGATGGAAAGTTATAAATATAATCATGATGGCAAGAAGAAGAAATTGTAGAAAAAAATGGCAAGATGATATTATTTAGAAAATTTTAGGACATGACATTAGCAATCCAAAGAGTAATTTATAATAAAATTACAAACCTTAAGGAGAGAAATGTAATTTTTTTAATATGAATGAGAGATTTGTATTAAATAAAAATCTCAAAAGACGTCAGTGTAATTTATCAATTTTTAAAATGTATATCACGTGTAATTATGATAGTAGATAGTACTATCTTATAATATTACCACCTATTAAATAATAGTGTCAAGCCCAATAAATTTTATTGTATTTATACATGTAAAATTGTTAATATATATATATATATATATATATGAATGATAGTACTATTGCCTAAAATTGCTTAGCAATTTGTAAATTAAGTTATTAAGACAAAATTTAACATTTGAATGGCTAAAAAAACTTTTTACATTAGATTTGCTTTTAGATGATTACCATTCATTGAAGATTGAAGAAAGGTTTTTTAACTAGAAGAAAATGTAATAAAAAAGATAATCATCATTAACTACAAGTTAGTGATGAGGCAGACCCATAGAATCACCATTATGATTTCAATTATTGATCACCATTTACATATCGTTTGGAGTTTGACTTTTTTAATAATTTTTTATTTTTTAATTTTTTTAGTAAAAGAAATTAATGCATTTGAATGACTTGTATGTATAACTTGTATTTTAGTAAATTGTTTAATAATTTTGTGACCTTTTTTTATTAAAAAAAAATGATTGATTTAATTAAAAAAGAGCTAATTACCTAAAAGTCTTATTTACAAATGTTATTGTAACTCTGGTCCTATCTAAGATTTTTTGACCCAATAAGTCATATATTAGTAAAACTGAGAATATTATTAGTTTTTCCTAATTTTTAAAAGTATGGCTTCTGTCCAGTCCGGGATCGGATTGGACCGTGCTGTTGGGCCCGTGGGGGCCCACCACGAGTCCCGTTTTGATAATCTGAACCGTTCAATGTGTAGAAATCGTCGAGTACTATATGCTTGTAAAAAATTACGTTGATCGGATATCGATAGCTATGCGATCAAAACAGTTTTTTGTCAACCGCTAATTTGTTCACCGTCCAATTTTTTTAATACGAAACTGATTTGATCATATAACTATCGACATCCGATCAACGTGATTTTTTACAAGCATATAGTACTCGTCAAGTTCTACACATTGACGGTTCAGATTATCAAAAGGAGACCCGTGGTGGGCTCCCACGGGCCCAACAGCACGGTCCAGTCTGATCTCGGACTGGACAGAAGCCATACCTTTTTTAAAACTAAGAGTATTATCAATTTTGCATAGTAATGTTCCAGATAATTGTTTTGCTAACTCTGGAAAAAAACAAATTATGAGATTAAACGTTTTCGCCCTTCTACTTATTGGTTTGATTCAATTATCCAATAAAATCGAGAATATTATCAGTTTTTTCTAGTTTTAAAGCTGAGAATATTATTAGTTTTTTTCATTTTTAAAGTTTTTCTTTTAGTTTTGCACATCAATGTTTCATCATCATTAGGGGTGAGTAGTGGATATACCGATCTACCCAAATCGATCTGATCCGCCGCATTTTGGATAGATGCGTGATGACGAGCGGACGGTTACAGATTGATTTTTTTCTAAATCGCCTAGTTTTGGCAGATGACGGATTTGAGGTTCTTTTTGCTGCCACCAAACTACCAAACTGCGAGTACCCTAGTAATTTGTAAGACTTTGTGTTTTCAATTTATTTAGATATTCTATTTGTGTTTTCAATTGAAAAAGAATTTAAATATTTTGTTGAATATATGCTGTTGAAAAAAAGTTTTCAACTTGAATATATTTTTTAAATTGGAAAGAATAAATGTATTATTTATCTATATTTTTTGGTTTTTAAATCTAACTTTAAAAATAATAAATAAAAAAGATGATATATGCAGATTAGTTTTTATTTTCAAAAACAGATATAAATATAACAATATAGATTCATACAATCACTACTACTGCTCTGTTCATTGTTTTGATGGTTTGAATTGTTTATATATTTTAAGAACCATAGATTATAATACTTTATGTAGATGAGGCATGCTGCGATTGTAATATGTAGATGATGTATGCAGTGATTATAATATTCTTAAGTTTCAAACTTTCTTTCTTTGGATTAAGCATGCAGTGATTGTAACACTTTTTTAAGTCATCGATTTTATTTATTATTTTTTTTTTTTGAGGAAGTGCACAAGTTGAATTATGTTGAAAATTTATAAAATTTTAAACTGCAAAACCAATTTGCATCCATCCGCCAATCCGCTTAATCCAAATCCACGGGATTGACGGACGGATGCAGATTGATTTTTTCGAATCTACCAATCTGGCAGACGGATGGCGGGTTAGAGGTTCCGTAACTGCAACTGACCTACACCCACCCCTAATCATCATGACACAAAATTTTCAGTTTTGCACAAAAAAATAATTTTTTCTTTTAAAAATAAATAAATAAATAAAATAAAATTGCACATAATTTTTTTTTATTATAGTTTTTTCAATTTAAAGTTGATGTTTTAAAGTTTTGAAAATCAAAATAAATGTCAAATCACCATGTTCATTTATAGATAATCATAAATGATGAATAATCATTGTTTGAAGGATAATTTCGATTATTAAAAATTTAATGAGACTTGAAGATTCTAAAATTTTTTATAGAATATAAGTTCATAAATTAGAATTTTTTGTACATTAATATTGCATTAAAAAGTCAAGTTGTGAAAAGAGGGGCTTAATTAAAGGAATTTGTTGTGGACATACTACAAGAACATTAGATGCAAAAGGTTTTTTAACCGAAGATTTATTAGAAAATCTTTTTTCAAGTGTTTGAATTTTAATTAGTCTAGAAGATATTATTGTATTTCAATAAGTTCTATTATTTGAACATTGGATCTACCAAGTCTTAATTCTCATATTTAAAGTATTTTATGGACATTTCTACCTTTACAATTATTTTTTAAACAGTTAGCAATTTGGTGATGTAAACATTCATATTTTACAATGTAAATATTTATATTAACGTGTGAATGTTTACATTGACAGTGTGAACAATCACATTGACATATTAACATTCACATTAATAGTGTGAACATTCACATTGACGATGTGAATATTCATATTGATAGTCTGAACATTCACATTGACGGTGTAAATATTCATCTCACGAAACATTCACATTGTAAATGTAAATATTATTAGGGGTATTTTGGTAACTATGTCGCTCATAGGACTTATTAGAATATAAAAAAAAATAATGTGAACTAACTGAAACATAAGTAGATGAAAAGGAATTTATGAAAAAGTGTCCCCTTTTTTAATACCGAGATTATGATTGAGATGATCTATAAAATCCGCCACTAACTTTCCTAAAAAAATGTTATATACTTAAGGTTAAATTACAAATACGTTTTTAAGATTTATTTAAAATATCAATTATTCTTTGTAGTTTTAAAAATTACAATTATTTTTTAATAGAATTTTTTATTTAATTGAAGAAAAAAAATAAAAATAAATTATTGACTACCCTTTTACGCAATAATAAAATTAACAAAATTATTAATTAAAATATAAATTTGATATCATTAGAAGTCATTACCTAACTTAATGATTTATTAATAAAAAATAATAATAATTTGTTATACAATTGAAAGGGGTGGGATATAATTTTTATAACCATAACAAATAATTTGTATTTTAAATAAACTCAGAGAATGTATTTCTAACTTACATATCCTTAAAAACGGATATTGTAATAAGCATATCAATTCAATTTTAAGTTTCCAACTATGCAGCATAGAGACAATAAAATAAATTAAAACCATGTAGCTTAGGCTTGGTTTAGACTAACAAATTAATGTAGCAGTCTACCAATATTTTGCAAATACTTGATGCAAATTCGTTAATTACCCATCCAAAATTAAGAAAAATAAATATATATATAAAAAAAATAAAAACTGAGTAATTAAAAAATTTGCTCACATTCACTTCTTTTTTCTTCTTCTTCTTCTTTTTCTTTTTTCTTTTTTTGTGTTTTTCTAATCAATCTTTTAGCAAAAAATTATGAGTTTAATCATCAATGCACATGCCCATGTGGATGGCTATGATTATTTCACGTGATCATCAATTTTTTGTCGGTTACATTCTTGTCCAACGACGATTATTTGTTATTTTGTCTACTATAATCTAAATAAATATCTATCTAGATGTAATGAAAATTACAAATAAATTCGAGCTATAGTTGGGAAAATCGATTAAACTAGGTATCAACGCTAATTACTTTTTACTAAGTTAATACCTTTTTCAAAATTGAGGACTAACCCTAATCCCATTTCTTGTTGGAGTGGTTTTGCGCTTATTAGTGTTGTTTTTACCTTGAAAGAATGGATTATCTAAAATTAATTATTACAGTTGAGTTGTACTTAATTAACACTTTAATATGCTCACCTTGATTGTCAAAATGTACTATTGCCTCCCTGTCCCCTGAGAGAGAGAGAGAGAGAGAGAGAGAGATTATATACATTTGGCATGGTGCCATGGTTGTTGACCACATGGACATATATCTTTCTTTGGATCCAATTCTATGGACTTCGAAGATTTAGTTTTGATGAGGCAATGGACTCAAAGATAGCATTCATGACTTTAGGCCCAAAGTGTAAGTCACAAATCATCTCCAACTCTAATACTCATTGATCATTCTTTGTTGTTTGCAATCTGAATCAGTGGTTATGGTTTGTCAGAATATGATCAACGGTTCTCCATCAAGGACTGAAACATTCCATCCCAATGGTTGGCTGGCCTGTTAAAACGTGAAAATAAGATTTAAATCATCAAATTCGAGTTATTTCAAAGAGTTATCGAAAATTTTGTCTAATTTTTTATTTTTTTTTTTTAATTTTAATTTTTTTTTTTTTATAACTTGATATCCACACTACAGGAAATTCGTTCTTTAGCAGCGTTTTTAAAACGCCGCGAAAAACCTGAAAAACGCCGTAATATCTTATAGTGACGTGTAAAACTTTCGCCGCTGATAGGGCCGCCGCAATAGCTACCCAACGCTTAAAAAACGTCACTAAAAATATTAGAAAACGCCGTAAAATCTTTGACGACCGTCTCATCCTCCGTCCCAAATTAACGTGTGACGTCACAATGACGTCATTTAGTGGCGTTTTTTATTTTTTTAATTTGTGCTACTCCCTACAATGACGTCATTTTGTGGCGTTTTTTCAAAAAACGTCACTTTTTTCATTTTATGGCATTTTTTTAAAAAACGCCACTTTTTTCTCTTTTTTTTTTTGTTTTTTTTTTGGGGGGGTTCCCTACTACTGATGCAAGAATATGAAATAAAATACCATTTTGAATGGTAAAATAAATCCATTCAAAATATATATAAAAAAGAGTAAATATAACGTGATGGTCATTGTGATTCAATCATTGATCATAAATTTTGTTGAAAATTGATATTACAGAGTTATGTGATTACTAAGACCAAGCAATCTGCGGGTATTGTTATTATTCCCTCTTTTTCTTCTGTTTGGTTCTTCATTTAAGAAAAATAAATAAACAAAAATAGAAGTCACAAAGTGAAAATAAAACCACCAATTTCCAATCAAAACATAGCTGTCACTTTTGGTACTTCAAAGAACATCAAAACATCTTGCTCTTCTCAAACCATTCTTTAGCGGGAGCCTCGTTCATTGAACCTACTTTAGCAGCAGTCTCTCCCACTGACAATAAGAACTCTACAAAAAAATATTTGAAGAGACCCAACTTACTGAGAATACTAAGAGATAGTTCTGTCACCATATCTTCAACCAGCAGGCAAAATTCCCCAAAACCTGTTCAAAAGTTCAATGATGCAAACATAGAAGATGTTCCGGCTTTTTCTCTGTTCTACACTCTGCATCTTCTCACCAAAGAGCTCCTCAAAAGATCAAACCACCCTCATTAACACATCATTATTCATTCTTCGTCACTGTCACCTCCGTTTTCAGCCACATTCACCCTCTCCATAGCATTGATATCTGGTTCATCTCCTAAATAGCAAATAGATGTATCTGAGGATGATCCAACAAATCCCATTTCATGTGGTGTCAGACCATGGGATGATGGGTGAGGAATTGATTGTAAGAAGTTGAAGTAAGCATATTTTACATCGAACTGCATATCATACCCTGCAAGATAACATGTGCGTTAGATTCTTATACTCCTTTTTTTAAGTCAAAGCAAGAAAAAGGAAGAAGCGTCAAATTCGTAATTACAATAGTTCACTGCGATGGTACGCGTCCTTTGCACCAACAACCATGAAAAAAAGGGAGCAACATGTCACAGTTGTCTAAATCCACCAAGCAAATGGTTGATATAACCGCAAAAAGTGGGAAAAGCCAATCACTTGTAACATCCTTCAATCTCCTGCACATATCTATGGAATGAATTGTACTATTTATGCCCATGTAATTCATTATAAGTTATCTTAATAATCTAAATCGTTTTTTTTTTAGTCTACGATAGTATAATCAACGAACAAAATTTTGATACAGAGTTCCGATACAAAATGGGATCACGACAGTTAAATGGAAACAAAGATAATAACTAAGATTAAAGGCACACTACTTTTAGAATAGTAGTTTCTGACTGACAAAGATAATGAAAAAAAAATGTTAACATCATCAATAAAAACCTTAAGAGAAGTTTCTGACTGAATGCTATATACCCCTTAAAAATGAACTTCTCAACAAATTTTCCTTTGTTGTTTTCCCTGCCTGTTTTCCACATCATTTTTATGTATCTTCTCAACAAACCATCACACTGCAATTATCAGAGTATAATCCGTTTAGTGAAAGCACATGATCAGGAATATCCCTACCTGTGCTCCAGAGCTTGAGGCTTGCTTTGCAACTTCATCCAGAAAATTAGTTGGAATGTCTTTTTCTGAAATAAATCCAAAATTTAAGCTTTTCAAAAAATCCAGAAATCACAGACAAACAAATCAATTCAATGGAAATTAACCACTAGTGAAAAAGTAAATAACGCAAGTAGTGCAGATAGTGTGGGAAACACAAAACAACCTTGCAAAAAGGGTACTGAAACCTCTTCTCCACCAACTCTCAAGACATTCTCCTTCAAATCAATTATGCACTGCAACCAGTAGCTATTTAGAACTAACTATTTAACCACTCTGGATTTTGGAGAAAGTCATAAATTTAAACAGCTTGAAAGAATAACCATGTTACCTGGTGCTTACGAAGCATATCCAGCCCAAAAAGGAAATCCATATTAGGAGAATCCAAAGCCACGAAGGAACACGGGTAAAACACATTCCCAACCTAAAAATGTTTTTTTTTTTTTTTTAAAAAAAAAAGAAGAAAGAAGAAAGAAACAAAGATAAAATGTTAGCATACAAGTTTACAATAGTACAAAAAAGAGATACTAAACTTTCATCTCGCATAGTAAAGAATTTTTTTTAAAGAGAAATCAGATACTAAATTTTTTTAAAGAAAATTTAGAAGATTGTCTCTATTGGAGCTCTTGGTTCTTTAGCTTGTTTGCAGTTTTTAGGTAGAAAAGGTGTGTGTTGAACCAGGGCTTGGCCCTTTTCCCCATTTACAAGGCTTGTTTGCACTGTACTGAATTCTTCAGCTAAAACATATGTAATTTCCTACATGCTATTTTGTAATCTTGAAGTAAACAAAGTCTCAAGGTCTCTTATATAGTCAACTGTTTGTTAAGTATTCAAGTCGCTACTTTCCAAATTCCCACTCTCGAGTTGCAAGAATACCTTTCACCACATTATTGTATAAATAAATAAGGCCTTGGATTAAGTGAACACATGAAGATCCAAAACTCAAATACCAGGATGACAATCTTTACAAATGGAGGAAACAAAAAAATACAAGTAGTAGCTAGCTTAAGCCGGTTACCCAACTATAATGTATTAAAACACGAATGGCATTATTCAACTCCATCTTACCTAGTTACCAACTGAATAATGTGTGCAATAGCCATAGAAAGATCTCTTCCAAATGACAAAGGTACAAGTTACAACAATGAAAACTTCACTTCACATTTCCTCTGGGTCAACCATCTTTCGAATTATATCAATAAGACGACGGCACAGACTCACAGAAATCACATAAATTTGCACACCAGACACTACCTTAACTTGAGCAATCACATAAATAAGCTATAAGTTATAACCACTAATTTCAGAGAGGTTCATCTATGTAATGGACATGGGTAATGTCAATGATTCATGTCCCTGCCACATTGTCATTCTACTCCATGATTCATATTCACACCACATTGCCATTTGGCCTACCCTAAAATAACGCAAAACAAACTAAGAACACATGGAAGAGATGCCAATTCGATAGGAATGAAATGGATTGGTTGCTCATTTAGAATTGTTCTACACAAGTACAAAAGTCAAATATTAATCAGGTGTTTGCATGCATCTACAGGTAGTTCAAGCACGCGCAGGTTTTTGTATGTTAATCTGCATTACTAATCTTTCTAAGGAAGCAAGGTATAATTGTTCAGAACTAAGTGCAATAAATAGAACTTACCCACAGCGCTCAGCGCAGCTTTTAGATATGATTGTTGACTGAGCACCACTATCAACGAACGCTGAAAGGAAGTGAAGCAAAAAGTCTACAATCAATCAAAGCAACAGGGAAGAGGATTTTAAAATACAAAGTAACAAGCTACACTACTCAACATCACCGACTCAAACTTCTAAACTTGAAATATAAAATGAATGATGCTATAGTAAATGAGTTTCTCGCTACATTTTATTTGTTTATTAATTTTTACCACTACACAAAATCGAGTTCTTGAAAAACCAGGAGCGAGAGGATGAAGAACAGAATGGATTTGAAGAAGAACAGAATGGATTTGAAGAAGAACAGAATGGATTTGAAGAAGAACAGAATGGATTTGAAGAAGAACAGAATGGATTTGAAGAAGAACAGAATGGATTTGAAGAAGAACAGAATGGATTTGAAGAAGAACAGAATGGATTTGAAGAAGAACAGAATGGATTTGAAGAAGAACAGAATGGATTTGATGAAGAACAGAATGAATTTTTACCAGATCGATTTTGGATTTTGGATCTGCGATTTGATGAAGAACAGATCGAGTTCGAGTTCGATGAAGAACAGCTAGAGCAAAGCCCTTGAGTGACAGAGATCGATGAAGAATAGCTAGAGAGTTCGATTGCGAGCGACAGAGATCGAAGAAGCGCAAAC
>NW_021029858.1:129265-213208 GCF_004153795.1 Camellia sinensis | reverse complement strand
CAACTCATTCATAACTAAAGCAAAAAGATAAGGACTTAAGGTAGATCCTTGGTGTAAACTTCAATTAATAGATGAAGAGGAAGCGGGCTCAGATGACACAGAGGAGGAAGATGTTGAGGGATACAAATCAACTGATGGAGAAGAAGATGATAGTTTGCTTGCCATTGATGTTGAGGATGATGATTGACTGACACCGACCTAACCTACCCTTTCTTTTGATATTGATGTTTTTAAGTGTTAAGTTAAGACATATATTAATATTTGTTGGATATTTATGTTTTGGATGTTTAGTGTTTATGTTTTTATTTTATTGAATGTGGATTATTTTATCTTTGAAAATTGAAATGTTATGTAATATGCACTTTCATGGCTTTGAGAATTATTCTATATTTTGTCTTGAATCTTGATTACTTTTTATTTTTTAAAAAATTGTCTTAGTACTATGAATGATTAGTCTATATTAATTTTTCTATTTTTTACGAATACTGTGCGCCTTACTTCAATAAAGCCCGCGCCTCGCCTTGCGCCTTGCGCCTAGGCTCCAAGAGACCTTCGGCGCCTTAGTGCGCCTTGAGCCTTTAAAAACACTGGTCTATCACAACCTTGTTCTATTTTTAGACACCTTAAAATTACCCTATGAGGCCTAAATATTACATTTTATATTTTGTGCACGTTAGGCATAATTCATCTTTATGGGTAATCAGTTATCAACTTTGATGTTGAATGTGAAAACTACCTTCATGATTGTATGCTGCTTCTCCCAAAGACTTGTGTCACATACCCTCCCTCTGTGTGTGTGTGTTTGTGTGTGCGCGCGCGTGTTTTGGGGAGGGGCTTATAGTCATCTACATCAACTACCTTTCATGTTCAAATCATGGAATTCTGATGAAATTTCTTTGAATTTCCCAAATTTGAGGATTTTTTTTTTAACATTAATTTCCAAAATGACATCAGAAAATTGATATGAAATGGAAATTGGGATCATTAGGTCCACCAGAGTTCTCCAACATTCCAGAGTTGCGTATACTATAAGTCCCTTCCCTAAGTATCATTAGGTCCTTCTCTATTCAATATTCCAGCTTTGATGACACCAATAGAACAAAATATTATCAGCCATAATATTACAATTAATTTCTGTTAATGTTTCTGTTTTCCTTTTCCATCCAAAATAGAAGGTGGGAAACCACAACCATTACTTTTCTTTTCTCCTCCCATAATCCAAATGGAGTGGATCAAAATTGAAAAGCCTAGCCCAGTGTTTTTTTTTTTGGGTGCTTCATCTTATTTTAAGTGAATTATCAAAGTCACACGCAAAATTTCTAGATTCATATCAATAGTCAACTTGGGCAAATTGTGATGTAAGAATTTTAATGATAGGATATTCATGATTACCAACATGTCTTGTGCAGCAACCTGTCAAATAACCAACTTAATGGATCCATTCCAGAAAGTTTGTCAAATCTCCCTTCTCTGCAGAAACTGTGAGGATCTTCATACTTCTTTTCTTTGGTTTTTCGTTTCCTATTACAAAATCAATGTAATGGTAATCCTTATGTAGGAAATATGTGCGGTTTAAACTTAATCAATATTGATAAAAATTAGTATTTTCTTTTTGGTGGAACCTTTTTCAAATTAAGGATTCTAGTGGACTATATTTTGGAATACTCTTCTCATGCATGCTTGATGACAGATTTGAATGATTGTTTATTACAGGTCACTTGAGAATAATTTTTTGACTGGTCCTGTCCCTGCTAGTATTTGGCAGAACGTGTCCTTCAGTGCTAAGGCTAGACTTTTACTGTAAGAGCTTGAAGCATAAAACTAGTGTCACTTTTTTGGAATGAAATAGCATTAATTTTATAAATGAACTTCCTATATATTACTCTGCCTCTATGTGAAAGCTGTGTCTTGCTAATTTTCCCTTCCATGTACTTGACAATTGCAGTGATCTTCGGAATAATTCACTTTCAAACATTTTAGGAGTTCTGAATCCTCCAGAAAATGTTACCCCTTAGGTATGTTTTTTTTATGGGTTAGGTTTGCACTTTTGCAAAATTTCTGTGAGTTTGTTAATTTTTTAAGTTATGCTTATCACTAATTGTTTGGGAATGTAAGCTAATGAGGTGGAAATTAAAAATAAAAGGTATGTCGAAGCAACCCGGTTATCAATGGATCATTATCTTTCAAGGAAAATTAGACTTAAGACCGGACTAATGATTTATTGACATAGGGAACAAAAAGAGAATTGGGAGGAGAGAAATGGGAACCAATCCCAAATCCATATCCCAAGCTAATGCAGTGTCTCATTACTATTAAGCAAAGAGGGTCATTGGCCCAAACTAAAGTGTAAAATGAAGTAACTGGATCATTAAAGTTTGTCCTCGCCCATAGGACCCAAACTAAACTCTATCTTCTCTCCCGATTGGAGAGACGTTGGACCTCTTTTACTTTAATTGGTGGGAATACCAAAAAAAGCTTTCCTGTCATTGGCCCTTAGCTAAAAAATATGATCTTGCAGAGGGTCTAATTCTCAATTTCTTGGTCTTGGTACTAAACAAGGCTTGTGCCACAGTATCAATTGAATGGCCTAAAGATGGGATCATCATGGATTCACTATTGAATCCAATTGAGATTTCCAACAGCTGAGAGAGTTTTGAGATATTAGAAACACTTATTTAGTGTAAATCACAAGTGATTTGTCTGATGACTACTATGGATTAGTTTAAATTTCCATCATTTTGAAAGAACTTTGCATGTTGCAGGTCAAATGTGAAGGTGCCCCGTTCCATGTTATGAAAGTGACACTGTTCTGTTATGTTGGCTTACCTGCTAGCTGTTGTGTAACCTTTTCCCTGTTGTACAACTTAATTATTATTATTTTTCTTTAATAAAAGTAATGTCTCAAATGTTATTAATAAATATATATATGCTGCTCTTTGTTCACATACTCATCTACCTAGTTTGTTGTCTTTTTCTTTCTACGTCTTCTTGTTTCAGCCTCTGTATTCTGTGTAGTACTATTTTCACTGCAGTACCTAGTTTCCATATGTCCGAGTAGATGAGATTTCTCCTTAATGCACTTCTCTAGAATGATTTACAGGGACTGCAAGTTCATTATAGAAAGAGAAAATATAATCTAAACATATGATTTACATGACCTAGATTACAGTTGCCATAAATTAGTGTTTTTCTGCCCATTCTACTCCATAGTCTCTCAGGTACATATAAATTTCTTACACCTGATATTTCCCTATGCCAAGGTGTTATTCCGGCATAAAATTGTATTGCTAACAGTATGCTTGAGGGCAGAATAATTAAATATATAGTATATGATGCTTTAAAACTGGATTTCTAAAGTTTGCTCATCTTTAGAAATTATATTTGTATTAGGATTTAACTAAATCCACAATTTTATGGAGGAAATATATTTGCATTAATTAGAAATAAGATAGTTTCTTCGTTCAAGATGTTACATAACAAGTATAGTTTTAGTGAAACCTTTGCTTCATGGAGGTAGTAACCTTTGCTTCATGGAGGTAGAATTTTGAAACTTGTAAATAAAAATTCATTTTGTATTTATTTTCGATTTCAAATTACTGCACAGTTTACAAAATTTTTGTAACCCAAACAAAAAGTGAAATAATGCATAATGTGGGAAAATCTCCTAGAAATCCAATGTGTGAAGGTTTTGTTCGACATCACTGCAGTGTATAAATCTTTCGAAGTAATAATGTATCTTCAATGGATCCTCTTAGGCCTCGTTCCAGGTGTGACATCTCTCTCTCTCTCTTCTTTGTTTGTTGTGCTTTGGTTGCTTCGAATTATGCATCAATTTCTGTACTGTGCATGTTAATAATAACAGAACCATCATATTTCCAATATAAACTTGCAAGATTTGCATGTTTGTTCTTGAAAATATGTAAGAATCACAGAAAGGCATTTGCCTGGTTGGGATGATGGGTTCAACTTCCATGGTACTGCAGGTAAGCACGTCCATTATTTTTTTCCTGTGTAGTAATTTTACATTGTGTAATTGGATCGAGGACACTATGAATATTATTTCTATATTTTTATTAGACATGCACTTGATTTCACATTTATGCAATGGTTCTGCAGGTGCCAGCAGCAGTGGATGAAGGGGATGGGCGAGTGGGAGTAGTTGGCCCCTTCCAATCGAAGGGTTTTATGGAAGGACTCGAGCAATGGGAGCTTATAGTGATGCCAGGATGACATCTTGTACTTATTAGTACTTATTTTTGGATGGTTGGAACTAAAATGTGTAGTGGATGTAGTTGGTTATTCCTGTATTATGTATGAAATTAAATTATTGACGTTGGATTAGACTTGGTTCTTATGGAATTTGTAATATATATATAATTGGACGTTCAATATTAATATTTTTGGATGGTTGGAACTAAAATGTGTTTAATGCTTGATAACATATTTAGCGTTGATCGATTATATTGTTTATACAAGGTACAGGTTGTATTAATAATGGATACATGTTGTTCAGAAAAAAATTAAAAAAAAAAACACGTTAAAGTATTTGGCCACCAAATATTTTGGTAGCTAAATACGTAATCAAATGTTTTGGTGACTAAGAATTTAGTAGCAAAAACATAACCCAATGCACTTTTAGTAACTAACAATTTAATCGCCGAATGCACCTTTTGCCGACTAAATACAGTTTCGTAGCCAAATATGTACTTTCGGCGACTAATTATTTAGTAGCTAAAGGTGACACCTTCCCCGACCACAATAACTTGGTAGCCAAAAAGCCTCATTCGGCGACTAAAGATTTTAGTGGCGGAAACATAACATTTGCCGACTAAACTAAATTTAGTAGCCAAATGTAGTAACTTTCGGCGACCAAACAAAGTTTAGTCGCCAATACTAACGCCGACAGGGTAAAGGCGACGAGCTTGGCGAAAAAATATTTTAGTCGCTAAATCGTTTCAGCGACTAAATATTTGACTTTTGGCGACCAATATTTTGGTAGCCAAAAGTGACATTTCTTGTAGTGGATGTAACACTCTAAAAAAACTACATGTGATACTCGAAAAAAAACTAAAAACTCCGTAGTGTGCTTTTTTCAAATGTCACAACGTGGCAGACATGATGTAACACTCCAAAAGAAAATTAAACACTCATTAATATACTTTTTCCAAATGTGACACTCCAATGTACCAATTATAATTTGACACTAAAAAATTCTTTAGTATACTTTGTCCTAATGTGACACTTAATTGTAGCGAGCAAATGAATCATTACACATCCAAAATGACTAAATGGATCACAAGAAAAAATATAGGACTATATGGATCACAAATTCGAAATATGGGACTTATTGGTCAATATCCCCTTTTTCAAACTAAAAAAAAAAAAAAAGGCACATTAGTACAAAAGAAATGAAAAAGGCCTCATATTGCCAATAAACAATAAAGACATAAAAAGTAGTTATATGTTACTGTAGGATTGAGTAAGAAATTCAAAAAATTCACAAACCAAAATCGATCCAGTCCAATTCAATAAATTTTGTTTGGTTTTTCTAATTCGTGGTTTGGTTCTGGTATGAAAAATTGGGAAACCGATCTCCGTGGATCGGTTGTGGATTTAATTCTACAGTTCCAAATTGAAAACAAACCTGGCCATATGTAGATATATATATATATATATATATCTACCATATACCTTGGTGCATACAATCCCACCCTCTTATATATAAAATCAAACCGAAATTCATATCGTTTTAGTTTTCTCTTCTCTTTTTTATGCCGCTAGAACTGATTTTTTAATTATTTAGCATAATTTTAGTTTTTTAATTATTGTTGCCATGACAATAATTAATTGATGAGAATTTCATGCTTATTACATGTTGAACAATATATTTATTTGCTAAATATTATGTTTGTTTAAGTTAATTGAAGAACAATGTATTTATGCTTCGAAAAATCATGAGTAGATTAATATTGAACAATGTTTGCTTAATACTAGTTTGTTTGGTGAATGTTATATGATTTTTCTTATGAACATATTATGTGAAACCATGATTCCAAACCAAACCAAATCGTGTTTTAAATGCTTTGATTCAGATTTGTTTCAAAATTTAAATGGATTGGTTTGTTCCCATTTTTTATCAACCGTAGACAACGGATTGGTCCTCCCAAACCAAACCAATCCGGACCATGCCCAGCCCGATGTTATTGGATGGATTTCTTTTTTCATTTACGTATATCTATACAATAAATTTCATGTGTACATATAAAATTCCCTATATTTGAAAAAAAAAATTGAAAAAATGTGTACACATTGCATCTTTTTTTTCTTCAGGATTTTTGGTGAAAACACCCTTATTAGGCCCTTTTTTAGTATAAAGGACATCCCAAAATATTTTACTTCCTAAATCCCCTGAGCAACGAGCGTGGCCATTATGAAGGACATACTAATATTTTCCCTTTTTACATGGAGTGCGATTCACGATTCATATTTCTTCGCAAGAAAAGGGCCATCCATAGGTTTTGTTTTTGCGAGTGTTGATCAAGTTTGATAGTATTGATTGAGTTTTAGAGATTCATTCCAGCACTATCTGAGTTTCAAGTATGTTGAATTTGTAGCGAGTAATTTTTCGATTAATTTGTCGATTGTTAATTATGTTTCTCAAAGTTTGTTGATTGCGTTGTTATATTAATTTGTATTTTTTAGAATTTGTTGATTGTTACTTATAGAGCTTCCTAAAAATTAAAAGTTATTTTTTGTTTTTTGGTTGGTTTTCGTTCTATGTTGATTGCATGTACTCTATTTTTTTTTAAAGACATTTTCAAGAAAACAATAAAGTATTATTCTGGTAGTAAGTAATATTTTACTCTTTGTAACAGTAACATTTTACTGTTTTGTGACATTTTTGTTTCAGGACTGTTCTTGAAATGAGTAATTCAAATGAAAATCTTGGGCTTGTTGTTGATAGAGTTACAACATCGGATATTACTACTGGATCCAACTTTGTTCGTGATCAAATGGATTTTGTCCCAATGTTTTGCTACCATGATGAAAGGCCTTTGTTGTTTACTGGATGGGTAAATGGAATTAAGCATTTTGTACTTTATTGTTGAATTGTTTTGTGCAACACACTACAACAAATCTAGGTTTTTATGGCACCAAATACATTCCACGAATACAATTGTACGACGCGCAAGGTAAAGCCATGTTATGACCAGTCATGGAAAGTCATTCACTTCAATGACATGTCATAGCATGCCATTGAAAACCCCTTAACAGCGGATCTTGTGAATCGTGTTTGATTTTTCTACAACTACTTTTGCATGTCGTTAAAAACCTTTTGATAGGGGATCTTATGCATTGTGTATGATTTTTTTATAACTACTTTTGCATGCCGTTAATTCCTAGCACAATTCATAACTTTTATTGCTTGTCATCAAATATGTAATACAATGACCTATTATGCCTGTCGTAGAATATGTTGTATTTTTTTTATTTTTTTTTTAATTTAGCAGGTTCTATTTGACATGTTTTGTACAATCCAAAAAATATTACAAACAAACTTCACAAAACATCAATCATCCACCAAAATATTGTTTCAAACATAAAAATAAAAAAAATAAAAAATTGTATTAATAAGTGTAGACACCCCATTTTTGACAGCCGTTAAGACCTGGGCGCCTCAGCTTGATCACTCGATGATTAAAGTTATGATGTACAAAAGTTTGATTTTTTCAGCAAGAAGAGCTTCTAAATCCCAATCTCACACCCCATTTTTGACCAAAACTATTTTAGACCTTAAAACCCTCTTTTTTAAAATATTTTTTTAAATGTTTCTACGATGTTCCGAGACTCACATTTAGTTTAAAATATTGCGCTTTTCAGTAAATTGAGTAAGGACAAAGTGGAAATAAATGAAAGGGAGGTGAACTCTTTGAAAAATATTTAAAACCTCTTATTTATAGGTTTGGAGTTGAAAAAAATAGGAGGGAATGGAAGAAAACTAGTTGGGGAAATGGTTGAGCATGAAACCATTAAGAGAGAACTGAGCAGCCTTCACTAAATCGGGCCTATCTCTTCGCACACTTAGGCTTTAGAAGTGAGGAAACCACCATTGGAAATTGGACTTTTGGGGCTTCAATTTAGACTCAAGAATCTCCTAAAGCCGAGTCTGGATGAGGAAGATATGGCTGTTTGAAGTTAGGCATCCATCCGATTAAGATATAAACAAGCAACCTTCACTAAAATAAGCATATCTCTTTGCAAACTTCGAATTTAGATGTTAGGCCACAACCATTGAAAAGTAGACTTCGGGCCACTAATTCTGGCCTGCCGGTTACTTGTGTAAAGCCCACATATTTGTTGCCAGTTGTCCCCTAAAAGCTCCAGCTGTTTGTATATAGATATTTTCAACTAAGAGGCATGTTTTTCTATATATACAAGGTCAACCTTCAAGCTTTTAGGTTACAAAAAATTCCAAAAATCCCAAAACTTGAAATTCTCTCTCTATCTCTATCTTGCAACACACATACCTTACCCAAACACTTCCTAAACCAATATTTGAGCTCTTCTTGCTGAGATTCTTGAGTCCAAATTTCAACCTTTGAGAGTGAAAGACTTGTGGTTTGTGAAACAAAGTGTTATTCCTCTTCAAGAGGTATAACCTTGGCCTTCTCTACACTATTTTTTTCTCATCTTTTCTTACTATTTTTAGACTGTTTTTACACTGTTTTTAGGGACTGAAACTTGTGGTTTAAAGCTACCAAAGGTGGAGGGGTTAACCACCATTCTTTGAACCTTCTTCACTAAGCTTTTGCCCTTGTGTTTCTCATTCTTTTCTCAACTTTTTTTAAAGATTTTTACCACTGAATTTCAGAGTTTTTCAGAGGCTGAAAATGTTGTTTTGAGGTCCCAAAATGGAAAGGGTGGCCTCCTCTCCTTGTGCTTGTTTACTAGCTTAACTTGCTCTATGTTGTAGCTTATTGTTTTAGCTATTGTTAGCTTAATTCCAACACTTTTTTGGACTATTTTAACACTATTTTTAGTTGTTCATTGCATTTGAGTTTTGTATAGCATGCTTGTAGTGTAATGGTCCTCATAGGCTTGGTAGTTTAAGCCTTAACCACTACCCTATTTGAGTTGATAGTGTTTATTTCAAGCTTTCCATACTTGTATCCATCCCTAATCACCTCTGTGACCTCCCTCATTTCTTGGCTTTTTCTTTACTTTGAAAGTTATTTCAAACTAGTTGCATGTTTAAGCTTGAGATTGAGGTTGTTGTGCTTAATGGTTTAATCCCTTTGGGGGTTCATTACCAATGGCATGACACTTCTCTCATGCCCAAAACAACACTTGGTTTGGTACTCCTTTCCATTAGAGGACTTAAAGCTAACTTTTGAACTCAATTGATTAAGGAATGGACGGTAATTAAAATGAATTAATAAAATTTGGACTAAAAGTGATGCGAGATAAGAAGTAATTTGGTGTTCAATTAGACATTAATTGAATATATGGAAACTTGACGCATTTCATACTTGCTAGTGATGAAATGGTTCAAGTTTCCAAGGTCAACCACTTCCGTTGATCAATTCATGATAGTGAGAAGGTTTGGGAGTCATTTCGTGTGCATTTATTGAAATTGTACACATTCGTTCATAGGCCATCATGTAATGAAATTGCATTGATTGATGGCTTGCGAATTGAGCTTGCCACTTGTTTGAGTTGTTCCATAGAATAGTTAATTAATTCATTGGTTTTGTAATAACTAGCTAGCATAGTTAGTTTATTTGTTGTTGTAATAGTTAGTTAATTCATTTTGTAATAGCTAGTTACTTAGCTTAGCTAGTTAGTTTATTCGGACCACCCTGCGCGAGGGCACAATTGTAATAATGGGTATTTCTTCCAACCCTACGTCTTTCTCCCTTTTATTTACTTGCTTATGATGGTTAGTTTAGAACATCATGTTTTGTTTAGCATCTATCATGCTTGGCATCCATTGTCTTGCATGCATTGAGCTCAGCGCATCATTCTAACTTGCATTGTTAGTTAATACTTCTTTGAATACGTGCTTAGACCGCATGCTGTCAAATTGATTCATATGCCATATTAGTAGCTGAGCCTAGTAATTGCATATTATATGCGTCGCATTAGTCATAGTGTATAGTTAGGATCATGCATTATTCTAACTATGTCATCGTTTTTGGCTTGGAGTACTAGGTGAGCTTTTATTTGCTTTGGCATATTGCATGAGTGTGGTTGTTGCCACGTTCAGAATGCTTACCATGAGGCTAAGTGCTTAGATGATAAACTGCTTGAATGCCTGTGAATGAAGGCTAATTGCTTAAATTGAAATAATTTGAGTAATGTACATATGCGATCACCTTTTCA
Organism: Camellia sinensis; assembly: GCF_004153795.1. Lineage (NCBI taxonomy): Eukaryota > Viridiplantae > Streptophyta > Magnoliopsida > Ericales > Theaceae > Camellia > Camellia sinensis. The sequence goes on along the minus strand of NW_021029858.1, from coordinate 202,825 downwards.
AGTGGTACATATTCAAAACAATTTTCAAAACAAATATGAAATCAAGTGTTCGAATTTTTGCAAATTAGTCTGTACTTGTATGCGCATCACATAGTAACAATAGCCTAATAACCAGAACAAGAGCATATAATGTAAATAAGAATCACATCATGATTAGTAGAGGCCGATCTTTGATCCAACGAGCGTAGGTGCTCAATTCATGACCTTCCCTTGTCATACCTAAGTTCCTGAGCCGAGACAATCTTGGTGATGACAGACATTTGTTACGAGTCATGGGTTTCCTAAATTTCTCAAAAATATTTAGGTGGCAACTCTATATCTGACAAAGCAATCCATTTTTGGCAATTTGATTCAAATCAATTTTCCTAAAAGATTTGCCAGATTTGGACTCTTTGGTGTTTATCTATTTCACATTGCACTTGAGGAATCAGATTTAGAACCGCGGGAGTTTGATATTGTAGGGCTAGTCGTCTTCCGAAAGGAGCGCGAAAAGTCAAACTACAGTTTCTGGCAACTCTACTGGGGATTTAGAGAACTTGACTTGAAATTCGTGATGTGAAATTTTATCTACACTTATATGTTCTTTTGCATTGTATTTGCATTAGTGTGCCTAAGTCACTGTGTTTTCCATCTGCTATTTCTGGACGGTTTGCCAGAGGCTTGCCCAAAAGCTTGCCAAAAGGCTGACAGGTTGTGGGCTCTGCCATGTTGGGAACACAACCTTTGGATCTGGACTACCGCTATACCGTTTGATCCTCCTTTCATTTCTCGGTGTTAAGTGTGAGAAGTATATTAGGTAGTCTTGCTGAGGTACCCCTTTGACCATTTGGCCCAGCTGCATATAGTAAAGCCATAGTGACTGTTCCAACTTAGGAGATGATACTCTCCCATATGCAAGATGATGTGATACCACTTGTTTGAGTAGTAAAACTGTAGATTAGTCCAAAGCTAGGAAAGGGAAACCCTAAACCTCTCATAGGGGTGTTTTGAATGCTTCTGTGTAAAATGTGAACTCTTTGGGAATGTATGATGCAAATCCTCAGAGAGTCTTAATATTGAGGCGATTCCTTTCAAACTTGAGGGTCATATCAGAATCAGAATTTGGGTCAAAATCCAAGAGTTTGTATTTGATATAGTGGAAAAATATTGGAACCCGAACCAGAGCCGGGGCCAAGAATTGTATCTTACACTATTTTGACTAGCATATCCGGTATCCCAATTTGATGGAGCATTTGTTTTTAATGCTATGCTTGTTTGAGCTAGAGAAGGAGCAGTACCTGCCTTAATCTATCACAGCTTATCCAATCCTAGAAAAAACCCCACTCAACAAAAGGTCCAGTCCATCTTATCCCCAAAAGTCAACCCAGAAAAGATCTAACCAATGCTAAACGACCCACTCTAAAAAATCCCAATCGAGTTCAAATCCATCAAATATAATCGGGTCAAAATCCTTGTTAGTCAGCTCTCATCGTACACTTATCCATTTCCCCAATTGCCAACTCAGCAGACCCATGATGACACAAAGTTCAGAAGAAGTTGTGGCCATGGTAGTGGCATTAAACCATGGAATTGCCATGCAAGATGAGACCAATGCTGAAATGCAATGCCCATCTGGGAGATCTACTACACATACAATCTTGAGCCCCTGGCTGAGCTTTGATCCACCTCCACCAACTGAAGATTTGCAAGGTCTGGATCTTCGAGAAAGGTTAGCTCAAGCTTGAGTTTTCAGACCCCTGGTGCAGTCTAATGAGGGGCTTTATCCCCTTGATACTAATGATCTTGATCCGACCTTAGTAAAAATTGTTAACCTTAAGAAGCAATTCAAAAAGGCATAGGGCCTTAACTCTATTCCCGACATTGAGGATGGGTACACCGAGGCTGCCATAAGACTCCCAAACAGATTCAAAATGCCACACATTGATCGTTTCGATAGGTCTGGAGATCTTATGGTACATATCCGGCTTTTCTTAGACGTCTTGAAACCGATGGGTCTGACTAAGCCTCAGAAACTCTCTCTGTATGGAAGAACCCTATCGGGTATAGCATCGATCGACCTTCTGAGAGGGACCAAGTGCAGATATTGGTGCAGAACCTTGAGCCTGATATGTTTCAAAAGTTAATAGTTGCTCCACTATTCGCTTTCAAAAATCTGAATGAATTGGCGGTTTAGATTGAGAGTGCATTCAACAAGGGGATTATTCATAGAGCAAGCGAACCAACAAGGAGAGTGTTTTTAGGGAGTACCAATGTTGGCAGTAACACTATTCCCAAACCTATTGAAATTAACACCGTCGCCACTCCCAAAACTGCCGATCCTTTTGCCAATACCAATCCAAAAACAGTTAGCCTAACCCAATCTCAGGGCAGAACTTTCACCCCCCTCTATATGAGCTTAACCAGCGCACTAAAAATCCTGATGGAAAGAGGGTATCTCAAACCCCTCGATCCTCAACCTTTGCCTGACCCACTCCCTGCCAGACATAACCCCACTAAGTACTGCGTGTATCATCAACAGTGCGGTCATGGCATCGATCATTGCTACCGCCTTCGTCATGAGGTTCAAAATCTCATCAACAACTAGATAATAGTCCCACCTCAAGAACCGAATGTTACCACCAACCCACTTCACATCCATGACCAAGTACCTTCTTCTCACCTTAACCTCATTCATATGCTATTAGCTACCTTCAACCCCAGCATATACATCACCCCTGTCCATTTACCCAAGCCTGAGGTGTTTATTCCAGAAAGCACTGACTTGTGCATGATGGATGCACCCAATCCGGTTTGAGTACATCAAGAGCGCCAAAAGGCCGAACCCACTACTGTTGAGATGTTAAGAATCATTGAAGGCCTTCAAGGAATGGTGGCAGATTTAACATTTGGGGTTTTGATCTCGTTAAAAAGCTTCCCAATCTTGGGGTGAGCTGCAGTTTAAAAGGGCTAACTCGAAACTATCTCAAGTCTGGGTGATGACAGATCAACAACAAATGGGTCTCGCTTTGATATAGCCACCTAATCCCTTGGCTAAGCAGAAGCAAGTGGTAAGAACAAGGCCGGAACAAGTATTGATCCCTATGCACAACTTCAGTGGGCTATTAAGACTTTGAAGGTCAAAGGGTTGAACAAGCAGCAAGTGCTCGCAGTTGTTGCAAAGACTGTGGATAACACTTTTGTCGCTCAGGATGACAGCATTTTGAATCAAGGGGCAAATAATGTAAAGGGATGCTTTACCAGAAACACCCATCTTGATTCCAGTCCCAAGCCCATGAATACTCGACCAACACCCGCCAACCCATTTGCCAGTGTTTCTAAACCTAGTGCTTTCTTCTCCCTAAAACGAACCTTTACTTAACTTTACATTAGCCTAACCTGTGCACTGCGGGTACTGATGGAGAAAGGGTATCTCAAACTGCTCAATCCTCGACCTCTCCCTAATCCTCTCCCACCTAAACATGACTCTACCTAATATTGCACATTTCAGTAATAGTACGGTCACCATACTGACCGTTGCTTCCGCCTTCGCCATGAAATTCAAGACCTGATTGTCAAAAAAGTCATCACCCCACCTGAAAATCCCAAAGTTGTCAATAACCCTCTCCCTGACCGCAATAGATTTCCATTCCATAACATAAAACCCATACACAGCTTGTCACCAACCAACCATTACCCTAGCCAACACATCATACCCGCCAGTGAGCCCAAACCCATTATGTTCATTCTGAATCTTCTGATTTTGATCTGAGCAAAAGGAACAAAATCTTTGAAGAGATGGAAAATTTACTCGATCTTGGTGAGGTCAAGCTTGATGAAGCAGTGATGCCAACACTGGTGGTTGGAATAATGAATCTCAGTCTTAACTAGGGTAATTGTCGAAAGCACTTGGGAAAGACCTTCTGAACTGGGGGCATGGTGTGAAAAAACAATTGTTTCAATCAAGAAGATGTGTGGGGACAACGTAAATGTGAGATTCAATCTGTGAGACCCGATTTGAAAGTCAGAAACCAATCCTTCTGGGTGTGGATGTTTGTATTGTTGAATTGAATGCAGGTCTAGACCTTCCCTTGGGCTACTCGAAGTTGTCTCATAAATGCTTATTTTGTTTTGAGTTATGTCCAGCAAATAGTTGTTGTGAGTTTTATTTTCTTTATCTTTTCTTACATTGTTGCGTCAATGTAGACTCGACTTTCTTTGCGCACCCCCCTTTCGGAGAGGCGCGAACTGGTCTCCTATAGTTCGGACTCCTGTCACGGTTCTAAATCTAATCTCACAAAGTGCAATGTGAGACTGATAAACACCAAAGAGTCTAAATCCGACAAATCGTTTGAAAAATTGATTTTGAATAAGAAAGAGCCAAAAATGGACTACTTTGCCAGATTATAGAGTTGCCACCTAAATATTTTATTTTTGGGAAATTTAGGAAACCCTGACTCGTGCCAAAGGCCACGTGTCCGTCGTCACCAAAGTTTCCTCGGCTCGGGAACTTAGGTATGAGAGGGGAAGGTCCTGAAATGAGCACCCCCGTTCGCCCGGCCAAAGATCGGCCTCTACTAAACATGATATGTTGTTTTATAAACACATGTGTTCTTATTCCGATTATTAGCTAACTTTACTATGTGATGCACACAAGCAAGTATAGATTAAGATTGCAAGAATTGGAACAAAACAATTCATGTTTATTTTCGAAAATGGTTTGAAAATGCCACCCTCAAGTGGGTTAAAGCACAGATTTGCCACCCTCAAGTGGGCTTAAAACATGATTTGCCACTTCGCAAAGTGGGCTTAAAACTCACATTTGATGAATTGTCCCAATTCAAGCAATAAAGCCTTCATTCACAGGCATTCATGCAGTTTAGCAAGTAAGCAGATAGCCTCATGGCAAGCATGCGAAACATGGCAACACTCACACTCATAGAAGTATGTTAAAGCGTAAAACTTGCAGTATACTCCAAGCTAAAACAAAAGCTAGTTAGAAATAATGCATGATCCTAACTATGTTAAAATAACTAATGCAACACATGCAATATGAATTAATAGGCCCGGCTACTAATATGGCACTTGCAACACTTTGATGAAAGGCTTTGAAACACGTATTCAAATAAGTATATTAAAATTACGATGTAGTTTGAATGATGCGCCGAACCTCGGTGCATGCAATACAAATGAATGATGCAAACATGCAAGCATAAGGTATGCTAATTGAAACTGTCCCTAAACTAACCATCAAAAGCGGTTAAATAAAAGAGAGAAAGACGTGGGGTTGGAAGACATGTACACACGCACGCACACTTATTACAACATTGTGCCCTCTCGAAGGAGAGTCCGAATGAATAAGCTAAGCTACACTAAGCTAAGCTAAGCTAACTAATCTAATTAAATCAAGTAGACTAATTATTACACAACAAATTGAATAACTAGTAAACTACCTACTAATTATTACAACACTTAACTAATTAGCACACTAATTAATTAAATTACAAAACCAATGTATACTAACTAAACATGCAAAACAAATGTTAAAACCACACTGCTTTATCTCTGCCTCGGGAAGCGGAAGATGTATGCATTCGATTCTTCACCACAAAAAGCCCACTGGTTTGCTCTTGAGAGGCCCTGTTTCCAGGGTTATTCCAAGAAATTTCTGCTCTGCCTTACCAACTCACTGATGAGGAATGCACCAGTGGCCTGCCGGCCATAATTGGTTGCTGCCGGCCATCTGCCGGCCAAAGAGAGGCACTGCTAGCCATCAGTAAGCCACTGCCGGTCACTGGTGTGCTGAATCACCAAACTGCAGCAGAGCACAAATAGAGGAAAAAAGAGGGTTTTCCAAGAACATGTCTGTACTGTGCCCCTCCTTATCATCTCAAAACATCAGAGGAGAGGCACTCTTGGATCCAAAACCACCAATCAAGCATGTTCAATGCATGATGGCCAAAGATCCAAGTTGTACACTTTCAATAAATGCACAAAAACAAGATCCAAAGGACCACCACCCTATCATGCATGATCAAGGGTGATGGAGACAAAGGAGATTGGCTCATTTCATCACTTTGAGTATGAAATGGACCAATCTAACTTGTGTTCAATATAACGTCCGATTGAACACATGCAATGCACACATAACATGCTTATCTTGGTCATGTTTTACTTGATTCATTTTATTTACACATTTTAGCATTACCAAGCCATTCTTTAGTTGGTTAAGTCCAAGATGAGAGTCATCTAATGAGAGAGGGGTCAACCAAAGAATGGTTTAAGACATGAGAGAGATCATGCCTTTGGCTAGGAGGAACCCTCAAAAGAGAGTTAAAGCCATTGAGCACAAGCTCTATCTCAAGTTTAAACACAATCATAAGGTTAACCAACCCTCAAAACAAATGGAAAAATGAAGAAATAAGAGAGGTTGTAGACTTTTTAGTGCTGAAATGGCATGCAAAAGACACTAAATCATGCAAACAACACATGCAAGATATGCTCAAAAGCCGAAAGCATTAAACTAGTGAAGAACACTACACTAGAGGCATGCAGTATCAAGCTTAAATGACCAAACCAGCTCTGGACAGAGCTAAAACATGCTAAAACAGTGGCTAAAACATGCTGAGATGGAAGCATAAATGGCAAGAAAAATATGCTCGCATGTTGGCTCATAAACAAGACACAAAGCACAACTCTTAAAAGCAATGGAAGAGTGGAATATGTGAGAGTGTGACAGAGATATATGCACTGAAATCATATGTTAAATGATGTTATATCATGCAATCAACTCAAGCAAAGCATGTTAGAGGCCTTGAAACAATAAGCTAGTGAAGCCATTTACACTATAGCTATGCAAGACAAAGCTCATATGACCAAGACCACCCAAAATGGAGCTAAAGCATGCTAAATCAGTAACAAAAACATGCTGAGATCAAGTCACAAAAAGGTAAAAAAACACATGCTCACATGTTAGGCTATCTACACTTGCAAACAAGACACAAGGAGGGGAGGCCAACCCCTCATATTTTGGACCTCAAAACATGGTTTTTTTACTGAAAAACCTCTGAGTTTTAGTGGTAAAAAGGCCCAAAATGTTTGATTGAAGGTGATGAGAAATGGTGCAAAAAGCTTAACAAGCTAAAGAGCAAAAAGGGGGGGACAACCCCGTAACTCACAAAGGCTCAAACCACCACTTTTAGGATTGAAAAACATAACTTTTTACATGCCGAAAAAAGTTTGCAAAGGTGGAAAAAAGATGGCAAAGCAAATATGAAAAACAAGCTTAAAGGGAGAGAGTTATACCTCTTGAAGCACAACACAATTTTTGACAACAAAACCAAGAAAAATCACTTTCAAGAGCTCCAAGAAGACCTTCTAAAACCTCAGCTCCAAGATAACCAACTTTGGTCAAGGATGTATAGGCAAAGGAGAAGTGTATCTACACTTGTATGCACTTATGCACAAAGGTTCAAGAGAGAGAGAAATGTAGAGAGAGAATTGTAGAGAAAGAGGCTCCCAAAATTTTCCTTCCTCAAATGTTTCTCACCCTCAAAACAATAGAGAAGGCTCTCTATATATAGAAGAATGAGGCTCTAGGTTGAAAATATCCCAAAATTGACAGCTGGAACACAAATATCTGCCAAAAAATGACTTTCTGCACCAATGGCCGGCAAGCCATCACTGATGGCCGACACTTCATCATCCATGGCCGGCAATGGCCATTCATGGCCGGCACATGGCCAAAAAAGCCCATTCATGGTCAACAACCTCCACCTCTAGTTGGCTAGAAAAATCTACTTTTTGGGCCCAACTTTAAATGGACATCCTCCTTCATCTGGACTCCTTTGCAGGTCATTCTTAAGCCTACATTGAAGCCTTGGAAGTCGTCTTTCCAATGGTGGCAGCCTCACTTCAAAATTCCAAGTGTGCAAAAAGTTATGCCTCTTTTAGTGAAGACTGCTCAGTTTCGATCCTACCCGGATTCATGCCAAATTTCTCCCAAACTTGGTTTCTTCTCTCCTCTCCCATTTTATTCAACTACAAACCCCCAAACAAGGTGTTTTGAAAGAGTTTTCAAAGATCTCACCTCTCTTCTATTCATTTCCACTTTGTCCTTGCTCGGTTTACCAAAAAGCGCAACATTTAATGAAATGCGAGCGTCAAAACATCGTAGGAAATTTTTCAAAAATATTTTGAAAGAGAGGGTTTTAAGGTCTAAAATCTTTTTGGTCAAAATGGTTTTGGTCCAAAAGGGGGTGTAAGGCTGGGATTTGACGCTCTCCTTGCTGAAGAAATCGAACCTTTGCACTGCACAACTTTCATCACCAAGTAAACAATTAGTGGCGGTCAAAAATGGGGTGTCTACAGTCAGTTGAGTCTTTTCCTTTGAGTCTCTCTCGTGTATCCTTAGGTCTTCATCTTTATAAAAAAAAAAAAGTGGGAGTCAAGTTTCTGATCATTTTTATCGTGCCTATAGTGATGCATGTATGACCTTTTACAAATAGAAAAAGGCTTTGAATTTGTTTTTTGAATGAGATTCTGTTAATAAGCTCGAAATGTTGAGAAGGATCCCTCGAATGGTTTGAGTGAATTTTGACTTATCGGCGCAAAGTCATTCATGATTTCAAGAATTTTAAACTGTTTCTTTTGCAAAACTTGCAAAGATAGGTTCAGAATTGTGCATGGCATTCTATATTGTCCTAGGGATTCTCTTCACCATTAGCCGATCATTTTGGCAAGCACAAGGCAGCTGACCTGCAAGTGCAAGGTTAGACCTCACAGATCATAAAATTTCTCCCCTGGTGTTTTCATTATTTCCAAGAGAAAATGATAGGAGAAACTAAAAGAAAGTGAGGGGGGGAAAAGAAGAAGAAAAAAGAAGAAAAAGAAGGGAAAAACAAAAAAGAAGAAAGGAAAAAAAAAAAAGGGAAAAAAAGTCAATCATCAAGCCAGGGGCATCCATTGGAATGAAATCCAATCAATTGTGGGGAAAGGAACTGTTGTCTGAATCTGAGGATGCCGATACAAGGAAGTACCACATTGCGAGAAAAATCAACTTAGCAAATGGAGCGAAAGAAAAGAAGAAGACATGCATAAGAGAATGGAGAACCAAGCTCAAATCAAGGCGAAGTCAGTTCCAGTGTTAGGGCAATGATGACTATTGATAAAATTCACCACAAGTGTTCTAATGCTATCCTTGAGAGGCTCACTAGGTTGAAAACCTGAAAGGGCAACCTAGGAAAAAGTTAGAGCATGAAAAATGAGAAATCAAAAAATATAGCTGGCAAGGTTGAAAACCCCGAAGGGGCGACCTTGGCAAAAGTTAGAGCACAAAAGGAGAGTGTCAATACCTAAGTGAACCTCGGCCATGAACTACATTGACCTGATTACGATTCTTGGGATACGTAGGCAACTTCATCCTAAAGTTCGGTCTTAATCATATCTATCTCATCCATCTCAACCCAATCACCTTGCCTGATTCACATCGTCAGCTTCGCATCAATCCATGAGCTACACCAACTACTATGCGTATCACATGCTTGTGTTGGGTAAGAAAGAACTAGCTTGACTCAACAAGTGGAGAAATTTTCAATAATTGAACTCTTATCAATAGAATCTCTATCTTGAGCGAAAAAGGAATCGAACCTTGGGTTTTGCAAAATTGATTTCTAAAGAGAACATAAGCAATACTAGGGGCACTATGAATGATCAGTTATCTTGAGTCTTTTTTTGCTTTTGGGCCAGTTGTGAGTTTTGTTGTGTCACGCCTGGTGTTTGTTTCAGTCTGCGCTCTTTATCGAGTCACCATAGTGTGTCTGTCGCTCAAAAGCACTCTTTACCGAGTCACCCCAGCGAGTCTGTCACTCAAAGTCTAACAGAGTGGCATGGTCAAAATTCTATACACGAATGTTCACTCTGAACTCAAAGACAAGTCCATGTGTGGAATTCATAAACGAGTTGAGAGTGCCCATACAAGGGGCATTGTATTCATGATCATTGCAAAGTGTATATGAGGAATTTGTCACTGCTTTAGAGGGGACTAGAGTAAGTTCTCAATATGTCAGAAGAGAAGCATAAGTCTGATTGGTTGGCAACTGTTCCAGGATCTGAAGATCGCCATCATACGTGCCTGCATAATATTGACAAAGGTGGTCAGTAACTGAACACTATGGGCAATTTTCAGTACATCTGATCGGGTCATCATTCGAACAAGGGTCATGGACCCAACCAGTAGCCAATGATTGGACACTAGGGGCAATTTTTAGTGCATCTGATCAGGTCATTATTAGAACAAGGAGCATGGATCCAACCTTTCTTCCCATCTGTTCAGAGCCTTTATTGGGCATTTTCCCCTGGATTAGGGTGGGGCTCACCCCTATGATGATTATGATATGATTCAGCTTTCAAAAGTTGTCTCAAACCATTTCAAAACTCTCTTGGGATTGCCATCTTCCCTCTTATTAATACATGTGCTTTTGATTATGCTTGCATGCTTATACACTTTGGTTGAGTTGAACTGCGTGATTGGTTGCTCTTGTTCTTGACCTTGACTTTGTTCTGCACTTAACAGAGTTTTGTCGAGTTGCCTCTCTCTGTGCTTTTCAATTACATTTCAATGAGTTGTGGCAAGTTGCCTTACACTCATTTCATACGATACATGATGCACTACTCTATGTACTGCTTATTTCCCTCTGTATACCATTCATTTTACATATGTATCGTACTGGTCTGTGCACTTTGTATCGGCCTATCTTGTGCATTCTACCTTGTATCGCACTATTTTGTTCACCTTGCATCGCGCTATCTTGTGCATTTCACGTTGTATCGCACTGTCCTGTGCAAACTTGCATCGCACTGTTTTGTGCATTTTGTATCGCACTATCTTGTGCACTTTGTATCGCACTATCTTGTGCACCTATATTGCACTATCTTGTGCATCATGCTATCTTGCGCACCCTGTATCGCACTGTCTTGTGCACTCCTCGGTTCTAGGAGACCTTAAATCCTCTAAAGGCACAATTCCTTTGGTGTTTGTCGTGCCCGAACGACTTTAAGCAGTTTGGTATAGCCACATTATTGTGTTTGCAGTGAGTTCTTAGGAGATCAACTAAGATAGTGGAAACTAGAGTTCGAATGGCCAAGGCCTAGAATGCAAAGGTTTGGAATTTTTGAGACCAAAGTCTGGTTTAAATACCCAGGGGCGTATTCTCAGCTTGAAATCTGTGTGGCAGCCCCATAGGTTGAGGTAGCTTGCGTGCGCCTCAATTCTAGATACTTAACCAACCTAGTCGGTCACCCTGTTGGAGAATAGGCAAAGTTACAAATATAGCCAGGGAGAAAAGTAGTACCCGTGGTTTGGAAGCACGTGAAGATGAACCAAAAGGAAGAGGAAGATCCCCAGTAGCATGAGGTGAGTCATCGCCAATTGCCCATGTAAGGTACTTCCATTTCCTAGCTACTACATCATATCTGTCATCATATATTACCTTTATCACAATGCATATAGCATCCATCGCATGTATCTATTACATTATCCATTTTATCGCTTGCATCCTTTCCATGTTAAGCTTAATTTGGCATATGCTCAAACCTTTCCCTCGTTGAAACATGGTTTTGTCATTTGTAAGTACCCATGCTGTGTTGAGGCTAATATTGAGGGTGTCAACACCTTTTTTGTGTTAGACGTGGTCTGTTTTGTATCCATGCCTTTTCTAGGTAAAATGTGGTTTGGCATGTGCCTTATTCACTTCATCCATTGTATTGTACTTTGTTTTGTTGCATTCAGCATTTAGGATCATTATCTTTCCCCCGCAAATCATTCCTTACTTATATCATACCATCTAATTGCTTATACTCTTTCTGCAAAAAACATAGTTTTGCATGTGCTCGCACCCCTTTCACGTTGAAACATGGTTCTGTTATATGTAACTATCCATGCTGCACTGAGGCCAGTATTAAGGATGTAGGCACTTAGCCTATGTTAGACGTCGTTTGGTTGTGCCCACTTTTTTTCTATAAAACATAGTTTGATGTTGTATCTCCATCCCTTTATGGTATTTGTGTGGTTTTACACTGCTTGTGATTTGATTATTTCATTACATTGTATATCATTACATTGTTTTGTTACACCATGCATCATTTTGCATTCTACCCCTGAACTACGCTGGTTTGATTCCTTGCAAACGGATACATAGGCAACCCTCGGGTTCAACCAACTGCATCTGGATTTTGATTGTTTGCCCAAGTCTTACGGTCTTATCAAAATGGGTCGTCTTTCGGCTTTGACATTCACTCACGTCAGTTCATGACTTTGAGTTTTGACAAAGAGGGGCAAATGTAGACACCCCATTTTTTACCGCCCTTAAGACTTGGGCGCCTCAGGTTGATCACTCGATGATGAAAGTTATGTTGTACAAACGTTCAATTTCTTCAACAAGAAGAGCTTCTAAATCCCAACCTTACTCCCCATTTTTAACCAAAACTATTTTAGACCTTAAAACCCTCTTTTCAAATTATTTTTTAAAATGTTTCTATGATGTTCCGAGACTCGCATTTCGTTTAAAATATTACGCTTTTTGATAAACTGAGTCAGGACAAAGTAAAAATAAATGAAAGGGAGGTGAACTCTTTGAAAAATCTTTAAAACCTCTTCTTTATAGGTTTGGGGTTAGAGAAAATAGGAGGGGAGGGAAGAAAACTAGTTGGGGAAATGGTTGAGCATGAAACCGTTAAAAGAGAACTGAGCAGCCTTCACTAAATCAGGCCTATCTCTTCGCACACTTAGAATTTATCTATGAGGCCACCACCATTGGAAATTGGACTTTTGGGGCTTCAATTTAGACTCAAGAATCTCCTAAAGCTGAGTGTAGATGAGGGAGATATGACCGTTTGAAGTTAGGCATCCATCCGGTTAAGATATAAATAAGTAACCTTCACTAAAATAGGCATATCTCTTTGTACACTTAGAATTTAGATATTAGATTACCACCATTGGAAAGAAGACTTCCATGGCTTCAATTTAGATTCAAGAATGACCTAAAACTGAGTCCGAATGAGAGAGATATGCCCGTTTGAACTTAGGCTTGGAAGAAGATTTTCTGGTTGGCAGGCCACTATTTGTGGACGGCCAGCCAATACTTCTGGCTTGCCAGCCAGTTGTGTAAAGCTCAGATATTTGTTGCCAGCTATCCCCCAAAAGCTCCAGCTGTTTTTATATAGATATTTTTTACTGAAAGGCAAGTTTTTCTATATATACAAGGCCAACCCTCATGTTTTTAAGTTACAAAAAATTCCAAAAATCCCAAAACTTGAAATTCTCTCTCTATCTCTATCTTGCAACACACACGCCTTGTCCAAACACTTCCTAAGCCAATATTTGAGCTCTTCTTGCTGAGATTCTTGAGTCCAAATTTCAGCCTTTGAGAGTGAAAGACTTGTGGTTTGTGAAACAAAGTTTTATTCCTCTTCAAGAGGTATAACCTTGGCCTTCTCTACACTACTTTTTCCTCATCTTTTCTTACTATTTTTAGGCTATTTTTATGGGCTGAAACTTGTGGTTTAAAGCTATCAAAGGTGGAGGGGTTAAGCACCCTTCTTTGAACCTTGTTCTCTAAGCTTTTGCCCTTGTGTTTCCCATTCTTTTCTCAACTTTTTTTTGAGTCTTTTACCACTGAATTTCATATTTTTTTCATAGGCTAAAAATGTTGTTTTGAGGTCCCAAAAATGGAGGGGGTAGCCTCACTTCCTTGTGCTTATTTATTAACTTAACGTGCTCTATGTTTTAGCTTATTGTTTTAGCTATTGTTAGCTTAATTCCAGCACTTTTTTGGACTGTTTTAGCGCTATTTTTAGTTGTTCATTGCATTTGAGCTTTGTATAGCATGCTTGTAGTGTAATGGTTCTCATAGGCTTGGTGGTTTAGGCATTAGCCACCAACCTATTTGAGTTAATAGTGTTTATTTCAAGCTTTCCATACTTGTATTCATCCCTAATCACCTCTACAACCTCCCTCCTTTCTTGGCTTTTTCTTTACTTTGAAAGTTGTTTCAAACTAGTTGTTTGTTTAGGCTTGAGATTGAGGTTGTTGTGCTTAATGGTTTAATCCCTTTGGGGGTTCATTACCAACGACATGACACTTCTCCCATGCCCAAAACAACGCTTGGTTTGGTACTCCTTTCCATTAGAGGACTTAAAGCTCACTTTTGGACTCAATTGATTAAGAAATAGATGGTAATTAAAATGAATTAATAAAATTGGGACTAAAAGTGATGCGAGATAATAAGTAATTTTTTGTTCAATCGGACGTTAATTGAACACATGGAAACTTGAGGCATTTCATACTTGCTAGGGATGAAATGGTTCAAGTTTCCAAGGTCAACCATTTCCCTTGACCAATTCATGATAGGGAGGAGGTTTAACAATCTTTTCTTGTGCATTTATTGAAATTGTATACCTTGGTTCATAGGCCATCATGCAATGAAATTGCATCGATTGATGGCTTGCAAATTGAGCTTGCCACACCTTTGAGCTGTTTTGATGATAAGGAGGGGTAAGGTGTACAAACATACCTTAAGAATACCCTATTTTGTGCTCTATATGCTTTCTGTTCTAGCAGGGGGATCCAAGCCTCAGTGACCGGCAGGCCACTAATTCTGGACGGCAGGCTACTATTTGCCGCCAGCCAGCCACTATTTCTAGTCTGCCGGTCACTTTTGTAAAATTGAGCAGCAGCTTTTTGGAACAAAACAGAGTAGAGGCTGAGGTGAAAAGATATTCTACTACGCAACAGAAGCATTCTGGCAGCCGAACAGTGGGCTTTTCGGGTGAAAATCCGTGCATGCATTAGCATTCCTCGTTTCTTGGGCTAATTAGTTAGTTTAAGTACTTATTTCATGTTGTAATTAATTAGTTAATTCTAAGTTGTAATTAATTAATTTGTGTAATAAATTAGTTAGTTCCATAGAATAGTTAATTAATTCGTTGGTTTTGTAATAACTAGCTAGCATAGTTAGTTAATTCATTTTGTAATAGCTAGTTAATTAGCTTAGCTAGTTAGTTTATTCAGAACCCCTTGTGCAAGGGAACAATTGTAATAATGTGTACGTCTTCCAACCCCACGTCTTTCTCCCTGTTATTTACCTGCTTATGATGGTTAGTTTAGGACATCATATTTTGTTTAGCATCTCTCATGCCTTGCATCCATTGTCTTGCATGCATTGAGCTCGGCGTATCATTCTAACTTGCATTGTTAGTTAATACTTCTTTGAATACGTGCTTAGACCGCATGCTATCAAATTGATTCATATGCCATATTAGTAGCTGAGCCTAGTAATTGCATATAGTATGCGTCGCATTAGTCATATTGTATAGTTAGGATCATGCATTATTCTAACTATGTCATCTTTTTTGGCTAGGAGTACTAGGTGAGCTTTTATTTGCTTTAGCATATTGCATGAGTGTGAATGTTTCCATGTTCAGAATGCTTGCCATAAGGCGAAGTGCTTAAATGATAAACTTCTTGAATGCCTGTGAATGAAGGCTAATTGCTTTAATTAGAATAATTTGAGTAATGTACATATGCGATCACTTTTTCAAGTGATAAATATTCGAAATAATTTTCAAAACAAACATAAAATCAAGTGTTCCAATTTTTACAAATTAGCCTATACTTGTGTGCGCATCACATAGTAACAATAGCCTAATAATCGGAACAAAGCATATAATGTAAATAAGAATCACATCATGATTAGAAAAGGTTGATCTTTAATCGGGCGAGCGGGGGTGCTCAATTCATGACCTTCCCCTCTCATACCTAAGTTCCTGAGCCAAGACAATCTTGGTGATGACGGACATGTGGCCTTTGGCACGAGTCATGGGTTTTCTAAATTTTCCAAAAAAATTTTGGCGGTGACTCTGTATCTGGCAAAGCAGTCCATTTTTGAAAATTTGATTCAAAATCGATTTTTCAAAAAGATTTGCCGGATTTGGACTCTTTGGTATTTATCTATTTCACATTGCACTTGTGGAATCAGATTTAGAACCGCGAGAGTTTGATACTGTAGGGCTAGTCGTCTTCCAAAAGGAGCACGAAAAGTTGAGCTGCAATAAGTTATGAACATTCAACAATTGTCTATACAGTCCAAATATTCAAAAACTAATCTCAATTCAAAACCTTCCAAAAAGAACTATCATTACGTTCTAATTGTCCAAAAATTTTTAGACCATCCAAAAGCTATACCATATATAAGTTTCTAAACAAAGTCAAAAACTATCCAAAGATTATAAAAATTCATTCATCAAGTCATATAAAAAACTATCCATAGATGTTAGAATTTTTACTTAAAGTCAAAGCTAATGAATTGGTTTGGCCAAGCAATAATGCTTCCAAGAGCATCCTCAAGCACAAACATCTTACGATTAGGACGAAACAATGGTGCATTGGCTTTGACATGGTTAACCCATAATTTCCAACACCCAGGGCCAAGAGGCATGTGATGTACCAATTGTTTAGAATCAGTTGATGAAATTGTGCCTTCTGCAGCCACCACCTTTGTCCCATCCCAGTTCAACAATTTGCATTTGACACTGTCCAAGTTAGATCCACCATTTCTAGCTTCATTCTCATCATTCAACTATCAAGAAAGCAATACATAAAATAAGCTAATGAATTGAAGATAAAATTAAGGTAATTAATAATGTCATAGAAAATTTACCCAAATGTCTTCATTTTCACCGTCTTCGCTGCTTTCGTCACCCTAAAAAAATTGTAATACAATATCAAGTTATATTTGTTTACTCATATTTGGTTACTCAAAAATTTAGTAGCTGATGTGAGATCCATATACAAAATTGACAAAAACTCTTGAGTAGAAGCAAGCAAACAAATGCACAAACACAACAAAAATTGAGGTAAGTAATAATGCCATACAAAATTTACTCAAATATTTTCTTGTAAGTGCACCCTATGTTCACCACCTCCGTGCACCCTATGTTCACCACCTCCACTATTTTCCTCACCCTAAAAAAATTGTAATACAATGGCAAGAAGTATTTGTTTACTCAAATTTAGTATATGATAGGATCCATATGTAAAAATGACAAAAGCTTGAGTAGAAACGCAAGCAAGCACAAGCACAAGCACGAGCACAAGCATGCGAAATGTGCAAGTTTACCTACGTTTTTCTATGAGAATGTTTCTTTCCATTTGTTCCTTTTCTTAGCTCCTACAAGTTTTAATTAATTTGATTTAAAAATTATGTGAAATATCCTTCTATCTAAAAACTAGCTATTTATGAAGACAAAGCAACATAGTACAAAACCTTAAGATACTATTCCATATTATAATATATGTATATGATTTATTTTATTTACTAAGAATTAGTGTCTAATGAGATATAACCTATTCTATTTTAGTTAGTTAGAATTAGTGACTAATCATTTACATTAGAGGATATAAATATTTGTAACAAATTTTATTTGGATTCATTGTGAAGGAGATTGATTTCTTGAAATCTTGTTAAATTTCTATGCACTCAACACATATCAACACAATTTTCTTATTTTTAAGGCAAGTTTACCTAGGTTTCTCCACGAGAATGTTTCCTACCTGTTGCATCTTTGCTTGGTTCCTACATATTTTAATTGAAAATTTTTGAAAACTTTTATGAAACATCAATATGTATAACTTATATTGTCACATTCGTAATCTTTTTACCTCATTTTGTCTCTTTCCTTTTAACATTTCAGCTCCCATCTCCTGCAGTTCTTGTTGTAAGAGCAACATTTGTTGATTTAGTTTTTTCACATTTTGATTTAGTATACTTGTGCATCAACTTTCGATGACAATGCTCCAAATCCAAGCCCTTGTACACTACCACGACATTCTAGACCAAACGCATGAACAATTGCATCATCTTTGATAGACATTGGGCCTTCTTCTGTAGAAGGCTTGTGATGCTCTTCAACCTTTTTCTGCAATATATAACATTTGATGGTTATCACTATGCATCTTATGTATATCTGTCACTAATATGCAATCAATGAATATTTACTTAGTTTCACATCTATCTACAGAGGACTATAGAGATACAATTACAAAATGTTACACGAAAGTTATAAATAAAATGAAAAAGTTAAGTACCACCAAAGCTATATATTCAAGAACAAATGTCCAAGAAGCATTCCACTCTGTAACAAGTGGAAAACAATTAAGATTAATAGTTGAGGATTGATACTTTTTCTTTGCTTCCAAACAGGCCACTATATTCCTCAACTAGTAGAGCTTAGGTTGTAATTCAACAAGAAGGACAAGTTGTTCAACTTGAAAGGAATTGCTGTGAGGGAGACAAATTTCAACTTTGCATTGCAAGAAAGCCAATTTTTCTTCAATTTGATTTTCACTTGCTCTAAATTTTAGTTTTTATAAAACATTGATTGCAGAAATTGTTCTTTTTTAAAACAATTGTTCACCTCTCCTCATATACTAAATTTGTTTTGTTTTTATGTTTCATTCTTTTCTTTGGTTGTTCAACACCTATATGTAGACCGCCTTGAGAACTCTCCGACTCCGCGCCGAGGGCGCGAAATCCGTTTTGTTCTAAGCTACTACAGTTCGGACTCGTGTCACGGTTCTGAATCTAATCTCACAAAGTGCAATGTGAGACCGATAAATCACCAAAGAGTCCAAATCCAGCAAATCGTTTTGAAAAACTGATTTTTATAAAGAAGTGCCAAACATGGACTGCTTTGCCAGATACAGAGTCTCCACCTAAATGTTTTATTTTGAAAAAATTTAGGAAACCTTGACTCGTGCCTAAGGCCACGTGTCCGTCATTACCAAAGTTGCCTCGGCTCGGAAACTTGGGTACAAGAGGGGAAGGTCATGCAATGAGCACCCCTGCTCGCCCGATCAAAAGATCGGCATTTACTAACATGATATGTTGTTTTTGAAAACACATGTGCTCTTCTTCCGGTTATTAACCTAGAATTACTATGTGATGCGCACAGCATACAAGTATAGACTAGATCGCCTAAGTTGGAACAAAACATTGCATGTTTGTTTGTTTGAAAACGGTTTGAAGTTTGCTACTCGCAACTAGGCTAAGTCGCGGATTTCAATGAATTGCTCCAATTCAAGCAATCTAACCTTCACCCACAGACATTCATGCAGTTATATCAAATAAGCAGTTAGCCTCATGGAAAGTATGCTTTCATGGAAACATTAACACATATGCAGTATGCTAAAGCGTAAACACTTACAGCGTACTTTGAGCCAAAACAGAGAACTAGTTAGAAATCATGCATGATCCTAGTTCATCTTAATATGGCTAATGCAACACATGCAAAAATGTAGCTAAAATAGGCTCGGCTATTCTAGAATGGCATATGAATGCAACTTGATACATGTATTCAACTTGAAATTGAAATACAATGCAGTTAGTATGATGCGCCGAGCCCGGTGCATGCAAGATAGATGAATGAATGCACACATGCGAGCATAAGGTATGCTGATCGAAATATGCCATAAAACTAACCATCATAAGCGGTTAAGTAAAAAGGAAGTAAGAAATGGGGGTTGGAAGACATGCATCGCACACACGCACACTTATTACAACAATTGGCCCTCTCAATGGAGGGTCCGAATAAGAAGCTAACTAGCTAATCTAAGCTAATTAAACTAATTATTACAAAACAATGCTAATTAACTATTCCTAGTTAACTAACTATTACAAAACGAATAAGCAGCTAAACGCATTAACTACTTAAATACAGAACCAAAGCATAAGCTAGCTAAGGAAAGTAGTAAAACAGGAGCCTCGAGGCGAGAAGTGTATGCATGCCCAGTCGCTTCGTTCGGAAATCCATCGCGATGCCCCGATTTGCCTCTGTTTTCAATTGTTCTCAGAACCTAGCACCAAGCTCCAAAAAGCTTCTAACTCACCTTGGGGACCTGTGGGAGGATGGCTGACCACCTAGGAGTGCTTCCAGCCACTGGCCAACCAATTTTTGTTGCTGTAGACCAGAAAAAGTGGTCGGCTAACTAGTTTTTCTGGCTGGCCGGCCCGTTTTTGCTGTACTTCTCCAATTTGCTGCAACAGAGAGCAAGAAAGGGCATGGCAATGTATTTGCAAGATATGTGTGCACAACCACCCTCCCTATCATTTCATAAGCTCAACGGAGTGTAGTTCTCGACCCTCGGGCCACCAATCACGCATCTCGATGCATGATGGCCGAGAAGCCAAATTGCACAATTCAATATAAAATGAATGCACAAATAAACACATAAAGCTTTGAACTCTATCATGTATGATCAAGAGCATTGGCGACCGAGAATTGAGGCACATTTCATCACTTTAAGTATGAAACGTCCCTCGTTCCTCGTGTTTGGACTAACACCTAATCCGAACAAATGCAATGCAACAACAAGCATGTTAAACATGTAATGCAACTACATGGCATACACAATGCAATGTAACAACATGGCATACTCAATGCAAAGAACATGGCATACACAATGCAAACAACAACATGGAATACTCAATGCAATGTGACATGATCAACTTAACAAAGCTAATGACATGCTAAAAATGCTAATGCATGTATACACAATGCAAGGCAACATAAGCATGCAACAACACGATGCAATGTAACAACATTCACATAACATGCTCGATGGACTTAAACAAAAATGGACAGACCTCAGTCATGCCTAAATCAATGGCCATAATGATGAAACTAAGGCATGAAGATCAAGACAAGCTGGCTCAATGCAATGGCCTATTGACTAGGCATAAGAGCACAACTCTTAAGAGTGCTCAAAAAGTGACAAATGTGGAAATGTAACAACACTATAAGCTCTGAAATAAAGTAAGAAATGATGCCAAATCACTCAAACAATACAAGCGTAGCATACTAGAGTCCTTAAAGCATAAGACTAGCAAGGAGGATTACATAAGAGGCATGCAATATATGGCGCAAATGCATGAACCAACTATGGATAGAGCTTAAATAGGTCAAGACAAAGACCAAAACATGTTGAGATAAGGGCTCAAAGGCCTAGGCATGCAAGCATACACACTAAGCCATAAACAAGGCAACAATGCACAACCCTTGAACCACAATTAAAGAGTGATATGCATGAGAATATGACAATGTTACATGCTCTGAAATCAAGTATTAAATGATGCCAAATCATTCAAATAGCTCAAAGATAGCATGCAAGAGGCATCAAAACACAAGGCTAGCAAGGCCAATTGCACTACAGCTATGCAATACGTGAAGCATATGGCAAAGGTAACCCAAAAAAGTCCTAGAACATGCCAAAATGAGTCTAAAATATGTATGGAAGGAAGCCAAAATAAGGTAGCATGAAGGGCATAAAGCATGGACTAGGCAAGGCCAAAAGGGAGAATTACACTACACCTACCAAGGCCAAGCATGAGATGGCTTCGCCAACAAAAATCAGAGTTATATGACGGAAAAATAACCCCCAAAACACATTGAAATGATAGCTCACAAGCTTAGGCATGAAGGCATACGCAATGGTTCATGTTTAAGGCATAAAGGGTAAACCCTCCAACGCATTGAAAGAGTGACAAATGCAAGTGCATGAACATGAAACATGGACTGAAATAACATTTCAAATGATGCCAAATCATTCAAATAGGCCAAACAATGCATGGTAGTGGACTTGATACACAAAGCAAACAAGCTAGAATGCACTATAGCTATACAAAGCATGGCATGCATGACCAAAACAACACAAATTAGAGCTTAGGCATGCTAAAACATGGACAAAAGCTTCTTAGGGTTAAGCCAAAATCATGCTAGAATGACATGTTAAAGCATGATACTCATTAGGCTATTTCATGGAATTACACTACAAGTGTATGGAGCATGCAAGGGGCCATTAAACCGAACCTTAACATAGGTATAACATGGTAAAACAACACCAAGAACATGCTGAAATGGACTCAAAACAAGCTAGAAAGACATGCTACTTCATGAAGCATACAAGACTAGTTTGCAACATTTACACTACAAGTGTATTATGCATGCATGAGGTGACAAAACCAAGTCAAAACAGTGGTATGGAGCCAACATAAGCTTAACAAACATGCTTAAACATGAGGCATATGAAGCAAGTATTCAAGACATAAGGAGAGGGGATGACCCTCTCCTATTTGGGACCTCAAAACACCATTTCTACCACTGAAATTTCTCTGGAATTCAGTGGTAGAAAGGTTATGCAAAGGCTAAAACAAGGGCCAAAAAGGATGGCTCAAAACAAGGCCTAACAAGGCCTAAGAGGGGGTAGACTACCCCCAACACAAAAGTGACCTTATACAAACATTTTAATGACCAAAAATTAGAACTTTTTACAGTATAAAGTTAAGCTTAAATCAGCATGCAAATAGGTCCAAAAGCTTAAGCAAAACAAGGGTTTAAAGGGCTAGTTTCTCACCCTTGAAGAACACCTTTAAAGCTGCAACTCCAGCACACTTTTTGAACCAAAACCAGTCCAAAAACTTTAAAAACAACTTCAAGAGACCTCAGCTCCAAGAGTATGGTGTTTGACTGTGTGTTTGTGTGCAAAAGTGTGATAAAATGACACTTTAAGGCACAAAACAAGAGAGGAATGGAGATGTATAGATATAGATGATATGTATAGCTCAAGCAAGATTTTTCTAAACCTCAGGCATGAGGGAGGAGGTTCCCTTATATAGAAAAAACAAAGTTCAAGCTTGTTGAGGAAGTTTGGAGCTCCAACCAATCCCTCCATACACGTGTATGGAGTATGGTTTTTGTGCCCTCTAGCTGGCACAACTGGCAAGAAAAGATCTTCAGGAATCTGCTAGAAAGTGGCTGACCAGTTGAAGTGGTTGGCCAGCTATTTTTAGGGGTCGGCTGACCACTTTTGACACCTAAGTGGCCGGCCAGCCACTTTTCTGGTCGGCCAGCTCATTTTTCTAGTCTGCAGGCAAAATTCTGCTTTCTAGGTCCAACTTCAAATGCCATAATTCCATCATCTGGACTGCTTTTCAGGTCATTCTTATGTCCAAATTGAATCTCCAGAAGTAAGCTTTCCAATGGTGGTAGCGTTGCATCAAAATTACAACTGTGAAAAAAGTTATGCCTATTTTGGTGAAGCCGCGCAGTTTTGGTCCTACCTGGATTTATGTCGAACTTCTCCTCAACTAGTTTTCTTCCCTCTCCTCTTCTTTCCTTCAAATTCAAACCCCTAAGCAAGGTGTTTTGAAATATTTTTCAAAGATTTCATCTCTCTTTCATTCATTTCCACTTTGTCCTCGCTCAGTTTACCAAAAAGCACAACATTTAACGAAATGCGAGCCTCGGAACATCGTAGGAACTTTATTTCAAAAATTTTTTGAAAGAGAGGGTTTCAAGGTCTAAAATATTTTGGTCAAGATTTTTTTGGTCCAAAGGGGGTATGAAGTTGGGATTTGGCTTTCTCCTTGCCGAAGAAATTGAACCTTTGCCCTGCACATCTTTCACCACCAAGAAAACCATCAGTAGTGCCCAAGTCTTAAGGGCGGTCAAAAATGGGGTGTCTACACTATACTTTTTATCTCTACAAATATGTGCTTTCATCTAAATGTTGATCAATTTGGAAATATTTGACTTCATAACTCGGTTTCTTCAAACTTTGCAAACATGAAGTATGCCCAGTGGGTTATGATTTTGGATCAAAAGATGGTTTTTTTTTTCCCGATTTGGCCTAGTTCTTTCAGTGTTCTTCCCGAAGGATGAACTATGCGATGGAAAATCGTTGTAGGGGCAATTTAACGCTAGGAATGACCCAAAACTCTTGTTTATTCCAATTTTTAGTGGTTTTGGGTTCTATTATTATCTTTTACATGCAAATAATACAGTAAAAGCTCAAGAACAAAAAGAATTTCATGGAGGGTTATGAAGAACACTTGTGGGAATGAAGAGCTTATGGGGTTGAAACTCCAATCAGCACTCTAATCAGTGGAAAATGCTTTGATTAGGGCATAAGATGCAAGAAAATGCTCTGATTAGGGTACAAGATGCAAAAAATTGAGGTTGGGACTTCTGGCACACAGGGTATGCCATCGGTGAAAATGAACAGTGGAAAGTGAAGGATGTGGCATTATGTATATATATAACACTCGAAGGGGCACCAAGAATTGAAAAAATTTTAGGAAATCCCGACCCTCATCACGATAAGATGACGTGTGTCCATGAGAAGATGTTCTGTCAATAAAGTAGGGGGGACCGTGCTCCTTGAAGCGTAATATTCACATCGTGCGGTTCTTCCAACTAGGTAGGATATCTAGCTTGGCTAGTTGTAGTAATCTAGATCATACTAGAGAAGATCAAATTAAGGGGCAATTGAGAGAGGAGTTTTGACCATGCAAAATGGGTCGAGCTGTCGATATGATGGGTTGAGCTTAGCCCATCGCTTTGCAGCTAGCTGGGCCAAACTAAAGGACTAAATCCGCCAACTAAAGTTGACCGTGCTCCTCCATGTTGGCCGTGGTAGTCTTCTGGTTGATCTAGCTGAGCTCACCTAGCTGTGCTGGGCCAAGCAGAATTCGGCCGCAGTAGAGGGCAAGGACAATGCTTGCGTATTTCCAACTGAATTGATAGCTTTGTTGAGCTCTGTATGGCAGCACGACTCAGATCTCATGGGTAATGATCACGGTCCTAACCAAGCTATTGTTAGCTCGACCAAGAGTGTCTTGGTTGAGTTCTTCTCGTGCCCCAACAGTTTATGGGGGACAAACAGTAACCTGTCCAAGTTCGTGATGCCCCTGACATACAGATACGTATAAGGGACTAATGGAATGGAATGTTCTTATCCCAAGACAATGGGGATAATGCACACTACATAGAGGAATGAGACGAGTTGTCTATATAAAAGCCCTGGACTTGAGGATGGAAGGTATGCAATCGGGAATACCCAAAAAATACTCTCTCATTCTTTCATATTCTCTAAGGGTGCTAACTAGACCGTCGGAGGGTTTTCCGGTGAGACACCCATCGGCTAGCTCACATCTGTTGTGTTTGTAGAAGAAACGATGTTGTTAAAGTGAACAAAACATGAAGGCAAGAAATACAGAAGTGAATATTATTTACTCCCCGCACAATTGGCGCCATTTGTGGGAAATCTTGACAAACAAAACCCTGCTATCCATGATTCTCTGATCGACTAGAATGGCGAACAACGATGACCTTCCGATGTCCGTTGTCGATGATTTGACACCAAAATATGTTCGGAGGCGAGATAACTTACCCTCTGTCCTGGCAATGGCGAATTTGGGCATCCCTTGTAGATATCCATTTTGACCAGCCCTAAGACTTGGGTTTTTTCTTTTGATTGCCCAATGATGAAAATCAAAACGTTTTTTTTCACATAATTCTCAGTAAGAAAGATGGAATTTGTGCTTTATTTCCAAACTTATGTTTGTTTTGGCCAAGTTTTCAAGACCCGTTCAAAGCTCTCTTTAGAAACTTTCTTTTCACGCTTTGTTCCAAATATTTTCGTAGTGTTTCGAGGCTCGTTTTTAAACTTCAAAATGGAACTCTTTCTGAGGAAATTTAGCAAAGAATAGTCTGGAAATATAAGGAAAGAATGAGAATTCTGCTGAAAAACCCTGTTTTCCCTTAAAAGAAGAAGAAAAATTTTTTAGTGAATAATGCCAGCCGGCCATGAATAGTGTCAGCCAACTGGCCAGTGTTTTGGCCGGGTGGACCATCTATTGCCAGCTAGCTAGTTTTCCTAGAAGTAGGGAAGTTTCGGCAGAATTCTTGATGAAAGCACATGGGCCATGCCCATTTTAGGTCTTTTATGTTAGATTCATGCACAAGGTGTATCTAGGCCCCCTTCATTATCATCATTTAGCCCCTTTATCAAAAGAGAGGTTGTCATCTTCTTTAAAGGTGGCACCATTTTCAATCCATCCATATCCACCCATCAACCTTGTCTCCCACCTTGTCTCCCTCCTCCTTGACTTAGCAATCCTCTCTAATTGCTTATAGAGATAGAGAGAATTAGAATGTAAATAGAAGAATTGAATTGAGAGAGAAAAAGATAAACACTTAAGTTTTGAGCAAAACTTCAAGAACACACTGATTTTCATCTTTCCATAAACTAAAAACCATTCCATAATTTCTATTATAGCCATATTCTATTAGCTTTGATCAAAAGAGAGTGAGTGTCTTCTAATTGAAAGAAAAACAGAGTTGAATAACGCTTCTCCCACAAACATTGTTACACCATCCAAAAACACCATTCTAACTAGAATTTCAAGTTTTCAACTTGAGAATTGACAACGCACTCCAATAAGCTTGAGGGTAATCAAGAGGAAGTTTGAAAATCAAATTCTTTCCATGGAAGGTAAATTTTACACACTTTTCATTATCTTGTATTTCTTCCATTTTCTTTCTTTTATTGCATTTCTTACTTTGATTTCATGTTATAAACCTGTTGTAATCTAACTGAAAGTGGTTAGTTGAGCCACCCATATATCCCTTGTTTGTTCTTTCTTTGGTGTCAAAAAGAAAAAGAACAAAGTTGCTAAAATTAGTTGGCCAGCCAGCTACTTTTTTTTTTTTTTGTTGGCCAGCTACTTTTTTGGCTAGCGAGCCAACTTCTTCTGGGGCAGAACAGAGCATGTCTTCCGACGTTGAGTAGAATGGTTCTCGGCAATCCCCAAGGCATACATAATTACTAATTTTGTTGTATTTTGAGAGAGTTGTGAGGTATTATATTTTATTGTAATATTTTTATTCTTATTCCCCCTTTATTTGAATTTGTAATATTCAAAGCATTCCCGCTCCACTTCTTCCTATCCCATTCTTTTATTTGCTTTCCATATTCTGTATATATGTTGTATATTTTTTTTGTCATCATGTCCATGCTTTACATCTATGTTTTAAACCTTGAGATCCGGCTAAATTTGCATTTGTGGGTTTAATTGATTATTTTGAGATTTTGTACCCTGCCTCATGTTTTGAGATGATTCACATGTCAAATATTAGAAGCCAGATTTGTAGTTTCATTTCATGAGTGAATTACACTAGGATCCTATATATAGAAGCTTGCATGTTTTTACTAACTTTGTTGAACGTCGGTAAATATGTAAGCTTTTATGCTTTAGCATCCTGCTTGTGTGTGTTTTCTACTATGTTTAGCATCTTACCATGTGGTTATGTGTGCTTATTTCATATAACTCTATGCATGCCAATGGATGAAGGTTGTGTTATTTAATTTGGAATAAAATTGATTTTCATGATTGCACTATTCAAAACATTTTCAAGATAATGAAATTAAATTGTTCCAAAATGGATGACATGGTTTATATTTGTTTGTTTCACATAGTAATTTTAGGATTCATTAATAATTAGAATATGAACACATAAAGTTAATAAAAATCATATCATGGTTAGTAAAGGTCGATCTTTTGATCAAGTGAGCAGGGGTGCTCAATTAATGACCTTGCTTCTTCATACCTAAGGTTCCAAGCCAAGCATCCTTGATTACGACAAACAGTGGCCATGGCACAAGTCACGGGTTTCTT
Organism: Camellia sinensis; assembly: GCF_004153795.1. Classification (NCBI taxonomy): domain Eukaryota; kingdom Viridiplantae; phylum Streptophyta; class Magnoliopsida; order Ericales; family Theaceae; genus Camellia; species Camellia sinensis. Next base: position 175,280 of record NW_021029858.1, on the reverse strand, counting down.
AATTCTCCCAAAATAAATATTAAGTGGTGACTTTGACATCTGATGACGTAGTTCATTTCTAGCAAATATTTTTTACAATAAAATGGATTTTCTAAAAGTTGCCGAATGTGGACTCTCATCTACGTGTCACATTGCACTTGTGAGGCTAGATCAAAGAGACTGAGGGTTTGAATTGTTTAACGTACATGGGTACCCCCGGGCGATGTTATACTTCCACAGGCGAATTGAACAACGAAGCGCGAGACAAATGCACAGGGAGCCCAAAACGCTCAAGGGGCCCTAAAGTGCGACGACGGCATAAAGAGTCACACACCCAACACTTGGAGAATAGACTGAAGAGCCAAGATGCCATTATCCAAAAAATGGCTGTAGGGATGGAGACCATGAAGTGGTAGTTGAAGAGAATGAGTGTAGCTGGAGTGGAAAACCACAATAAGCGTGCCCATTCCCATCGTTCAGATGATTAGAGGAGTGGAGAAGAACCTACGCTCTTTATAACTATAAACTTCAGAAAGGAAGGCTCCCCATCATCGATGAAGAGGTCCTATACTAAAGACAGTAGCTATTGCCCATTGCAGCCTACTTCGATTTCTAGGTACTTCTACATTGCTCATTCAGGTGACTGGAGAGATGTCCTAGAGCGAAAAACAAGGCTAACGGAGATCCAAAGGGAGCCGATATTGCAGAGGCTCACCAAGATCGCATCAGAGCATAACAGTTGTTATGTTGCCACTATGCACTACCGCATGCACACTTGCAGATAAAGAAATGGTGAGGTTGAACGCCACCCCTTTCTCTCCAGAAATTGAGAATGCGCCACTCCCCGCAAGCTTCCACTAGCCTAAGTTCAACCTTTATGATGAGAGGACTAACCCTTAACCATATGTAAGTCATTTTCACCATGCCATAGTTGTCCACAAGTGTAGCGATGCCCTCATGTGCATGTTATTCCCAACAAGCTTAGACGAGCTAGGCCTCAAATGGTTTGAAGGACTGCCAAATGGGAGCATTTGTAGTTGGCATCAGTTAGCTGGAGCATTTGTTACCAAATTTGAGACAAGTACAATGGCGCAAAAAGAGGTCGACCATCTTTTGGGAGTAAGCATGGAACAGAGAGAAGCATTGAAGGCTTACAACACTAGGTACTAGGAGGCATTCAATGAGATACATGATTGCCTAACCAACCTAGAAATCGCTCAGTACAGACGGGGTCTACCAGTCGGACATAGACTGAAAGATTTGCTCATGATGACTCAATCTCCATCGTTGGAATTGTTGATGCAAAGGATCAATAAGCATATAAAGGTTGAGGATGATGCAGTCGCAGCTACCGCGAAGAAAAATCCGGTAGCGGCGAACAAAAAAACTGCAGGAAAAGTTCATATTGTCGGACGAGGAAAACCATACGGACAACCACAAGTGAGATTGGAGCCGCAACTTTAATCGTGACAGAAATTGCTATGACAACCGAGCTCACAACCCTCGGGACAAAGAGAAAGATGGAAAGCAAGGGCAGAAAGTCCAAATGAGCATCACCACAGCCTTCAAAATTCCAATCTACCACATCTTGAGTGAAATCCATGAGGAGTCTTACATTCGATGGTCAGCCCGACTGGGCGATACTCAGTAGAGGTTCAATTTGAGGTTCAGCTGCACCTTCCACGACCAGGGAGGGGGGCATCGAACGAAGGATCGCGTGCCTCTAAAGAAACATTTAGAAGAATTGGTAGCCACGGGGCATCTCGACAGATACATCATTAGAGGCATCAGGGAGATACCTCTGAGGCAAGCCGAGCCTGATGGCTTGGGTGTCGTGGATGCCCCACCCCAAGAAGTTATTAATGTGATTCACGGCATTATTAAGCCAAAGAAGGTGTGTGAGCTAAGAGGGATGATTAAGAAAGCATAACATATGAGCGAAGTGTTGTCCATTTAACCTACAGGCAAAAAAGGATGAGCCAAAGTGAAGGACATCATGACCTTCTCGAGCAAGGATCTTGAGAGAATTCAAAACCCCCGCAATGATGAGTTAGTTGTCACTCTACGCGTCAAGGACTTTGAACTTCCAAAGGATCTTGATTAAACAAGGCAGTTTAGTCGAAATCATGTATTATAATGCATTCAAACAGCTAAAACTAGAGGATAAAAACTTGGCACCCACAACTTCTCCCTTAGTTGGCTTTAACTCATAACCAAAATGGTGTTTGGGCAAGATCATATAACCGGTCAAAGCGGGATCAGTCACCAAACAAGTCGAGTTCTGGGTTCTAAAGATGCCATCTACCTATAACTTGATCTTTGGACGTAGGTGGTTACATTCCATGAAAGTGGTGGTGCCAACTTACCACCAAGTCATGTGCTTCTCCTTTGCTGGGGAAGTAATCAAAGAAGTTTGGGGGGGCCAAGTGATTTCCAAGCAATGCTTTATGGCAATAAACGGAAGTCGTGGTACCAAAGGCTTTGTCCAAATTGTGGAAGGGCGAGAAATTTAGGAAGTCTTGAAAGACGTTAGGAAGTGGGTTGGGGAGAAAGTTGTAGAGGATCTGGTGGAAGTTCGGATTGAAAACAATGAATCGAGCAAGTTCTTTCTGCTCGGTTCATCCCTATCCAGTGGAGAGCAGGAAATTGTGGATTTTCTAGTTGCTAACTTGGAAGTGTTCACTTGGACACCTTACGATATGCCTGACGTAGATTTAAGCTTCATTTTTCATCAGTTGAATGTTTTTCCAAGCGCCCGCCCTGTCATATAGCGAGCTCGACGATCAACCTTCCACCACGCCAAAGTTGTCGCGAAGGAGGTGGAAAGTTTGCTAGAGACAGGGGCAATCTGAGAAGGGCACTACCCTAAATAGGTCTCCAATACAATAGTTTTGCCGAAGAAACATGGAAAGTGGCAAGTGTGTGTCGACTACAAGACGGTCAACAAAGCTTGCCCCAAAGATAGCTTCCCGCTGCCAAGGATAGACCAACTGGTAGACCACACTGTAGGCCACACGGGGTTTAGCTTCTTGGATGTATATTGCAGATATCACCACATCGTCATGTATGAGAAGAACAGAGAGACCACCTCTTTTACAACCCCGATAGGACTGTACTGTTACCAAGTCATGCCCTTCGGTCTGAAGAACGCAGGGGCCACCTTTCAGCGAATGATCACCAAAATATTCACCATTTTGCTTGGTTGAACAATGGAGGCCTCCATCGATGACATGGTAGTCAAAAGCAAGCCTCTATCTAATCATCTAGGCAACCTTGCTGAAGTGTTCAAGGTACTTAAGAGTCACAAATTGTGCTAGAACACTTCCAAGTGCACGTTCGGCATAGGATTGGGAAAATTCTTGGGCTTCTTGGTGACCCATCAAGGAATAGAGGTGGGTCCCTCACAAATCAAGACGATTTATGAGCTGGAGAGCCAAACTCAACAAAAGATCTGCAACATCTCACAGGGATGGCAGTCGAGCTAAATATATTTATTAGCAGGTTGTCAAATCATTGTAAGCCATTCTTTCAAACTCTGAAGTCCAAGTTTATTTGGGATGAGGAATGTGATCGGGCTTTGGCGGACTTGAAGGCATACATGTCCTCTTGTCCACTCTTAGTGACTTTAGAGCCTGTGGAGGATCTCATCCTTCACTTGGCCATTTCACAACACACCGTTAGTGCAGTGCTTGTCCGAGCAAAAGGAATACAACACTTGTCGATCTTTTATGTGAGCAAAACTCTGCTCCCTGTAGAAACAAGATACTTGCCCCTAGAAAAGCTCACCCTGGCACTAATGATGGCCTCCAGGAAATTGGCACACTATTTCCATGCTCACACGATCATAGTATTGACCGAGTTCCTATTGAAGGCCTTATTTGAGAAAGCAAACTTCTCCAATCACATTTGGAAGTGGGCAATCGAATTGGGATAGTTCGACATCAAGTTCGAGTCAAGAGCTGCCATCAAAGCCTAACTGTTGGCTAACTTCATTGTCGAGTTCTCGCCAGGAACTCATCTAGTTTGCACGGTGGATCTTGTTGATGTGACCAGATAAAGGGGGGTGGGCACTGCGGAAGTTGTACGGCCCACACTCTCTTTAAATGATCCAAACCTTCCAATCAGAAGCATACCCTAGAAGACATATATTACACGGCTCTACTCTGCACGATAAGGATGCCGAATATAATAGATGGGCTGGATAGCTACTGAACTATGGAGCCGAGTAAATAAGAGGATGATGAGTGACAAGTGGGCCTGGCCATAAGGCCCAGGACACAAGTATAAATAAAGGAACAACAGACTACGAAAGGTATGCAAGAATTGTAGTGCTTAACTTAGAACAAAAGTATTCCTGAGTGTGGTTACTGACTTGTCCATCAGAGTGCTAATTCCGGCACCCCAGCCGGAGTGTATACTCCTTTTCAAGTGACCGGAAGAGGATCACAAGCGTTCCCCAGGATCAAAAGAGTATTTCCAAACCACTTCTCCACAACTGGCGCCGTCTGTAGGAATACTCGAGCACATCTATGGCAAGCGCGATGGAAGATCCTTTGACGGTCACTGTCGACCCTATACCCCAAGAGGAAACCACTCCAACAAACTTGCTTGGAACAGAGACTATCGCCGCAAGACGTGCCTTGAATTTCGCCTCACCCTCGACTTTGGAGCACGAGACAATGCAGGTGATCATGGAACAAGCAAAGCAAAATGAACAGAGGTTAGAAAACATGATCGCTGAGAACGAACGTCTTCGTGAAGATTTGGCCTTGGAAATGGCGAAGTCCAAGTAAGCTGCACGCCCAAATCCAGAACAACCTCCGAAGGTAGGTGGTCGACAACCTCAAGCATGACAAGACACTGATAGCGACTCTGACTCATTATCCCCAGAGCCCAGGAAGAAGGGACGACACGAAACCACCAGTTCTTCCGAAGAAAGTCCCCGTGCAATGCACAAGCGAACAAGGAACAGTTCGGACGAAGACCAACATGATCCCTTCGTACGACGGATTGCAAAGGCTGCGCTACCCAAAAAATTCAAAGCACCGTCGTTCACCTTGTACGACGGCAAATCAGACCCCACCGACCACATCCGCCACTACAAGCAGGCCATGACATTGCATACAGACGACGAGGCCCTTATGTGCCAAATATTTCCCTGTAGTTTGGGACCACTGGTGGTCAGATGGTATTATAAACTGGAGCCGGCTTCAATCAAAACCTTCCACCAACTACAAAAATCCTTCAGGGCCAGATTTATCACCAACGAAGTCTAGCCGAAGCAAGCCAACTCTCTCTAGGCAATGGAAATCCTGCCAGGAGAAACACTAAGAGCATATTCAGCGTGATATTGGGAATGCTTTAATCTCGTTGACGATGCTTGTAACGACTCTATGGCCATCACCGCCTTCAAAATGGGATTACACCCAGATAGCGCCCTCCACAATTCCTTGACTAGAAGACCCCCAAAATAGTCTAGGGGTTGATGAAGAAAGTAGAGGAATACTGCAAAGTGGAAGATGACGCCTTGCGAGTTAAAGCTGGACACGTGGCCAATAAAATGGCCTCTCCCGAAATTGCGCAACCAATAAGTTCCGCACCACCTCAGAGCCCTGAGCCACGACAGCGGGCTAAACGAGACAGGAGACGGGACTCTCGCCGATCCAGCAATCAATGCTCGCACCAGGCAAATGAGCAATTGCAAGTCAATAGCAGGCGCACAAAGCGCGCCGACAAGAAATATAAGGAGCTGTCAGAGCCAATCAGCTCGATGATGACCAAAATCCAACATCTTTCGTTCTTCAAATGGCCGTCCAAAATGGTGGGACCTCCTGACACAAGAAGGCGGGACAGGCATTGTGAATATCACAAAGATCATGGTCATGATACGGACATTTGCTATGCCTTGAAAGACCACCTCGAGGAATTGGTGCAAGATGGTCGGCCCCAGCAACACGTCCGCAAGAGCATAATCAAAACTGTTGCCCTTCGGCAGAAGTCACCTCCCCTCGGCGTTATACATATGATATGCATCCTTCCAACGCCATGTACCATACACTCAATTCATTCAGCCCCCCAGAAGCAACGCTCACAAGTGAAATAGCCCCACGAAGCTCCGAGTGTCATCTTCGACGATTCCGATCTTATCGACATAATGCTCCCCCATATTGATCCATTGGTCATTGAACTACACGTGAATCGATTTACCATCGAACGCATCCTCATAGACCAGGGAAGCACTTCAGAGGTCATGTACTACGAGACCTTCCTCAAACTCGGCTTCAACAAATCAGACCTGTCTCGGGCTCCTCATCCATTATTCGGCTTCAACGCAAATCCAGAGTACCCGTTGGGGAAAATCACATTACCCGTTCGAGCAGGCTCCCAAACAGTGGGTGTGGAATTCATGGTCATCAAGCTCACTTCACCGTATAACCTCATCATGGGGCGAACTTGGCTGCATACTATTCGGGCCGTGCCAAGCACCTATCATCAACTGCTACGATTCCCGACTGAACACGGCGTTGAGCAAATCCGTGGTTTCCGACAATCCGCACAAGCATGCTATCTCCTTTCTGGAAAGACACCAACGGAGACACAGGTCAACTCCACTGAAGTGTCGAATCGAGACAGTCTCATTGATGTCGGACAGCTCCCTGAAGACAAGCCATGGAAGCTCTAGGTGATACCAGATAATAAAGTCACCGGATTCGGAACGCCCTTTGTAGATATCACGATTGGTCGATAAGGCCTCCGGATTCAGAGCGCCCTTTGTAGATATCACGATTGGCCGACAAAGCCTCCGGATTCGGAGCACCCTTCGTGGATGTCACGATTGGCCCAATAAAGTCTTCGGATTCAGAGCACCCTTCGTGGATATCACGATTGGCCGACAAAGCCACCGGATTCGGAGCGCCCGTCGTGGATGTCACGATTGGCCCAATAAAGTCTCTGGATTCGGAGCGCCCTTCGTGGACATCACGATTGGCCGATAAAGTCTCCGGATTAGGAGCGCCCTTCGTGGACATCACGATTGGCCGATAAAGCCTCTGGATTGGGAGCGCCCTTTATGGATATCACGATTGGCCGATAAAGTCTCCAGATTCAGAGCGCCTTTCGTGGATATCACGATTGATCGATAAAGTCTCCGGATTCGGAGCGCACTTCGTGGATATCACGATTGGCCGATAAAGTCCCCAGATTCGGAGCGTCGTTCGTGGACATCACGATTGGCCGATAAAGCCTCCGGATTCGGAGCGCCCTTCGTGGATGTCATGATTGGCCAAGTAAAGCCTCCGGATTCAGAGCCCCATCGGCGCATGACGTCTTTGGGCCGATAAAGTCTCCGGATTCGGAGCGCCCTTCGTGGACATCACGATTGGCTGACAAAGTCTCCGGATTCAGAGCCCTATCGGCGCACGACATCTTTGGGCCGAGTAAAGCCTCCGAATTCGGTTGACCAGTTTCATCGAGCGGCACTCAAGGGCCGAGTAATATTTCGAATTCGGAACGCCCTCCAGAATGAAAACATTTACACATCGAAGCAGGGATATGTAGGTTGAACTAGTACAATCGCGTGAACAACACAAAACGTTCCAGCATTCAAAATAAGATGCTTAATCAAGCATACAAAAATTCAGAATGAAATAGACTTCTAGAATGAAACATTTTTATTCGATTAAACAGTAATTCCAAAAAATGCAATCCGCGTTCGAAGCATTACAATATCTAATCTCATACGGTGTCGCGTTGGGACGAGCGGCAGCGCCGAATGAACGCCCACTGATCAGAGAGCGCCGCAACTTGAAATGCCTCGATCTGGCCGCACTAGAATCCACGATTCACACCGACGAGATAATCACCCTTGAGGCTGGGACCTTTGACAGCATAGACAACGTCAAGGCCAAGATCCAAGACAAGGAAGGAATTTCCCACGAAAACAATAATACCCAACGGTCGTGGTGCTACGTCAGCCTCATTTCTTGGTCGTGATTGCGGAGAGCTTCGCCGTTGCTGTTTGTCTATTCGAGGTGATCTACTTTGACGACTTAGAGGCTGACATTTTTCTCGTCTTTTGAACGCCCTACCTCCCGCGTGAGTGGGTTCTCTGCTACGATTCATTACAATGTCAAGCTCAGCCAGAGTCCGAGCTTCTCGTCTGCTGCTGAAGAAAAACACTGTTCGACATTCACACTTATCTAACCCCACACAACAAAATCATTTTAAATCGAGTCTGAGCACAGTAAGTGAAGCCTCTAGAGCGAAAAATCAGAGGCAATTTATTTCGAAACACCTTGCGGTGGCCCCGAGGTGATTTCATTAACATTGAAGTTCAAAAGACGGACACCGAGCGATATTAGCCCCAGCCACTCCATGCACCGACTGTCTCCCAATTTGGAGCCCCTATCGCATGACGCCTTTGTACCGGTTGAGCCTCCGAATTCGGAGCCTCATCGGCGCAATTGACCGTACGTAACACATGCAAAATACATATTTAATGAAGAGTTCTCATGACAAGCCGACATATAACCTTTCGGAATTAAAATGACTAGCTGACTCGGGCCGGTCAATGTTTATGAATGAGGCACATGCAAACACGTGTGTGCCGAATGCAAATTACAATGAAACTTTTAAAATAGGACATTTTATTCAATCAGCTAATAATTACATAGTTATGAACGCGATCCGCGTTCGAACGTTACATTGAGTGTTTTTACACAACGTCTCGCTCATCTTCACTCTGCTCGACTTCAAAGGCAGCAAGCGGAAGATGGTTACGTTGGTACAGTGGCAATGCCGAGTCGACGCCCATTGCTCGGAGAGCTTCTTCGGCCTGAAGTGCCTTGATCTAACCATGCTTAAATCCACGATTTTCGCATCGACAAACTTCCTCGGTGAGTTTTTCCTTGGTCTTCTGTATCCCGACCTTTCGGCCTTCATGAAAGCCTTTTTCATAGGCCCTGGACTTTGCAGTCTTAATCGCAAACATGCTAGCCGTGTCCCGATCGGCAATGGCATGACTTATTAGCCTCTGGGTCACCCTCTCTTCCACAACCGGGTTAGGATGGCTAGCCGATTGAGACTTGACATACTTGATTTTCCTTAGTTCACGCTCGGCCTTCTCCGCGTGAGCTTTTAAGTTCCAAATGCGTTCATCTCTCTGTTCTATATCTCGTCGAGCGGCAGGAAGACGCATGCCGATTTCATAAGTGGTGTACAGCCCCTTCACCGCCTCATGAACGCCTTTACGAAACACTTCGAAATCCTGCCGACCTACCATCAACTGCTGGACTTCAGGTGGAAAAATCTGTCAAGCGAACTCGACTGCCACATTTGGATCACGAATGATTGAATCAGCCTCTGTCATTGGTCTATTCTCCACGAAGACCGCAAAACTCAATGGGCGCGGTGTCGCATCGGATTCCCTTCCAGAACGGGGCGTGGCTGCTTGTCCCTCCTGGGCGACCTACTTCGACGACAAGGAGATTGGTGTCTCTTCCAGTCCCTCGAAGTCCTACTTCCCGTGCGCATAGGTTCGCCACTTCAATTTATATCTCCTTCCAACTCAGCTAATGTTCTCGCCTCTCATCTGCTTCAAGTCTATTTGACATTCGTACTTGTTTAACCTTCTTCAACGAACTGGACTGAATTACTGACTCTGAGCATATAAATAGGACCTTCATGCACGAAGTACACGCCCCACTTATTCCCTACGGGGGCAGCACCTCCGAGGTGACTTCATTAATACTAAAACCTCAATAGCCCGACACCGATTGAGTCATGTGCCCCAACCATTCCATGAACCGGCTCGAGTGCCGCAGCCGCTTCACGAATTGACTAATCAATATTGTAAGATTCGGCGTTTAATGTTCGCGAGCCAGCTGGGGCAAAGGCAGATTCATCAATCTATCAGGCTCGAGTGCCGCAACCGCTTAACGAATCGACTAATCAATATTATATGATTCGGCGTTTAATGTTCGCGAACCAGCTGGGGCAAGGGCAGATTCATCAATCTATCTAGCTTGAGTGCCGCTGCCGCTTCACGAATCGACTAATCAACATTGTAAGATTCGGCGTTTAATGTTCGCGAACCAGCTGAGGCAAAGGCAGATTCATCAATCTATCCGACTCGAGTGCCGTAGCCGCTTCATGAATCGACTAATCAATATTGTACGATTCGGCGTTTAATGTTCGCGAACCAGCTGGGGCAAGGGCAGATTCACCAATCTATCCGGCTCGAGTGCCGCAGCCGCTTCACGAATCGACTAATCAATATTGTATGATTCGACGTTTAATGTTCGTAAACCAGCTGGGGCAAGGGCAGATTCATCAATCTATCCGACTCGAGTGCTACAGCCGCTTCACGAATCGACTAATCAATATTGTAAGATTTGGCGTTTAATGTTCGTGAACCAGCTGGGGCAAGGGCAGATTCATCAATCTATCCGGCTCGAGTGTCGCAGCCGCTTCACGAATCGACTAATCAATATTGTACGATTCGGCATTTAATGTTTGCGAACTAGCTGGGGCAAGGGCAGATTCATCAATCTATCCGGCTCGAGTGCCGCAACTGCTTCACGAATCGATTTACTAGTCCTATTCGGCACCAAGAGTCCGTTTACTTGTTTGGATAAATTAAAGTTTAACTAATATAATTGCCAAGATAACACTGATTTCAATCGCTGGTTCGAAGGCACAACAGACAGTAATCATTGTATCCACAGTAGTGGAAGGCAAAACTCTTCATTAATATCATAAACTTCGTACAAATAAAAGTGAAATCGGAAGGAAATTTTCATTAATAAATTGAGCACAGATAGTAACTAACTTATACATGAAAATTACCTTGAACTAACAAGGATCCACTAAACAAAAACATACATCGAAATTAAAGATACCTAATAAAACTAGAATGTCTCCTAGATCAATCCTTAGGATCAGACTCAAGTGGCTCAACGTCCACTTGCTCGTATGGAATTGGCAAGGCCAATGTTACTCTAGCAGAAGCAAGGGCTTTGAGCCACCCACGTTTGAATCCTCGATTCTCGAATTTGGGGACCTTATCTACGTATTCCTTCAAGGCGGTGCTCTTCCCAGCTTCTAGCGCCGTATAAGCTTTTGATTCGGCTTTTTCCTTGGCCGCCTTCAATTCTTCTAACTCGGCCTCTGCCTTGGAAAACGCCTCCTGGGTTAACTTGAACGACTCCTCGCTCGCGTACGCCCTATCCTCGGCTTCGAATCTAAGCTGGTCCGCAGTCCGAGCCCTCTCCTTTTTAGCTTCGGCTCAAGCACTTTCCATTATGGCTCTCATCGCCTCGAACTCGGCCCCACTTCTTTCACCCTCAACTTTAACCTTTAAGCGGCCAATTCTTTCAATGGCATCATGCTGCCGGCGGCCTAGTTCGGCTATCCTTCCAATCGTCTGCAAAACAAGTTTTGATCGCCACATCAAGCAACGTTGTATGCAAACCAAACCAAACGAGCAAAAATGAAAGTATCGTATACATACCAGAAGGGCCAACTGGGCAGTGAACGCTATAGCTACCAAATCCAGCTCTTCTAGAAAAGTGGCCTTGTCAGCCGGTAGTGAAACTGAGGTGGCCAAGCTCAGCGCCACGGCTGGATCCTTCATGGTAGATGCGTCAGCAGAGATTGGCATGTCTTTGACCTTTGGTTGAACAACGAAGGGGACAACCACGTCGGACTCCTCTAACCGAGGCCGTTTGTCAGCAGGGCTATCCTCTGAGCCGGCCTCTCCCTCGGCGGAACATTATTTGCCCCGCTCTTTTGAAACCAACCGTTCTTCCGTAACCTATTGTTCAGCTCCCTCCGTCCCGGCCACAACAACTTAAGCCGTTTCTTCTCTAGTAACCGGTTGTATAGATTCAATCGGGGCAAGCTCAGAATGAGCGGCCTCAGCTTTCTTTCGGGCGGCCATTTTCTTGACATTTTTGTTTCTCGCCATCTGCGTGAGATTTTCCCCAGCCATGCCTTCAGAAAAAGTGCCGAGTAGATCTTCCAAGTTTGTAAAAATGTCTCCGAAGGAAAACTCCGCCCAACCCGAAGTGGACGGAGAGTTAGGCTCGTTAAGATCGGCTGCCGCAAACGCTGGTTTAAGGGCTTCGTCGACTTCTTCGGCCTTCGTAGCGAATACCTTCGTTGATTTGGTAACTACTTCGACCACCGGCTCTAAGTCTTGCTCCGAATCAGAAGCTTCAAGACTAATTTGCCTGAGGGTCTTGAAACTGGGGAAGACAAGAGCTGTAAGGTGCTGTTCACCGGTTGGGATCAGAATATCATCCGCGGCTGAAAATGTGGTATAAGTAGGCTCGTACCGCAGGAGAATATGGGCGGCTCTCCTTTGCTTCTGTACGTTCAGACGACCAAAGTGCTTTAGTGCTGTCTTAATTTCTGCAAGGACTACGTCGTCACCCGAGGTCAAAATCCTCTTCAACTTATTGCCTGCAAGAATAAAGGGTAAGGCTTGGAGAAAACGCCATATAAAAGAATGATCAACAAACAAGGAGTTATACGACAACCTGGTTCACCCCTCCGTCTGGGAATAGGGTCCAGGCAATCTTCGCCCTCGCTGAATTCCCAGTTACCTCGGACATTGACCATTACATCGTCAACTCGTTTGCCAGAACTGGCAAGCATCGTCACCAAGTGATGGTCGGTGTCCTTGGCCCTAAGAAAGTAGCGCCCGACCAGAGGATTTGGCTAAAGCATAGCAGTGCCGAATCGCCGGAATGCCGAGGTTGATCCTGAGACGCCGGTTCAACTCTATGATTCCCATTACGATTCAAAAAAAGTTTACATTGGGTTGCGAAGGAATCAGACTCCAATAGTGGAGGACGGCCCTAAGAAATAGGTGTAGGGGAAAGCGAACTCCGCCCTCCGCGATAGATAAGAGAGGAAAGACAATTGTATTTTGGTCATCCATCTCCATATCAAGGGTATTGTCCGTTACCAGAGCAAGATACATCCTCAGGAATAGAAAAATGTTTTCGAAACCCAGAAATTCGACCCTCGGAAAGGAGGTCTTTCAAATGCTTAGCCATTCTAGCAAGGACTCAAGGATATCCTAAATAAAAAATAAATACAGAAAATAGGATTGCAAAGAGAAGAAAACTTACGAAAGGAAAAGGAGACAAGGAGAGAACAGGTAAGAGTTGTAGAAAATGCGTCGAAGAAGAGATACCGACTGGCAGTCCAGGAAGCTCAAATATTCGAAAAAGCATATTTTCGAAGGGACTTAAGTTTCAAATCATAATAAATGCGAGAGAAGCACGAATGGGGCAGGAAAGCGTTACAATGACCAAAAAGCACGCACGCGTTCTGACACGCATCAGGGAGAGGATCAACTGTCGAATTTTTTAACTTCTAGCCAAACATGCCGACTAACTGATGCTAGCGAGGTGTTTGGGGGGCAATTGTGGGAGCTGAATAATCAGAAGCATACCCTAGAAGACATATATTACACGGCTCTACTCTGCACGATAAGGATGCGGAATATAATAGATGGGCCGAACAGATACTGAACTATGGAGCCAAGTACATAAGAGGACGATGAGCGACAAGTGGGCCTGGCCATAAGACCCAGGACACAAGTATAAATAAAGGAACAACAGACTAAGAAAGGTATGTAAGAATTGTAGTGCTTAACTTAGAACAAAAGTATTCCTGAGTGTGGTTACTGACTTGTCCGTCGGAGTGCTAATTCCGGCACCCCCACCGGAGTGTATATTCCTTTTCAGGTGACCGAAAGAAGATCACGAGCATTCCCCAGGATCAGAAGAGTATTTCCAAACCACTTCTCCACAACTTTTGGACCCGAACAGTATTTTTCCAAGCCTAACCACTCAGAGGCCTGCAGGCCAACTAGTGGCCGGCTGGCCAGAAAAAAGCTGACAGTCGTCCCCCTAGTGGCCGGCCAGCTAGCCAGTTATTCCAGTAGAGCAGATATTTACTACTAGTTACTCCCCCCATGTGCATACATTGCACCAGTTGGCTCAATACAAATATTTCCGAGATATCAACCAATTATTCTATATATAGAGAGAGCCATACCTTATGTTTTAGGTTAGAAAAATTTGTGAAGTGCAAAATTCTTGAAAATATTTCTCTCTCTTTACCTTGAAACTTATATACATTATATCTATACTCCCTAAACCAAATTTTTAGGGCTCCTTGATGAGGTTCTTGAGCTTGAATTTTAATGCTTGAGGGTGAGAAATTGTTGGTTTGTGAATCAAAGTGTTACTCCTCTTTAAGAGGTACAACTTCTAGCTTCTTTATACCACTTTTTTCCTATCTTTATTTGTTGTTTTTGGACTATTTTTTCCACTGTTTCTATGGGTTGAAACTTGCGGTTTAAAGGTATCAAAGGTAGAGGGGTGAACCACCCTTCCTTGAACCTTATTTTCCAAGCTTTTGCCCTTGTGTTTTCCATCTATTTTCCAGCTTTTTCCTACTAATTTTTAGAGTTTCTCAAAGGATAAAAATGTGGTTTTGAAGTCCCAAAAGTGAAAGGGTTAGCCACCACTCCTTAAGCTCATTCACTAGCTTAATTTCTCCATTGATTTGGCTTAATTTTTTTAGCTTTTCCATGATAATTTCAGCACTATTTTATCTCTTTTTAGGACTGTTTTGATGTATTTACTTCAATCATGTTTTCTATAGTATGCTTGTAGTGTAATTGTCCTCATTGGTTTGGTGTTTTAGGCATTAGACACCAACCTATTTGAGTTGATAGCATTTATTTCATGTTTTCCATACTTATGTTCACACATAATCATATGCACTCTCCCTCCTTTCTTGGCTTTTTATTTATTTGAGAGTTGTTTCAACCATGTGTTGTTTAAACTTAAGAAAAAGACCCTTCCATACTTAATGGTTTAATCTCTTCGGAGGTTCATTACCAAGGCATGCCATCTCTCTCATGCCCAAAACAACTTCTTGTTTGACACTTCTCTCCATTAGTGGACTGTATTATCATTCTTGGACTAAAATGACTAATGAATAGAAAGGTAATTAAAAGAGGCAACAAACTTGGACTAAAATGGAACAAGATAATAAAATCAAGTTTGGGTTCAATCGGACGTTAGTTGAACCCATTGAGTCTTGAACCGTTTCATACTCTTTAGTGATGATAACGGCTCGAGATTTAAGGTCTACCACTTCCCTTGATCAATTCCATGATAGGGAGGAGGTTTGTGGGTCTTTCATTGTCATTTATTGAGCTTGTGTCCGTTGATTCATACACCATCATTCAATGAGTTTGCGTCGATTGATAGTTTGCAAATCAAGCCTACCCCTCCTTTGATTTGTTTGATGATAAGGAGACGTAGGGTGGACAATCATCTCTTGAAAATACTTTGTTTGTGCTTTGTTTCTTTTTCATTGCAACAGGGGAGAACCCAAAACTAGTGGTCAGCCATCCACCTCTCTGTAGGGCTGACCACTTTTACTGGCCGGCCAGCCACCTCATTTTAGGCCAGTAGTGCCATTTTCATGGAAGAACAGTACAGAGGCTGGAGTAAAAATAGTTCAATTTTCTAACTGCACAACAAAACCATTCTGGCAGCAGAACAGAGGAATTTTCGGGTGAAAATTTGCATTCATGCATGAGTCATCCCTCGCTTCTCAAGGCCCGCTAAAATTATTATTAATAGTAGTGTTTTATATCTAAATTACCTAGATTAATTAACTCCTTTGGACTTGCAATAGCTTGGTGAAATTAATTTCGTGTTGTAATTAATTAATTAGATTCATTCTAATTTGTAATAGTTAGTTAGTTTAGCTTATTCATTTATTTGGTTTGTAATAATTAGTATTAGGACATTTATTTGGACCCTCTTGCATGAGGGCAAAAATATGTAATAATGTCTGTATGTCTTCCAATCCGCACTTCTTTCTCCCTTTTATTTACTTGCTTATAATGGATTGCATGTAGCATCATATTTTCCTTAGCATTTTCATGATATGCATCCATTCGTTTTGCATACATTAGATTCGGCTCATCATAATAACCAATGTCAATTTCAACTTCCTTGATTGAATATGTGCTTTTATCACATGCCTTGCATTGATTCACATGCCATACTAGTAGCCGAGCCTATTAATTCATGTTGTATGTGTTGCATTAGTCATCTTGCATAGTAGATCTTGCATTTTACTAACTATTTTATTTCTTTTTTAGCTTGCCTCGGTTGAGTACTAGGTGAGCATTCATTGCTTTAGCATATCGCATGAGTGTTAGTGTTGCCATATCGAGCATGTTTTCCATGAGGCTAAGTGCTTAAGTGATATACATGTTTGAATGCCAGTGGATGAAGACTAATTGCTTAAGTTGAGATGATTTGCTTAAGTGTACATATGAGATCACTTTTTCAAGTGGTATATATTCAAACACCTTTCAAAACACACATAAAAGCAAAGTGTTCCAACTTTTGCAAATTAGTCTATACTTGTGTGCATCAAATACTAAGAATAGCCTAATAACTGGAACAAGCGCATATAATATAGATAAGAATCACATGATGATTAGTATAGGTCGATCTTTGATTGGGTGAGTGGTGTGCTCAATTCATAACCTTCCCCTCTCATACCTAAATTCCCAAGCCAAGACACTTTGGTGATGACGGACACGTTGCCTTTGGTACAAGTCATGGGTTTCCTAAATTTTTCAAAAATATTTAGATAGCGACTCTGAAATCTGGCAATGTAGTCCATTTTTGGCATTTTTGTTTCAAAATCAATTTTCCAAAAAATTTGTCGGATTTGGACTCATTTGTGTTTATCTATTTCACATTGCACTTGTGAAATCAGATTCAGAACCACGGGAGTCTGAACTGTAGCTTACCAATTGAAGGGCGGCCAGGACCTAGCAATGTGCTGTTGGGTTTAGGAATAACAAGTCAACCTGTTTGTGCTTATATGGCATAGCAAAATTATTCCAAAAACATTTCATAATAACTCACACATATAAGCAAACTTAACATTTTGTACATCCAGGAACTTCAAACATGTAGTCAGCCAAAACAAAAGTTTATATACATGGGCGATCCAGCGTATTCACCAAGGTAGCAAAAAAGGTAAACAAAAGAACAAAACAAAGTCTCGTGCGTGATACATTCGGGCTAACTCCTCAAAACTCGACTTCCTCTCACATTGTTCTCTGAGGTTGGGTTTGGACATCTCTTTGCTCACCTACATGCATAGAAATGAGAGTGAGCGAAATCCTAGTGAATAATATCAAAATAAAGAAGTTACATGAATGAAATTCATAACAGACATATCAAACGGCCATAGGCCCATTCATATCTCTATCTATTACATCAAATGGCCTTAGGCCTAATCCATTCATTTCAGACGACCTCGAGCCCAATTCATTCATGTCAAACAGCCTCTGGCCTAATCATTCATGTCAAACGGCCTTTGGCCCAATCACTCATGTCAAACGGCCTTTGGCCCAATCATTCATGTCAAATGACCTTTGGTCCAATCATTCGTGTCAAACGGCCTTTGGCCCAATCATTCGTGTCAAATGGCCTTTGGCCCAATCATTTGTGTCAAACAGCCTTATTCAATCATTGGCATAATGAATACTCGCTCACAATTCAAATTAACAAATCCATGAAACTTATTCAGAAGTAAGCATTTGGAAAGTAGCATACTTGAAAATATCTTTACTAAGATATTACTCACAGTGTTCTGCCGATGGATTTGCCCTTGCGCTTGTCCTTGTCCCTACACATTTCATAACATATTGGGTCATAAGCGATTCAATTCGTTCTTAATTTATTTATTTCTCTTAGGCCTCTTTCTTATCCTTTTAGTTCATTTACAATGCTCAATGCATGCCTAAGAGTGCTTAGAAATGAAAGAGAACGAAAAATGAAACATAAAACAACTTTTCAAAATTTTTGAAACAGGGCTCTTCGCACAAGCAACCTACAAAGCTCTGTAAAGTACTGGTTGCATGAATTTTATGCTCGAGTGAGATTTCTAACGCTCGAGCGAGAGGTCTTGCAAAACAGGGTTCGCTTGAGCGTAAGGTCTGCCGCTCGAGCCACTGTGCAAATCTGTACAAAACTTCTAGGAGCTAAATTTTCACGCTCGAGCGAGACTTTCCTCGTTCGTGCGGACTGGTCGAATTTTGGGTTTTCCAGCAAGCTATTTGAGCTTCAAAACACAACCCCAAACGCTTCAATGTTTGCAAATTAATGCCAAAACATAGAAAAACATTGAGTAACATAAAAAGTTAGATAATTTGAAACCAATTATCCAAAATCAAGGTTCGTTTCCAAAATCCTTCCAAATTCTTTGCCAATTTCAAAACTCATGCATTCAAGCTTCATACCTTCATGAATCATGCATGCATGTTAATTATTAACTCCAATTCTATTTCAAATGGCATAAATGATGCTCAAAATCATGAAACTCAACAAAATTATGCATACATGTGTGATTCAGTACTCAATTCTTTATGATTATGTACATTCATGGTAACTTTTTACATGCATGGAGCTATTAATTTCAATTTCATCACACACCATTCAAATCTTGTTCTTGATTACCAATTCCCTTAGAATTCACATAATTATAGGCTTAAACTCATGAATTAAGGGTTTGTTACTCACCCAAAGGCCCCAATTCTTCTAAATATAGTTAAGCATTGAGCTAATCCACCTAGTTCTTGAATTCCTTTGCAAAATCTTCAAGGATGAGCCCTCTCTCTCTCTCTCTCTCTCTCTCTAAATTCAACTTACTCTCTCTCTAGAGTGTATATCTCAGATTCTTGAGCTAAAACAACTATGAGCTTGAGTGTAATTAGCCTATATATACTAGGTGGTTAGCTTAGTTAATCAATTTCAATTAAGGCTAATGAGTTTCACTTAATTTAATCTAATGATTTTGATACGAATCAATTTTTAATCAAACTTCACCATAGGCTCTAAAAATCACGCTAATCACACTGGTGCAAACAATTTTAGTTTATGTAACCTCTACAGTCTTCAATTTTCAAATTATAGCAGTAAGTTGAATAGATTTTCCTGCGGTGAATAGATAGAAATTCAAAAAAAAAATATATATATATATATATATATAATCATAAAATTGGTACTCAAAATCATGTCAAGTACATAATCACAATCATAATTAAGATTAATTAACATAATATAGAGTAGGGTTATCACATTAAGTTCTTAGGCCATGTGGTGTTCGGGGAAGGGGTGACTGTAGATTCATCCAAGATAGAGACAGTGCAAGATTGGGCACAACCTAAGAATGCTTTTGAGATTCATAGTTTCCTGGGGTTGGCCGGGTATTATCGGAGATTTATGAAGGATTTCTTTAGATTAGCTTCACTGTTAACTAGACTGACAAGGAAGGGAGTTAAGTTTGTGTGAAATAAGACCGTAAGAATTCATTTCAAGAACTTAAGGTTAGACTTACCACTGCTCCAGTCTTGATTATTCCAGAGAGAGGTTTGGGCTATTCAGCGTATTGTGATGCCTCACAGGAAACTTTGGGATGTGTACTAATGCAAGTGGGGAAGGTAGTAGCATATGGCTCACGGTAATTGAAAACACACAAGAGGAACTACCCTACTCACGACCTAGAGTTAGTGGCGATGATCTTTGCGTTGAAGATTTGGAGACACTATCTGTATGATGAGAGATTTGAAGTGTCTTTTTTCCGATCATAAGAGTCTGAAATATCTGTTTACACAAAAGGATTTGAATTTGAGGTAGAGGAGGTGGATGAAGTTCATTAAGGATTATGATTTTGAATTGCATTATCACCCGGGGAAAGCCAACGTTGTAGCTGATGCCTTGAGTAGGAAATCTGTTAGTAGTGTGGCTAGTATTGCCATCCGAGAGTGGGAGATGTTGGGTGCTCTTGGGGAGTTTGACTTGTATCTTGGCAAGTCCGTTGAATCTACGACTTTGTTTATGGTAGCTGCCCAACCTACACTTGTGAATCGAGTAATGGAGGCACAGAGGGGTGACTTTGAGGTGGAATCCCTTCGGGAGAAGATCTCCAATAGGAAAGTGGAGAGGGGCTTGAATGTGTATCCCGACCAAAGTGTGAGATACTGTAGACACCCCATTTTTGACTACCCGTAAGGCTTAGACACTTGGTTCAATACACTCGATGATGAAAGTTGAATAGCGAATTCGTAGCGATTCGGATTCAATTAGGCTCCCAAAATAACTTCAAATCTTCAACATTTACCTTGTTTGACCCTGTGAGTTTCATTTTTGGACCTTTTCCTACTCTGAGCTAAGTTTGAACCAAAAAATAGGGGAGGCCATCAAGGCCCGGCTGTGCATCAATGATGGCCGGCTGTGGCTATGAATGGCCGATCGGCTCTCGATGGCGATAAACGCTGTTCTGGGTGGGTGGTCACCAGTTGTCTATTTTTGAAGATATTTATCACATTTTGAGCTAAAATTCTATAAAAACAAAGCTCTAGGATTGTTTTAAGGGTTGAACAAAAATCTAGAAACCACATACACACCTTAAGAGCTCTTGCCTTCTCTTTCTTCCATTGCAAGCAAGCTTTGAGCTAACCTAACCTCTTTGTATCATCTCTATACTTCATATACAACCTTGTCTTATCACCCCAGAGCCTTGGTTGATCTTGGAGAAGCATAATTCAGGCTTGAGAGTGAGTTGAAACCAAGTTTGAATCATCAACAATAAGCTTACCCCTTGAAAGGTATAAGCTTGTTTTGTTCTCTCTTGCCTTCTTTTCTTTCACTTTCTTCATAGTTCTTGCTGTTTTGAATTGTTTTGAGCTTATTTGAAGTGTTTGGGGTTGGGTTTGAAGAGTTACCGAAACGGTAGAGAGAGCTTGCTCTTTCTATACCTTTTCTTATAACTCAAACCTTCTCTTTTCCACTCTTTTCCTTTGATATTTACACTGATTTTCAGAGGTTTAGAAAGGCTAAAAATCATGTTTTAAAGCTTCAAAAGTGGAGGGGTTAGCATCCCCTCCTGATTCTTGCTTACTAGCTTTAATTCTCTTCTTTATTGTTTAGCTTTTCAAGCTCTTTTTATGCATGTTCTACCTTTATTTTTTCATATATTAAGGGCTATTTTGAGGTTGTCCAAGCCTTTTTAATTGGTTCATGCATTGTTTAGTACATTTGTGATCTCATAAGTTAGCATGTGTAACTTGTTGCTTGTTATATAGCTTTCTTTTACTCATTTGCATGTTTGAGAGTCTAAGTTTAATAAGCAATCCATCATTCATCTCTTTCATACTTGAGAATGATTTCAACCAATTGAGGTTGTTCGAATCATGTAAGAAAGGTTCCCACTTAATGGCTTAATCTTTCCAAAGATTCATTGCCAACGGTGTGGTCTTTCTCTCATGCTTTAGAAGAACCTCTTGTTTGACATTAGTTTTTGTTTAGAGGAATTTAACATCTCCATGGACAAATGGACTAAATAATGGCAAGACCTAATAAAATTGGTTTAAAACTTGGATCAACACACATAAAGAAAATGGCTTAAAATTGCTTCAACTTGGCTGAACGTTATGCCAAGTTACTTGTGTCAAGAGTCGTCACATGTTAATTCATAGCATTTTGACGATTCTTGAAGCGTTACAACCTTCCTTTCTGAGTTCACACTATGACAAGAGGGAGGGGTGGTCCTATTATTTACATTTTTATTAACTTTTGTCCAAAATTGAATCCGAGATCATCAAGCAATCATATTGCTCATTGATGGTTTTGGAATCAATTCCAACCCACTCTCGAGGATTTCCCATGACAGAGAAGGAAGGAAGGAAGGACAAACAGAGCTTGAGAATGCTCTATCTACACTGATTTCACCTCAGAACACTGAAATAGAGCTCTGCACCAAATTGATGCTCGACCAGCCATCTGTATGCCCGGCCGGCCATCAATGATGCATAGCCGGCCCTTGGTGTATGGCCAGCAGTGCAATTTTGCAGAAATAGAGGCAGTGGCTGAAGGTGAAACAGAGATGGCCTGAGCAGACAAAGTTGCTTTCAAGCGATGCCCATGCAATCTTCATCCATTTTCCATTATGTTCTTATCAAATGCAGTTAATTATTTCATTAGTATTATTGTCATAGTTGTGATCAAATTGTGTTGCAATATTTAATTAGTCTCTTTAGTTGGTATTGTAATATTTGATTAGCTTAGCCTAGTTTTCTCAATTAATTAGCTTAGATAGTTCATTAATTATTCATTTCAAGTGTTGTAATAAATTAGTTAATTAGTTTAGCTATTTATTCAAGTTTTGTAATTAGCTTAGCTTAGCTTGGTACGCTAGTTTATTCATTCGGACTCTCCTTCGTGAGAGCGTAATGTAATAATGTGTATGTCTTCTAACCCCATGTCTTTCTCCCTTTATTTACCCGTTTTTTATGGCTAGATTAGGGACATGTTTCAATTAGCATACCTTATGCTTGCATCCATTCATTTTGTATTGCATGTACCAAGGCTTGGCGCGTCATTCTAACTGCATTGTTGTTTAAATACTTCTTTGAATACGTGTTTGAACATATGTTATCAAATCAATTCATATGCCATATTAGTAGCCGAGCCTATTAATTGCATTCTTCGCATGTGTTGCATTAGACATTTGGCATAGTTAGGAATCATACATATTTTTCTAACTCATATCTTCTTAGCTTGGAGTACTAGGTGAGTTTTTAGTGCTTTAGCATACTTGCATGAGTGTGAGTGATTGCCATATCTAGCATGCTTGCCATGAGGCTAAATACTTACTTGCTATAGCTGTTTGAATGCCTGTGGATGAAGGCTTGTTGCTTGAATTGGAACGATTCAACGAATGTATGTTTAAACGCATTATGTCTAGTGGCAAATTCACAGCTTTAAGCCCACTTTATTTAGTGGCAAATTCACAAACCTTAAGCCCACTTGAGGTGGCAAAATCAAACCTTTTTCACAAACAAACATGAAATTGAATTGTTCCAATTCGGACAAACTAGTTTATACTTTCTTGTGTGCATCACATAGTAATGCTAGCCTAATAACCAGAATAAGAGCATATAATGTTGATAAAAATCAAATCATGATTAGTAGAGGCCGATCTTTGATCGGGCGAGTGGGGGTGCTCAATTCATGACTTTCCTCTCTCATACCTAAATTCCCAAGCCGAGGCAACTTTGGTGATGACGGACACGTGGCCTTTGGCACGAGCCATGGGTTTTCTAAATTTTTCCAAAAAAAGAAAATATTTAGGTGGCGACTCTGTATCTGGCAAAGTAGTCCAATTTTGGCATTTTTGATCTAAAATCATTTTTTCAAAAGATTTGCCGGATTTGGACTCTTTGGTGTTTATCGATTTCACATTGCACTTATGAGATTAGATTCAGAACCGCAGGAGTCCGAACTGTAAAGCTTCTTTCAAATCTTCCGAAAGGGAGCGTAAAAAAGCCGAGCTACAGTTTTTGGTGACTCTGCTACGAAATTAGAGAACTTGACTCGAACTCATGATATGACATTTTATCTACACTTATGTGTTTCTTTGCATTTGCATTTGCATTGGTGCGCCTAAGTCACTGTGTTTGCCATCTGCTATTCCTGAACGGTTTGTCAGAGGCTTACTTGGAAAAGCTTGCCAAAAGGCTGATCGGTTGCGGGCTCTACCACGATGGAAACACAACCCTTGGATTTAGACTACCGTTGTACCATTTGATCCTCCTTTCACTTCTCGGTGTTAGGTGTGAGAGGTATATTAGATAGTCTTGTTGAGGTACCCTTTTTGACTAATCGGCCTAGTTGCATATTGAAAGCCATAGAGACTGTTCCAAACTAGGACAGGTTGCTTACTCGAATGCAGGATTGTGTGAAACCACATTGTTTAAGTAGCGAACCCTAGTTGCTGACAAAACTAGGACAGGGTGACCTTATCCCCTCATAGGGGTGTTTTGGCTCTTACTTAACTGGTATGTGCTTTTAGAGTGAAACTCTACAGGAATGTGCGTATCAGTTGCGAGTTTAGGTATCAGATTTGGGGGCATAATTCAGTATTGAGTACCGTGCTACAACTTTTGATTACAACTATGTGTTGTTAATATCTGAGCTAAGGTGATGTGCGATTTCTGATTTTCGCTTTCCTTTTGCTTTATTTCTTTTTGCAAGGTAATTTATCACAATTGCTTGGGACAGTTTTGTTACCCCCAAGCACTCTGGACCCGCATTAGAAGACTTTACAAATCCGGGGACCTTGTCAGGGGACAACCTGTGTTTGCTTCGCTCCCACCGGTTACCAGACGGAGGAGGGTTAGGCATAATTCACCCATTCAGTAATCACCTACATCAAATCAGGGACAATCCTCTACATCCAGGCCAGTAAGAGATCACTCACCTGTTCAAATGGCTCAATACCCTGCAGCCAGTATGGAGGACTTGATCTGTCATCTCCAACAAACAATGGAAACAATGCAGCAAGATGCTGTCCGCCAAGCTGAAGTTACAGCCCACCAGGCAAAAGTGATAAACAGGCTGCAGCAACAGCAACCACAACCGGCAGTAGCTTCTACATCGCATGCACCTCTTGTGGGTATTCCAACACCTGAAGTTACTGACAATGTCCAAGAGAATCTGGGCAACCCTCCAAGGCACCATTGTACCAAACTGAGGCGCCATTTCAATTCGAAGTTGACCTGACAATTTTGAAGGTCAACAAGCTAGAGAAGCATTTTCAAGCGGGCACAGGTGTAGACGTCCCCGAACGTCCCAGAAGGAAATCTCGTCTCGTTCGTTTGGGCTCACTACGGTTCAGGGCTCTCAAATTGTCACGGTTCGAATTTAGGAAACCCTGACTCGTTGCCTAAGGCCACATGTACGTCATCACCAAAGTTGCCTCGGCTCGGGAACTTGGGTACGATTGGGAAAGGTCAGCTATGAGCACCCCTGCTCGCTCGATCAAAGATCGGCCTCTACTAAGCATGATATCCAGTTTTGAAAATATTATGCGCTCTTATTCTGGTTATTAGCCTAGATTTACTATGTGATGCGTACAACACAAAAGTATAGACTAGATCGCCTAATTTGGAACAAAGCATCGCATTTCTGTTGTTTGGAAATGATTTGAGGTTTGCTACTCGCAAGTAGGCTAAAATACGGATTTCAATGAATTATTCCAATTCAAACAATCCAACATTCACCCACACGCATTCAGGCAGTAAATCAACCAAGTGGTTAGCCTCATGGCAAGCATGCTTTCATGTTAACATTCACACTCATGCGAGATGCTAAAGCGTAAACACTCACCTAGTACTCCAAGCCAAAACAAGGAACATGTTAGCAATCAATGTATGATCCAAGTCCATGTTAAAATGGCTAATGCATCGCATACAAAATGTCACTAGAATAGGCTCGGCTAATCTAAGGATGGCATGTGAAATGCAACAACTCGATGCACGTATTCAAATTGGAATTGAAATACTATGTGGTTAGTATGATGAGCCGAGCCCGATGCATGCAATACAGATGAATGGATGCACGCATGCATAGCATAAGGTATACTAAATCGAATATGCCTTAAAACTAACCATCATAAGTGGTTAAATAAAAGGGAGAAAGAAGTGGGGGTGGGAAGACATGCATTACACACACACACACGCTTATTACACAATTTTCCCTGTCTCGGAGGGATCGAAAGAATAATACAAATTTAACTAACTAACAAGCTAATTAAATAGTTACAGACCACTTAACTAGTTAAGCAAACTAACTAAGCTAATATAAAGGTAAAATAGCCTCGGGAAGAGGGTCCAATGCATGCGTGCTCGGCTCCGCTCGGAAATCCACCACCATGCACAAGCTGCCTCTGTTTTCACTGTTTTATGCCTCTGAAAATTGCACAAATCCCAAGGATGCTTCAGAATCACTCCCTGATCACTGTGGAATATCACCGGCCATGGGAAAGTGGTCATCGACCAGTTGCAAGGCTCTCGGCCATCCACTATTGGTCGGTCGGCACTGAAAATGGTCGGTCGACCATATCTTCCTGCAGAACCCTATTTTGATAGCAGCAGAGGACAGACCACACATGGCAATGCATCTTAAAGCAAATGTTTGCACAACCAACCTCCCCATCATGTCATGAACTCAAGGGAGTTTGGTCCTCGACCCTCGGATCACCAATCACGTATTTTAATGCATGATGGTCCAAGAAGCCAAAGTGTACAATTTCAATGTCAAATGGAATGCACACAAAACACATAAAGGACCTAACCTCTATCATGCTTGATCAAGAGGCAAGGCATGCATGATATGCACAATGTTATGCATCCTAAGCATGCAAGCTAAGTATGCAACATGAACATGCAAACAAGCAATGTGTACTAGGCACACAACCTAAGCAAATAAGCATGCGAGGCATGTAACAACCATGCTAATGACAAACATGCAACAATATGTAAAGGGGACTTAGCATGGAAGCATGTAAGGCAACTTAACAAAGAAAATGCATGCCAAATGCAATGTGATTCAAGCATACGACAACATATGATAGGCCAAGTATACAACAACACGCAAGGCGAGCATGCAACAACATGCGAAGGATGGACTTACACCAAGATGGACAGCTCTCTAATAGGTCCAAAACAGTGGCCAACATGCCAAGGAAATGGAGGCAAATGTACATACAAACATGCATGCATACATGGTCCAATACTTAAGCATAAAAAGGCAACTTTTAAGCACACTTAAAAGGAACAAACATGGACAAATGGCATACATTGTAAGCTCTGAAATCATGTTAGAAAAGGTGCCAAACCAACTAAACAAATCAAGCAAAGCATGCAACAAGGTCTAAGGCTCAAGGCTAGCCAAGGGGCTCAAGCCAAGACCATGCCAACCAGGCCTCAAAGGGCTAAAGGGACTCAAAATAGTCCCAAGGCAGACCAAAACAAGGCCAAAGACACACTTAGATGGCATCCCAAATGCCTACACATGATGGCATACACAATGGCACAAACATGGAGCATGAAACACAAACTCTTTAAGACATTAAAGAAGCATCAATTATGAGTAAACAAGCATGCCATATGGACTGAAATGACATGGTAAGTGACTCCAAGTCACTGAAATAATGCAAGTAAAGCATGCTAGAGAAGCCAACACTCAAGGTCTATAAGGGAGATTGCATGGTAGGTATACAAAGCAAGTCATAGACGACCCAAATAACCAAAGTCAGACCTCAAGCACACTAAAACATGCATAAAAGCTTCACAAAGCTAAGCCAAAATCATAATAAAAACAAGGCTCAAAGCACAAAGTAGGTTAAGGCAATTTCATGACATTACAAGACAAGTATACAAAGCATGCATGATGTGTCTAAACCAACTTGAAATAGAGATATAACATGGCAAAACAACCACGAATACCAGCTAAGACATGGCCATCATGAACTTAAACAAGGTGCTCACACATGAGGCAAAAATGACAAATATTGAAGGCAACAAGGAGAGGGGACCCTCTCCTTCTTAGGACCTCAAAACATCATCCCCACCACTGAAATCCCTTTGGATTTCAGTGGTGGGAAGACCAATACAAGGTGGTCCCGAAGCTTACAAAAAGAGGCACAAAATGAGACCAAATAAGGCCTAAAAGGGGGTAAACAACCCCAAACACCAAAGAGACCTTAAACAAAGATCAAAAGCAAGTAAAAATACAACTTTTCTCAGTTATACACTAAGCTTAAAAATAGATGCAAGATAGGTTAAAAGCTTATGTAAAAATGGGGAATAAAGGGGTAAGGTTCTTACCCTTGAAGACCTTCTTCAAGAAGATAGCTCCAGAACCTTCCTTAGGTCAAAACCAGCCCAAGAACTCCAAGAACAACCCTTTGGCACCTCAGCAACCAAGGTATGGTGTAACACTAGGTGCCTTAGTGCAAAACTAAGAACAAACACACCTTATGCACACACAAATCAAAAGGAGATGGAGATATAGAGATAGGATAGATACAAGACTCCTAACCCTAAAACTAGACCTCTGGAACTTCTTGGAACCCTGGAGGAGGAAGGAGAGGCTCCCTCTTTATAGAACTCCTCTCTTGCAAAGCTTTCAAAACAAGCTAAGCAAGAGACAAATGCCTCCATACACGTGTATAGAGGGGGTTAATTGTGCGTGCCAGCTGTTCTAGCTGGCATAAAATATCTGCCAAAAGCAGATGAACAGTGGTCGACCGACAAAAATGGCCAATTGACCAAAACAATGGTTGGCCGACCATAAATAGTGCCGACCAGTCATCACCAATGGCCGGTAGCAACAAAACAGGGCCGGTGGCCTTAAGCCATGGCCGGTGAGGTGTGGGGATGACCAACAAGCCATTCCCTGCCCTCAGAAGCAAAAACACAAGTGTTTGGTGCAATAGCAAACACAAAACAGTCAAGTCGAGAGATCCTAAGGCAAGGCGCGTAGCCGAGACCTCCGAGAACTCAAAACGAACATGAACATGGATGATCACCGAGTGTTCAAATGATGATGTCCAAGTCTTCAAGACGGCCAAAAATGGGGTGTCTACAACAGGGCGTGAAATCAATCCTTGACATCGGAAATGGATACACCAACTCTGCAGTAACTTTGCCGGACTGGTTCAAAATGCCACATATCGACCAGTTCGATGGCTTTGGGGATCCCATGGTCCATTTGCGTTTGTTCTCAGACATTCTCCGGCCAATGGGCCTTACCAGACTTCAAAAGCTGTCGCTTTTCGGCCGAACCTTGTCAGGAATAGCGACTATTTGGTATGTGAAGCTAGAAGACTCTGTGAAACGAAGTTAGGAGGAAATGACTGAGGCTTTCATTGGGCAGTACTCCTATAATACCCAGATCGAGGTCACAACCCGTGATCTTGAAGCAACCTGTCAGGAGCCAAAGGAGGGTTTCTCGGACTTTGTAACTAGGTGGAGAGCGAAGGCTTCGATGACGACTATCAGGCCGTCCAAGAAGGATCAAATTCAAAAGGTAGTTTGCAACTTGCAAGGAAAATTATTGTAGAAGATGATAGTCTTGCCATTGTTTACATTCACTGAGCTCCATGAAATAAGAGTTCAGATTGAAGATGCAATGAAATAGGGGTTAATCATCGATGAAAAAGAGCAGCCGAAGAGGCCTTTTGCACGTAGTTCCAATGCAACCACAAGTGGAAACACAACTGTGCGACCATCTGATGTGAATGCTGTCACCATTACAGCCAAGACTGCTAACCCATTCGCTAGTAAAAATCTATAAACCTCAAATAACCAAGCTTGATTTCAAAGGGTCTTCACCTCACTCTATATGCCTTTTATCCCAAGCCTTGAGGGTACTAATCAAAAAGGGGCATCTTAAGTCGTTAGAACAACGCCCATTACCCGACCCTTTCCTACCAAAATATAACCCAGCCAAATACTGCATTTTCACCAGCAGCACAGTCACGACACCGACCAGTGCTACAAGCTACGTCATGAGATTCAAGATCTCATTGACAACGTGACAGCACAACCGCAAAAGCCAAATGCAACTACCAACCCTCTCCCGGCCCACAACCAAGTTCCCCCATCCCAGAACCTAAACCTAATACATACACTAGCCATCCCATATGACCTCAGCATATATATTACCCTTTCCCATCTACCCAAACCGGCTGTGTTCATCCCTGAAAGCACGGGCTTGTTCATGATGGACACTTCCACTCTCCAACTTGAACTCGTGGTGGTGACAGTGGCAGAAGGAGGGAGGTTGGCCTTGGAGGAGGATGTCAGTCTGTTGCCTGAGTACTTTGAGGATTTATTTGAGGGGATGTATGACTCGTGTAGTTACATTGCACCAGTGGATCAAGCCAAACCCGAAGTGGTATTGCCGACAATGGCGGAGGTTAATTGTGGTTCGAGGAGATGGCCTAAGCTAAGGTCTGGATAATATAGCGGAGCTGGAAGAAGACTTAGACAATCTACAATTCTACGATGAACAGGATTAGGGAGACGTGCAGATTGACTAGTTTGATCTGAATTGGTCGACAGACAACTCCGGGTGGCTTAGTGATAAACCCGACCGAGAGGAAGAAACTCAACCAAAACTTAAGAAAAAGGAAACAAGAATAACTACAGTGGCCGGGATGGCTGAGGATAAGGGGAAATTGTCGGAGCAGTATTGAGAATTTAGCTCAGGAATTGGGCGCTGTAAGTATTGTGGATACAGAGCAGGAAGTCACGTAGAAGCAGTTTGTGCAAGAAAGGGATCAAGACAAACAGAAGGATAGAATAATTTAACACCTTGTGGGGGATGTTTCTGATGAGAGAAAAATCAGACCAGAACCAAACAATTGTTTGCCGGTTGCCGGAGGTGTGTGGTGGGAAGACGATGATCTACGTCTGGCCCATACTGACGGGGATTGGGGTGAAGACCTGCCAGACAATACTTGGTACTCTAAAGAGGTGGACGATATGACAAGGAGTGGGTGGTATTTCAAGCCCTCGTACTTGGACCAAGCTGAAGCCTCTGGGAAAGATAAAGAGGTAGAGAAGCAAAGGGAAAAGCAGTTAGAAGAAGAAGCGGTGCTGAAATAGTTAAAGAAGATCCAGGCCAATATTTCAATTTGGGGTTTGCTCGTGGCTTCTGGCGTGCACCGATAGGCTGTGTTATCAGCAATGTATAAAGCCAAATTGTCCATTGAAACTACTCCAGAATAGCTCATTGGATTAGTCTTCCCTGGAGGCGTTGTGCCATTGTTTCCCGAACTAACTTTTAATCTAACAAAGGTGCATCACCCACCTCGGCCCAACACACAGGGGATCTACATAGTCGGCCATACAAGGCTTCAAATGGTGCCATACCAATAGTCGATTGGAAGCTATTATTATAGGCAAACTTTACTTAGGGCAAATGCCTCTCCCACGACCCTTTAAAGTTAAGAATACAACTCCGAAGCATATCCTCAAGGATCTGAATAGTATGCTCGGACTACCCCTCAGTCTGAGGATGGTACACAGTGCTAAAAGTCAATCTCGTGCCCAAGGCACTCTGTAGGCTTTGTCATAACCGAGCCGTGAAAAAATGATCTCTATCTGAAACAATCATTACAGGGACCCCGTGTAACCTCACTATGTCTCTAATATAAAGGTCGGCTAGAAAATCTACCGAGTCACTCACGTACATAGGAATAAAGTGCGCTGACTTGGTCAACCGGTCAACTACCACCCAAATCGCATCACTACCCCCATTTAGTCCTAGGAAGACCCACAATGAAATCCATTGTGACATGCTCACACTTCCACTTGACTATAGGCAAGGGTTGTAACAAACCCTCTGGCCTCTGACGTTCAACCTTCATTTGTTGACAAGTAAGGAACCTTGATACAAACACAACCATATTCTTCTTCATTCCTCTTCACCAAAATTGGTGACTAAGATCGTGATACATCTTTATGCCTCCTGGATACACTGTATGGCGTGAATGGTGAACCTCTTAGAGTACTTCCTTTCGACAAAACTCCGATACGAAAAGATGGTCACGGTATCTAACACTCGAATCGGGATACACATTCAAGCCTTTCTCTGCCTTTTCACTGGAGATCTTCTCTCGGAGGGATTCCACTTGAAGGTCAACTCTTTGTGCCCTTATCACTCAGTTCACAAGTGTAGGCTGTGCAACTACCGAAAACAAGGCTACAAACTCTATCGACTCGCCGACATGCAAGTTGAACTCACCAATAGCACCCAACATCTCCCATTCCCGAATGACAATACTAGCCACACTACCAATCGATTTCTACTTAAGGCATCACCAACAACATTGGCCTTCCCTGGATGATAATGCAATTCAAAATCATAGTCTTCTATAAACTCTATCCACCTCCTCTGCCTCAGATTCAAATCTTTCTGTGTAAACAGATATTTTAGACTCTTATGATTAGAAAATGCTTCAAACTTCTTGCCATACAGATAATGCCTCCAAATCTTTAAAGCAAAGATCACTGCTGCTAACTCTCGATCATGAGTAGGGTAGTTCCTCTCATGTGTTTTCAACTGCCGCGAGCCATAGGATACTACTTTCCCCCATGTATCAATACACAATCCAAATCTTCCTGTGAGGCATCGTAATACACCGAATAACCCACACCTCTCTCCGGAATAATCAATACTGGAGCTATGTTAAGTCTAACTTTAAGCTTTTGAAATGACTTTTCACAAGTTTCACTCCACACAAACTTGATTCCTTTCCTCGTTAGTCTAGTCAACAGTGAGGCTAATCTAGAGAAATCTTTCACAAACCGACGGTAATACCCGACCAACCCTAAGAAACTACGGATGTCAAAAGCATTCTGAGGTTGTTCCCAATCTTGTACAACTTCTATCTTGGATGAATCCACGGTCGCTCTTTCCTCGGATACCACATGGCCTAAGAACTTCACTTCTTTCAACCAGAATTTACATTTTTCGAACTTAGCATAAAGTTTGTGGGCTCTAAGCAACTCATGTACTACTCGCAGGTGTTCCTCATGCTTCTCCTAAAAGGATGTGTAAATCAAGATGTCGTCCACAAAGACGACTACAAAACGGTCTAGGAACTCACGAAAAATTCGATTCATCAAATCGATAAACACGGCTGGTGCATTGGTCAGAAACTCATAATGGCCATACTGCCTAACGAAAGCCATCTTCGAGATATCCTCTTCCCTTACTCTCAACTAGTGATAACCCGATCTAAGGTTTATCTTAGAAAAGCAACAACACCCCTTCAATTGATCAAATAAATTGTCTATATGAGGCATTGGGAACTTGTTCTTAACAGTTACCCGATTCAACTTTTGGTAATCAATACAAAGTCGCAACGCACTATCTTTCTTTTTGGCAAAGAGAGCCGGTGCTCCCCAAGGTGAAATACTAGGGTGGATAAAACGCTTATCTAGCAACTCTTGGAGTTGAATCTTTAACTCACTTAACTTAGCAGGTGCAAACCTATATTGTGCCATAGAAATTGGTGTCATGCCAGGCACTAAGTCGATAGAGAACTCGATTTCTTGGTGAGGTGGTAAACTAGTGAGATCCTTAGGAAAAACATCCGGGCATTCACAAACTACCCTTGGCAACTCAACTAGGACTTCATTACATGCACTACCCAAGAAGTTGGCAAGAAGGCAACTAAGCTCATTCCACCTACGCGAATCAAACACCAGTGACAAGACTTTATCAGCTAGGTCCCCCAAGAAATAAAAGCAATCATCGCTCAAGGTACATACAGTAACCCTCTGACGGTAGCAATCTATGACAACCCAATACGGTGACAACCAATCCATACTCAAAATAGGATCAAAACTAGACATGTCAATCTACACATATGCAAAAAAAAGTTGGCGACCGACAACCCCTATGTCACAACCCCGACACCCTTGCTCTAAGACAATCTCACCACCAATAAGTGACTTTACACTAAGAGGAGATGCTAATCGAGCCAATTCTAACCCCAAAGTCGATGCAAATGCAGACGAGATAAATGAATGGGATGCACCTGTATCAATCAACATATTAGCAATGGAATTACATAACAAGAAAGTACCTTTGCTGGCACTAGGTCCAGTGCGGTAATAGTATACACATACCCTGAAGGCCTCTACTCTACCTACTCACCCTTCGGAGCATAATCTTGATGCATTGATTGCACCGAAGAGGCTCTCTGATTGGCCCTCGAGGCCTGTGCTAACCGTGCAGGTTGGTGACTCTGTGTCTGCCTCGAACCAGACGCACCAGGTGTGCCACCCAACTGAGGGCAAAACCTCTTCATGTGCCCCGCATGTCCACACTGATAACAAGTGAGCAACCGCACTCTCCCCTAACTTTGGCTATGAGAATGAGCCGAAGATGATGCAGACCATTGCCCTCTCCTCCTCTCTGCAGAGAAGTTAGAGACTTGTGGCACAACTAATCACACTTGAAGCAGGTGAAATCTCCCTGAGCACCTCTCCTAAAACTCAAACTCGGTACGAGAAAAGTGGACCTCGATTGTGTTCCCTGGGATTGCTATGGGGTAAGACCCCTCTACCTCTGACTATCCCCGTGAACATCCTGACTCCTCCTGGAGCCCCTCATCTGCTCATCCTCCATCTATATCACGATCTCAAGATGAGCCGACTCTACAAGTCATCCATAATCTCTAATCATCAAACCAACTACCTTGAAAAGAAGCTCGATCCTTAACCTTTTCTCAAACTCTATACAACGGCGCTCCTCTGTCGCCACTAACTCTGGTGTAAATCTAGAGAGGCTAGTAAAGGCTGCCTCGAACTCGGCTATTGGTGTGTTCAACTACTTGAGTTGTGAGAACTGCTCCCGTAACTTTACCCTAATAGTGTGAGGCAAAAACTTATCCTGGAAGGTGTTGACAAAAGCCTCCCAAGTCACTTCAATGCACCCACGTGCATACTTCCACCACTAACCCCCATCTGACTTTAGCTAGAAGGATGCCGGGGCCACTCTCGGTCCATCGTCCTCGATACTAAGCATATCAAATGTATTCACTATCTGCTCTAGCCACTCATCCGCCTTTAGTGGCTTCTTGGGATCACCCAAAAACTAGTCTGGATTTGACTAGAAGAACTCTCACTTTAGAAAAGACGGCCTCGTCTTAGCAATATGGGCTAGGACTTGATTCTCAACCCTGAGAATGTCTATGGATTCCCGCAGCACTCTAGTCTTTTCGCGGGCTAAGGCGCCCATGGCTGCAGACCAACTGGTTCGGCCACATTGGCCTGACCAACTCCTTCCTCCTGTGCCAGAATATCATTCAGTATTGGCATCTTCTATCGTCTAGGCCTACCACGCCTACCACCACGACCTTTTCTTGACATCCTAATAAAGGTAACAAAAGAGATTAGCACATTTACAAATGTGCTAAAGCTAAATCACTCACGTCCTAAGGCGGTGGACAATAGTAATTCACTCCACATAAGCACGTAGTCACATAAACAAATACGAATTTTCTTTCTGGATAATGACCATCGCGCAACATTGCCAGAGTTCCAATTAGAAACAATTGTGATCAAGTGCTCTTCTAATAGGACTTCTAAAAACTCGTAGGCCTACTCAATATCCTAGAAATTAAATCTCATACCCATATAATCACCTATGCATGTTATCACATAATATACCATACATATAATGTCTCTATCAAGCGAGACAAACTCGTTGTGGTAATAATTAGTTCCCACATACCCAAAGTATTCAAACCAGGTACGCTCTAATACCAAGTTGTAACGCCTTGAAATAAATTCCATAAATCCATCTAAGATCATATATAAATAACAATATGAAACAGAGTATCGTGTTCTTCTATTTCAAGAGAGTCAATAGTACAAAAAAGTTTAACACACGCGATTATACATTCATAAGCTCTACTCTGAATCTATAGCATGTGGTACTAGTTCAATGACATGGAATAAGAGACCAACAAAATAAATGCCCTATAGGCTTACATCTTTCTAACACCATGCTTGGTTACAATAAAAATAGATATAAATCCAATACATGTAAAGCCCTTGGCTTAAATCCAAACAACAACATAGTACACAAAAGAGAAGCCTTCAGCTCTGATTCCTCCCAAGCTATTGCCTTGGCGGAGGCATATCACCAACACCTGAAAATGTTTTCCCATACAGGGTAAGCCAAAGCCTAGTAGAAATAATCTAACACAATATATGAATCTTAACAAAGATATAAGTGTGATAAAATCATTTATAACTCTTTTGCAAAATCATATTATGCCGAACTTATATTTCGATCCATTTTATCTCAATTCATGAGCCACTTTCATTTTATTCAGGAAACTAAACTGAGGATACAACTCAGTGAGTCTCTAACCAATATAGCCATCATATAATCACTTTAATTTTCCATTTTATAGATATTTTGTCTGCAGGAATTGACACCCATGTATACTCATGGTTTTCGAAATCTAATCTCACAAAGTGCAATGTGAGACTGATAAACACCAAAGAGTCCAAATCTGGCAATTGGTTTTGGAAAATCGATTTTGAATCAAAAGCGCCAAACATGGACTGCTTTGCTAGATTACAGAGTTGCCACCTAAATATTTTGTTTTGAGAAATTTAGGAAATCCTAACTCGTGCCAAAGGCCACGTGTCCATCATCACCAAAGTTTCCTCAGCTCGGGAACTTGGGTACGAGAGGGGAAGGTCCTGAAATAAGCACCCCTACTTGCCCAATCAAAAATCGACCTCTACTAATCATGATATGTTGTTTTATAAACACATGTGTTCTTATTCCAGTTATTAACTAAGTTACTATGTGATGCGCACAACATACAAGTATATACCAAATTGCAAGAATTGGAACAAAACAACTCATGTTTGTTTTTTAAAATGGTTTGAAAGTGCTACTCGCAAGTAGGCTAAAGCGCGGATTTTCCACCCTCAAGTGGGCTTTAAAACATGGTTTTTCCACTTTGCAAAGTGAGCTTAAAACTCACAATCATCAAGTTGTTCCAATTCAGGCAATCAAGCCTTCATCCATAGGCATTTATACAGTTA
Source organism: Camellia sinensis (assembly GCF_004153795.1). Taxonomy (NCBI): domain Eukaryota; kingdom Viridiplantae; phylum Streptophyta; class Magnoliopsida; order Ericales; family Theaceae; genus Camellia; species Camellia sinensis. The sequence continues at coordinate 138,745 of NW_021029858.1, read as the reverse complement.
AGCATTTAAGCACATAACCTCATGGCAAGCGTGCTGACATGGCAACACTCACACTCATGCAAGGATGCTAAAGCGTAAACACTTACAGTATACTCCAAGCCAAAACAAAAGCTAGTTAGAAATATGCATGATCCTAACTATGTTCAAGATGCCTAATGCAACGCATGCGAAATGCAACTAAAATAGGCTCGGCTATCTAAAATGGCATATGAATGCAACAATTGATACACGTATTCAAGAAAGTGTATTGAAATACGATGTAGTTTGAATGATGTGTCAAGCCCAGTGCATGCAATACAAATGAATGATGCAAACATGCAAGCATAAGGTATGCTAAACAAAACGTGCCCTAATCTAACCATCGAAAGCAGTTAAATAAAAGGGAGAAAGATGTGAGGTTGGAAGACATGCACACACACATGCACACTTATTATAACATTGCACCATCGCGAAGGAGGGTCTGAAAAAGCTAAGCTAATCTAAGTTAAGCTAAGCTAACTAATCTAATTAAACAAATTAGACTAATTATTACACAACAAAATTGAATAACTAGTAAACCACTTACTAATTATTACAACACTTAACTAATTAGCAAACTAACTAATTAAATTACAAAACCAACTAAACATGCATGATATTTAAACTAGGCTACCTCAGCTCTGCCTTGGGAATGAGAAGATGCATGCTCAGTTTTCGCCCCGAAAAGCCCACCGATTTGCTCTTGAGAGGCTCTATTTTACAGGGTATCTCCAAGAACTTTCTGCTAAATCTTACCAAATCACTGCTGGGGGATTCACCAGTGGCCTGCCGGCCAAGAAAAGTTGCCGCCGGCCATCTGCCGGACAAGGATGAAGCAGTGCCGGCCACTGGTGTGCTGCAACACCAAACTGTAACAGAGCACAAAACAGAGGAAAATGGAGGGTCTCCCAAGGATATGTTTGTATTATGCCTCTCCTTATCATCTCAAAACATCAAAGAAGTGGCACTCTTGGATCCAAAACCACCAATCAAGCATATTCAATGCATGATGGCCAAAGATCCAAGTTGTACACTTTCAATAAATGCACAAAACAAGACTGAAGGACCATTACCTTATCATGGATGATCAAGGGCAATGGTGATAAAGGAGATTGGCTCATTTCATCACTTGAAGTATGAAATGGACCAATTTCCTCGTGTTCAATATAACATCCGATTGAACACAATGCAATGCTAACACAACATGCTTATCTTGCACAAGTTTTACTTTGCTCAATTCTTGTTGACACATTTTACATTACCGAGCCATTCATTAACCGGTTAAGTCCAATGTGAAAGTCCTCTAATGAGAGAAGGGTCAACCAAAGAATGGTTGACGACATGAGAGAGATCATGCCTTTGACTAGTAGAAACGCTCAAAAGAGAGTTAAAGCCATTGAGCACAAGCTCTATCTCATGCTTAAACACAACCTAACGTTAACCAACCCTCAAAACAAAATAGAAAAGTGAAGAAATGAGGGAGGTTGCAAAATTTCAGTGCTGAAGTGGCATGAGACACAAGACTATAACATGCAAATAACTCATGTACAACATGTTGATAAACTTAAGCATTAAAGCTAATGAAGAGCACAACACTAGAACCATGCAATACAATGCTCAAATGACCAAACCAGCTCAAAATAGAGCTACATCATGCCAAAATAGTGGCCTAATCATGCTGAAACCTAGGCACAAAAGGCAAGAAAAACATGCTCGCATGTTGGCTCACAAACAAGATACAAAGCACAACTCTTAAAAGCAATGAAAGAGTGGAATATGTGAGAGTGTGACAGTGGTTTATGCACCGAAATTACATGCTAAATGATGTCATGGCATGCAAGCATCTCAAGTAAAGCATGCTAAAAACCTCAAGACTCAATGCTAGTGAAGGCATTCGCACTATAGCTATGCAATACAAAACTCAAAAGGGACAAACAGTCCAAAACAGCCCTAAAACAACTTAAATGAAGTTCTAAAACATGCTTGAAATAAACTAAGAATGGCTAGACTTAGAGGCCAAAACAATAGCACATGTTAAGCAATTTAGCACAATTGCACTACAAGCATACAAAGCAAAGCTCGAGTGATCAAACCAGCTCAAAACAGAGCTTAAACATGCTAAATCAGAGCCAAAAATATGCTAGAGTTGAGCTAACACAATATAGAATGATAAGCTAAATCATCAAGTGTGCTAGGCTAGTGAGCAAGATTACACTACAACTGTAAGAAGCAAGCAAGAGGTGCTCTAACCAGCCAAAAACAGAGTCAACGTAGGTCAAAATAAAGCCTAAAACATGCTTGAACTAAGCTACAAAAAGGTAGAAATACATGCTCACAAGTTAGGCCATTTGCACTTGCAAAGAAGACACAAGGAGGGGAGGCCACCCCCTCCTATTTTGGCCCTCAAAACCAACTTTTTACCACTGAAAATCCTTTGGATTTCAATGGTTAAAAGGCCAAAAAAAGTTATTTTAGAAAGCTTTGAAAGATGGCACAAAGGCTTAACAAGCAAAGAGACAAGAATGGTGGACCACCCCCAAACTCAAAAGGGGCTTAAACCACCATTTTTAGGACTAGAAAACAGAGTTTTCTTCAGTTCAAAACCAAGCCAAAAAGCAATTTCCAAAGGTGGTAAAAACAAGTATGAAAACAAGCGTAAATGGTGAGTCTTATACCTCTTGAAGGGAAGACAACACTTAAGCAACAAAGCCAAGCCAAATGACCTTCAAGAGCTCCACAGAAGCTCCAAGAGAGCTTCAAGCAATTTTATCCCAAAGTTGAACCGCTTTCATCAATGATGAATAAGCTAAAGTTTGATGTATGCAAGCTTTCAAGCACAAATGCTCAAGAGAGAGAGAGAAATCTAGAAAGAGAGCTTTTAGAGGAGGCTCCCAAACCTTTTGCTAAATTGTTCTAACCTTTGAAACCATAGAGAAGCCTCTCTATATATAGCAAAATACAAGCTTTGGTCAAAAATATCTCAAGAGAGATAGCTGGAACAGCTGGAGCAAAAATATCTGCCAAAAACTGCTTTCTGGCATCAATGGCCGACACTTGATCATTGTTGGCCGGCATGGGACACTCTTGGATGGCAGGGGGCCGACATTGGCCATTCATGGCCGGCACATGGCCAAAAAATCCCATTTATGGCCAGCATCTTCCACCTATGGTTGGACAAAAAAATCTGCTTTTTGGGCTCGACTTCAACCGGACATAACTCCAACCGGACATAACTCATTCATCTGGACTCCTTTGCAGGTCATTCTTGAGCCTAAATTGAAGCCTTGGAAGTCTTGTTTCCAATGGTGGTGGCCTCACATCAAAATTACAACTGTGCAAAAAGGTTATGCCTCTTTTAGTGAAGACTATTCAGTTTCGATCCAACCCGGATTCATGCCAAACTTCTTCTCCAACTTGTTTTCTTCACTCCTCTCATCTTTTCTTCCAATCCAAACCCCTAAACAAGGTGTTTTGAAAGATTTTTCAAAAGAGTTCATCTCTCCTTCATTCATTTCTACTTTATCCTTGCTCGGTTTACTAAAAAGCGCGACATTTAACGAAATACGAGCCTCAAGACATCGTTAGAACTTTTCAAAAACTATTTTGCAAGAGAAGGTTTTAAGGTCTAAAATCTTTTTAGGTCTAAAATCTTTTTTGGTCAAAATCGTTTTAGTCCAAAAATGGAGTGTATGGTTGGGATTTGAAGCTCCTATCCTTGCCGAAGAAATCAAATCTTTGCACTGCACATCTTTCATCACCAAGTAAACGATCAGTAGCGCCCAAGTCTAAAGGGCAGTCAAAAATAGGGTGTCTACAGAAGGGTTGGGACATTACAACAACACGATGCATGTCTCATGGGTAATAGTCACGGTCCTAACCAAGCTATTTCTAGCTTAACAAAGAGCGTCTCGATTGAGTGTTTTTCGTGCCCCAACGGTTTGTAGGGGACAAACAATGACCTGTCCAAGTTAGTGATGTCCCTAACAAATACATGTGTATATGAGAATAATGTAACATAATGTTATTACCCGAAGACAATGGGGATAATGCACACTACATTGAAGAATAAGACGAGTTGTCTGTATAGAAGCCCTGGACTTCAGGGTAGAAGGTATGCAATCTGGAATACCCAAAAAATACTCTCATTCTCTCATATTTTCTAAGGGTGCTAACTAGACCGTTGGGGGCGTTTCTGGCAAGACACCCGCCGGTTAGCTCACATCTATTGTGTTTGCAGGAGAAACGACGTTGTTAGATTGAACAGAACACGAAGGCAAGGAGTACAGAAATGAAGATTATTTATTCCCCGCATAATTCATATATAAAAATTTATACAAAATAATATCATAAAAATGTTGTGATAGTGATATTGTGGTAAATATAAATCATGTTGATGGGTGTTTTGTTTTAAAGTGAAATGTCACCATTAAGTTATATCATTGTGTTTGAAAAATTCTATATAAAATTTAAGCTTGGATATCATCATTCAATAAGGATATGTTCAGGTAGAATTTAATAATGGAAAGTTGTAAATGTAATCAAGATGACAAGAAGAAGAAATTGTAGAAAAAATGGCAAGATGGTCATTTAGAAAATTTTAGGACATGACATCAGCAATCTAAGGGTAATTTATAATAAAGTTACAAACCTCAAAGAGAGAAATGTAATTTTTCAAATATGAAAGAGAGATTTATAATAAACAGAAATCTCAGAAAGTGTCAATGTAATTTATCAATTTTTAAAAAATATATCAAGTGTAACTATGATAGTAGATAGTACTATCATATTATATTACGGCCTATTAAATAATAGTGTCAAGCCCAATAAATTATACTGTATTTGTACATGTAAAATTGTTAATATATATGTATATATATATATATGACTGATAGTACTATTGCCTAACATTGCTTAGTAATTTGTAAATTAAGTTATTAAGACAAAATTTAACATTTGAATGGCTAAAAAAAACTTTTTACATTAGAGTTGCTTTATGTGATTACCATTCATTGAAGATTGAAGAAAGGTTTTTTAACTAGAAGAAAAGGTAATCAAAAAGATAATCATCATTAACCACAAGTTAGTGATGAGGCAGACCTATAGAATCACCATTATGATTTCAATTATTAATCATCATTTACATATCGATTGGAGTTTGACTTTTTTAATTTTTTTAAGTAAAAAAAAAATAATGCATTTGAATGACTTGTATCTATAACTTGTATTTTAGTAAATTGTTTAATAATTTTGTGACCATTTTTTATTTAAAAAAAAATTGACTTTTTTTTAACTAAAAAAGAGTTAGTTATTTAAAAGTCATATTTATAAATATTATAGTAACTCAGGTCTTATCTAAGATTTTTTGAACTAATAAGTCATATTTAGTAAAACTGAGAATATTATCAGTTTTTCTTTATTTTTAAAACTAAGAGTATTATATATTTTGAATAGTAATAATCCAAATAATTGTTTCACTAACTAAGGGGGAAAAAACAGAGTATGAAATTAAACGTTTTTGCCCTTCTACTTATTGGTTTGATTCAATTATCCAATAAAATCGAGAACATTATCAAATTTTTTTTTTAAGTTTTAAAGCTGAGAACATTATCAATTTTTTTATTTTTAAGGTTTTTTTTTTTTCAGTTTTGCACGTCAATGTTTCATCATTATGACACAAAATTTTCAGTTTTGCACAAAAAAAGGTAATTTTCAAAAAGAAAATTGAACATAATTTTTTTTTTAATTTTTTCAATTTGAAAGTTGATGTTTTAAAGTTTTGAAAATCAAAATAAATGTCAAATCATCATATTCATTTATAGATAATCATAAATGATGAACAATCATTATTTGAAAGACCCGTAGGCCTACTCAAATATCCTAGAAATTAAATCTCATACCCATATAATCACCTAAGCATGTTATCACATATATACCATCCATATAATGTCTCTATCAAGTGAGACAAACTCGTTGGTGTAATAATCAGTTCCCACATACCCAAAGTATTCAAACCAGGTACGCGCTGATACCAAGTTGTAACGCCTTGAAATAAATTCCATAAATCCATCTAAGATCATATATAAATAACAATATGAAACAGAGTATCGTGTTCTTCTATTTCAAAGAGATCAATAGTACAAAATTGTTTAACACACGCAATTATACATTTATAAGCTCTACTCTGAATCTATAGCATGTGGTACTAGTTCAATGACATGGAATAAGAGACCAACAAAATAAAATGCCCTATAGGCTTACATCTTTCTAACACCATGCTTGGTTACAATAAAAATAGATATAAATCCAATACATGTAAAGCCCTGGCTTAAATCCAAACAACAACATAGTACACAAAAGAGAAGCCTTCAGCTCCGATTCCTCCCAAGCTATTGCCTTGGCGGAGGCATATCACCAACACCTGAAAAATGTTTTCCTGTATAGGGTAAGCCAAAGCCCGGTAGAAATAATCTAACACAATATATAAATCTTAACAAAGATATAAGTGTGATAAAATCATTTATAACTCTTTTGCAAAAATCATATTATGCCGAAACTTATATTTCGATCCATTTTATCTCAATTCATGAGCCACTTTCATTTTATTCAGGAAACTAAACTGAGGATACAACTCAGTGAGTCTCTAACCAATATAGCCATCATATAATCACTTTTTATTTTCCATTTTACAGATATTTTGTCTGCAGGAATTGACACCCATGTATACTCATGGTTTCGAGACTTTCACTCTAGACACTCCGGCTAATTTAATTCAATGGAGTACGTCCCCTTTCTTCTCCAAACATCATACATTTACAATGTATTAAAGATGTGACAACACAATAATGCAAATGGATGAGAAAATAGTTTCAATTCATCTAGTTCTTATGCAATTTCTACAACAATTATAGCTATCCTCTATCGATAGTCTAAAAAAGATATTTCTAAACCGATATACAATCTCCAAGACAGATAAATTATCCAAATTCCGTAGGTGAGTGATAATACATATCCAATACCACCATTTATATAAACATCCATTCAATTTCACCTTTCTAATACCAATGCCATTCATTTATACAAAATAAATATTTGAGACATTTTAGGGGAAACTCCATTTCCTTCCCAACACAACCCAAGTACCAAAATCAACAATTCTATTACACATAACCTCATATACACTCTGATAACCATTTTAGATACATCCATTTGCAAACCTCTCTTTTGATTTTAAACCAAAACCCTAGGTTTGTTCAAAATCCTCCAAATCTCAATATTGTTTATGAAAAATAAATAACTAAGCTAAAAATCATAAAAGAGTGTAGAAAATCCCTACCTTAAGCTTAGAAGACCAAAGGAAGAAATTGAGAGACTTCAAAGATGCCAAAGCTTAACTTTATTCGTATCAAATGAGAGCCCTCGGAGTGCTCTATCTTTTTATCAAAGAGAGTAGGGAATAGAGATCCTTGGATCTAAGTGTATTTGTAGAGAGAAGTTGGTTTTAGATAGAGAGAGAGAGAGGGTCGATCTAGGGTTTTGAGAGAAAAGGTATGAAAAAGTGATATAAAAAGGTGTTTCTGCAAACTGAAATATGCACAGCTCGCTAGAGTGCAAGAGTTGTCACTCGAGTGATCAGACCCAATAAGTTGTTCCGCTCGAGCATAAGAAGCTTCGCTCAGAATGCACACTCCGAAAAGTTTTACAGACAGATGACCATCGCTCGAGTGCAAGAAGTCTTGCTCCAGCGAGGAACACTACCTTCCCAGTATCTCTGTAGGCCTGAAAGAGTACTGGAAGCTCACAAAGCTCGCTCGAGTGCAAGAAGTTTCACTTGAGCGAAGAGGCTGTATGTAGATTAGTTACTGGAACATGCCTTATCATGCCATGCTTCTGGCATGTCTAACAAACCTTCACATACTTTATCTAATCCTTAAGATGGTTGGCCTATAATATGACCTTTGAAGCAACCACCTCATCTTCACACCAGGTTGATGGCACCACAAATGCCTTCATGCACCTCAGCCATAGTAGTCAATGCCTCTTTTGGCCCCAAACATTCTAATAGCAATCACAATTCTCCCCTTTTGTAAAGGGCATTCCCATATATTATGAATTGCATTGATTGCAATTTAAGCCTTCTGCTAGCCTTCGAAGAAGACCAATTAAATACTGAATGATTGGATGTCTCCAATCATGTCCTTCTACATCATTCTAGTTGACTTATACCATGATCCCCTCTTTAGCCAAAGGTGGTATTGACTTATGATATATTGCTTGACTTACATCTATTTGAGTGTCAACCTTTCTTCTGAAATTCAAAGCCTTCTGAGCTACATCATTGCCTTTGTGATTCATGAATCTTGGGATTAAGTCACATTTGCTATTTGAAACTGAAAAAGCAAATGTAATGTAACAACATAATATGGTAACATGCTACATTTTGACATTTAAAAATTCATTTTACTTGGTTGATTACCAATTAGAAATCTCCAAATATATCAACTGCATGAGCCTATAATCCAATAAGTATCTCAAGTCTCATTACCAAAGCCTCATACTCAGCTTGGTTATTAGAACAAGTAGCTACATCAATTCTAAAACCATGTGTGGTTTTTACCCCCTATGGTGATTTAATTACAACACCAATTCGACTACATTATTTGCTTTTGATCCATCAAACTACATTTGCCATGGTATAACATCAAATGTGCCAAGTTCCATTATCTCTCAGCTTTCTGTTTGACGTGAATGATCAACCAAGAAGTTATCCAAAACCTATCCTTTCATTGCTTTTGGGGACCATATTCCAGTGGAATTTTAATAAAGCTAAAATCCATTTGTCAATTCTTCCTCTTAACATGGGTCTAACTAAACAGAATTTAACCAAATTGTGTGTTGCAATTACCAAGACAAAAGATAATATCTCAATTTCATTGCTGCAAAATACATGCTAAATACAGCTTTTCTGCAATTGAGTATTTACATTCGTAAGAATTTAAAAACCTACTAAGGTAATAAACCTCTTGTTCCTTGCCTTGTTCATTGTCCTGAGCTAGAAAACTTCCCAATGAATCTTCTGCTACAGCAATGTATAGCTTCAAAGGTCTGTCCCTTCTTGGTGGCATCAATACTGGAGTTTTGGCCAAATAGGCTTTGATTCCTTGAAAGCAGCTTGATGCTCTACTATCCACATAAATTCTTCTACATTTTTCAACTTCAATAAAGAAGTAAAACACTTTGGTTTTCCAACAGTGTTAGAAAATATCCTTTGAAAGAAAATTAACCCGACGAAGAAATTTTTGCAATTCTGTATTACTTGATGGAGGTTTGGCCTCAATGATAGCTTTGTCTTTGTTCTGATCTATCTTATTCCCTCCTTGTGTACTACATACCCCAAGAAGTTTCCACCTGATACACCAAAAGCACATTTGAGATAATTGAGTTTCAGCTTTCGAAGGCTGTGTG
>NW_021029858.1:103742-129240 GCF_004153795.1 Camellia sinensis | reverse complement strand
GTGTGACGACCCAGAATTTTTCCCTCCGCTCGAGCGGAGGAGTTGACGCTCGAGCGGACTTTTGGGGTTCCCAGCAATTTTGCAGACGGCCTGAGATTCTGGGAGTTGTGAATATCCGCTCGAGCTGAGGAGTTGACGCTCGAGCGGACTGCTTTATTGGTCTGTGCGCGCTCGAGCGGGGAAAGAGACGCTCAAGCGTGAAAAGTAAGATTACCCTTGACATTGTAGTAGTGTATTTGGAACCTTCCTATTTTATTTTGCAGTATTGATTGAGATGGTAATATGATGGCAAAGTAAGATTGGACCAAAAACTTTAATTCGAACAATTCGTTTATGTTCATCAGTCACTCTTTTTCCTTCTTATTTTTCCACACTTCGAATTTGGATGTGAGGTTAGAACCATTGGAAAGCTTATTTCTGGGGCTTCAATTTAGGCACAAGAACGACCTAAAACGGAGTCCGGATGAGAGAGTTATGCATGTTTGAAGTTTTGGAATCTGTGCTGGGAGCAGGTACGCTCGAGCGGGAAGAGGGACGCTCGAGCGGGTTTTGCGAGTACAACAACTTAAAAACGGGATTTTTAGATCTTTTCTCACATTTTTCTTTTCCCCTCTTCTTTCCTCTCATTCTTAGTCCGAAACCCTAGCCCCAAAGCCTTGATTTCCTCTACTTTGATCAACAATCCACCATGGTTTTTGCATCAAGAATGGAGAATAAGAGAAGATCAATGTTTTTACCCGATTGGAACTCGGATTTGTGAAGGCTTCTTCTCAAGCTCACTCCTTTGCTTGATTATTGAGGTAGAGGTTCTGGTTTTCTTCAATACTTACATCCAGAGATAGATTTGTCGTATTTTCATTGTATAAATGTACGAATTTGCAATTTTGAGCATATAGAGTAAATTATGAGATTTGGGAATTTCGGGTTTAAAGCATTGAGGGTTCAATTGATGGGTTAAGGTGATGGAGTATGACCCTTAGATGTATAATCAAGGAGAAAATTGGGATGTAAGGTAATGGTATGAGAAGTTTGAATTTTTATGGAAAACTTTATTTTCCTTGAAACCCTAGGTTAATTTGTGATGAAAAATAATGATTTTTCCCAAATTGGAAATAGAATCATGGAATTGGTGGGTTGAATTATACATGTACAAGTTTAATTGGATTTTTGAGATGTTTTGAAATAATGTTAAAAATTTGCGAAAGAACTTTATTATGAGCATTGTGAATCATGTTAAAATGAGAAAGGAAATTAGGAGAAATGATTTAGAGAATTAATGTGTGACTTCATATGTGTGTAGGACACGCTTTGGGAGGAATAAATGTTCCACCAACACACTGTGAGTAATAGTACGAAGAGGTACATTTTATTTATCATTGATAATTATTATCACTAACGCTCTGTTTCTTGTAAGTATTACACGAACATGTTACACGAGCATTTATGATGATTGAAAGTCAATGTGAACGTTGAAAGATTGGCATACATTGGTATGACTTTGAAATGACTCTGTTCTGTCAATAACGAATAATAATTCTCCATTATCTATGAGCAAACCACATCGTTTCTTGATGAATAAATGGAATTATGTTCATCTTTAAACCAAGTATCTGTATGAAACTGAGATTATTTCATTGTGTTATTTATGGACCCGAGGTCATTAAGAACCTATGACATGCACGCAAATGTTTAACATTATTATGTGGCCTCAGTTAATAATTGTTATTATTATTTTTCAGTTGTACACGAAACACCTGTATTAATTTGTAACCAAGCCATGGGAAACTTATGTGCATTATTGCATAATGGTATTCTAAGAAAACTGAAATTATTTCTATTATTGTTCCGGTTATGCTATGCAATGACATGATATGATGATTCGGTCTGTAAGACCTATGAAATTCTAGTATGGAGCAAAATGCTGTACAGAATTAAGTATTGCGGTGCGAGTTACCTCTAGAATCCGTACGAGCCACCTCTTGAGTCCATACATATGTGAACTGGGCATAAAGCCAATGTGAAAGTTATGAGGCCTCTGGCCATTTTGTATAATCTGTTAGTATGAAACAAAGTGCTGTACGGAACTAAGTGCTGCAATGCGAGTCACCTCTAGAATCCGTACGAGTTATGTCTTGAGTTCATACGTGTAAGACAAGGGCTTTATGCCATTACAAGGGCTTTATGCCATTCTTACAAGGGCTTTATGCCATTCTGTTAAGGGCTTCTTGCCATTTTGTTAAGGATTTCATGCCATTCTGTTAAGGGCTTAAAGCCACTCTGTTTAAGGTTGGGCCCAAGGCCGTTCTGTAAAAGATACTTTTGTATAAATGATTTTGAAAATGACTATGCTATACAATGTTTAATGAAATCCATATTTTGGATTACGAAATGTTTAATATGATAAGTATATTCTGAAATGATAAAGATGCTATGAACTTCCGACATGTTTATGATATGATAAGTTTTCTGGATAATTTTCCCAAAATGCCTAGATACGCTACGAAACTCCGAATGTTCAAGATATGACAAGTTTTTTGAAGAAGATACTTTGCTATGCATACAGAAACAAATTAACCATATGTTCTCTTTATGGATAAATGCTCGGATATGTATTATAATTCATGTTGAACATTGAATTGTTATGTGCTATTATTCACTGAGCTTGGCTCACTTTATTTTATGTCTGTTTTTGTAGGCACTCAACCTGGAGGTCAACCTTAACCTGTGGCTTCCGTTACCCAGCTGTCAATCCCTGAGTATCTAAACTCTTAGGTGTTGACCGTTCAAGTTATGGAGTTTTGCTAAGTTTTTAATTTGTACCCTAAATGTCTGTTAAGATTGATGTGTATGTAATCCGTTTAGTTTCTCATGTTTTCGTTATACGCCCGACCTTGAGGGCTGGGTTTGTATGTGTATATGTACATGGCTATCTTTAGATGCACGTCACTGTATATTTATCTGCATTATGTTCTGTTTGTGATCCTGGCATAGTAGTGGTAGCTCAATGGATATTATTTTATGTTATTATATGTTATTAAATGCTTCCGTTCAGGCCCCATAGGTTATATTCATCAGGTTTTGTGTCCGTTTCTGAGGTGGTCACGCCCAAACTTTTAGGGCCGAGTTTGGGGTGTGACAAGTGGTATCAGAGCACGAGTTGCTATCTCACACACGGATCGATTGAGCTATAGGATGTCTAGAAAAGACTTAGGCTTCATGCATGACATCCGTAGTGCATACGCAAAGACTGATAGCAACGTTAAATGTAATATGTTCACGCTAACGAGTATGATCCATGCCTATTGTACATTCCTTGTGTATATATTGTGATTGATTGTTGTGTAGAGCATGGTGGGAATAAGGATAGAGGATCACCTCGGGTTGGTTAGACAAAATGAAAGGGAAAATGATTGGTAAGTAATGCACATGCAATTTTTGGTTGTTATTTTTGAACTGATAGTCACCTATCATTTATTTAGATGAATTGCTTAAACACTAAGTATGGAATATTTAATTATGATATAGTTATGTCTTCCTTGTCATGGTACTGTTTGGACCTATGATTTGAAAAGTTATTGTGATACGTACTTTGATAAGTTGTGTTTTGTATAATAGTTGAATCATGTTACGTATGACCGGCTGCAAGAAAAAGTTATGGATACAGTGACCCATATAAGAAGTGAATTATTCTATTTTGTTAAGCGCGCGATAATGACATGAAATGACAAGCAATGCTTTATTTTCTGATATGTTACGTTACGAAATAAGGAATGATGATCCATATACGTAAAAGTATTCAAGGCATCCCTAGTACAAGGCCCTTACCCGGGGGTAATAATACCGTGGTCTTATGGCCCTTGCCCGGAGGTAATAATACCGTGGTTTAAGTATGTTACAAGATATCTCTTGCCACTAACGGTCTTGTACGGGTGGATTATGTTTTGCCATCGACGGTCTTGTACGGATGGTACCACCAACGGTCTTGTACGGGTGGGTTATGATCAAGATTAAGAATATGTATGGATATGTTTCTATTTATCCGTTTCGTTTATGTGTAATCGGGATTTGTTTATGGAATCTGTGATCTGTGATCTGAAGTCTGTAATCTGGGTTGTTTACATATATTCTATGATTTGCAATCAGGATTTCTTATAAGAACTGATTGAATGATATGAAGGACCTCACCCACATCACGTGTCTACTTACATGAGAAAAAAAAAAAAAAAAAAAGAGGAGGCAACTATTGACTACTTCGAAGTCAAACTAAATGATTGGTAAATAGATAAGTTACCACAAGAATTCAAATCTTGTCTTTGTATATTAAGTAACTTAAGATTGAGAAATCATTCCTGTGAAATATTTCTGTGTAACTATGCAAATGTTAGATATTGTGACATTGTCCTATATCACCTATATGGAAATTATGATGTGAACTGTTCTGCATGATATCGTGGATTTTGGTGGAAACAAATGGACATGGGAATATTCCATTTTGCTAATGGGTTAGCGATACGTAGTGGGCATTTACCATCTCTTGCATGTTTAGACAACTTTGTACAATACTCACTATGGGATTACAAATTGACTCACTACCACATTGAATTAATCTTACCAAGAATTACGTCTTACCAAGAATTACGAATTTTGATGTTACGAGATCAAATTACTCCTTTACTATACTATTGCATATGTTGTTTGATATTATGGAATCTGGAAGGGTATGATTCTTGTGGTTACTGTATACTTAATGAGATTTATGATCCTATGAATGGACCTCGTAGGATCTACGTACGAGGAATAATTGGAAACTCTATTTATGTTAACTGATTGAGCCAGATGACTGGTCTCTAATTTCTGTATGACCGTTTGCTGACCCACTATAATTACAAGTTGTGAATACGAAACCCTGTGATTGACCTCGTGTCTTCTAGTAAGAAAAGGAAGAATCGTTTGAATAGTGGAAAAAAAAAAAGAAGGGGGGGGGGAAATTAATTTGTGCTATGACAAGAAAAAGTGCTAGTAAAGGAAAATGTTATACCTTACGGTTATGATTGATTAATCAAGTAAGATTTTGAATTCGATTTCTGGCTTTGTTTTTGATAGCAGTATTTATTGTTCAGATTTGAACTTATGACGGCATGATCAGGTGTTTATAATGGGGGATTCTTCTTCCCACCGGTCAGATCTTGTCAAGAATTAGTAAATGTGGTTTTAAATCCACATAACGATATGATTTTGATATGATTTCGAATATGACTTGAAATTTTGTCACTGTATTGGTGACTACTGGAATGGAATATATCGTGCCTCTTAGGCAAAACCTTATTTGGTAGGTTCTAAAATCTACGTCAATGATGCATAATCGGGTTTTAATCTAACCACGTAATTAAGTTGTTTTGGGAACTATATGTAACCGTAATGGTCATTTACCACCGAGTAAATTGGATTATAAGATTCACCTAAGGAATTACTTAACAAGATAAGTTTGAACGTGTACTCCCTAATCAAAATTGCATTTGAACTATTAACACTGGGCCGATCTAGTCAGAGACTTAGTGGAGAGTACTTTCATTATGATTGAACTCAATGCATGCTGTGGGAATTTATAAATTATGCGTTTAAGGGAATGTCAACTATTATGTTTTGTGCTTTTAAATGTTTACGGTGAAATTCCCTGAGCAATTACGGTTAAGTAGTGAAACCATGTTTAAGGATGTCTATCTGTTTAACAAGAAACGTATCTGTTACACTTAGAATAATTGAATAAGAAATTGGAAACCTTAAAGGTTTAATTATCTGAAATTGATTATGTATCTGTGCTCAGCATAATTTTTTATGTAATCTTAAGTATGTTTACGAGATTTCAATTTCGGAATGATTAAACAATTGGATTTTGTCCTATATGCTTTTATATATGACTATCTATATATATATATACCTAGTCTTCTTACGTATGGAAAGACATAAGGGTTGAAAAGAAGAGCATAGATCTTCTGGGGAGCAATAAGAAAGTGAAAAGGTTGTAGAGATCCTGAAGCTTAAGGTATGTTTGATTGGCCTCTCTTGAAGTTGAGTAGGAATTGTATAATGGCCTTCACAGTTCTTTTTTTTTTTTAAATGTCAAATGGAATAAAGAGTTGGTGATACCGTTAATTGAAGTACAATCGAAAATTTTGGTGTTGGACCGTACAATGTGAATTGTCTTTGAAATTAAGTTTTGGGCATTCACTAGACGTGATCCGCTTAGTTGTTAATTGAGAAGTTGTTATGGACTTTGGGATTATAAATGATTAGTGTTGCTCCTTGCCCGTTGAAATTCTTATGCGTGTATGTTGATCGAAAGTATTTGTGACCTTTTCCTATCCCAAGTGTGGATCTAGTTTTGGAACATTACAGGGTGTGCTTCCGTTTATGTTTGAACTGTCTTCTATTCGGTTTTCTTCAATTTCGAGGATGAAATTTCTTAAGGAGGGAAGGGTGTGACGACCCAAAATTTTCCCTCCGCTCGAGCGGAGGAGTTGACGCTCGAGCGGACTTTTGGGGTTCCCAGCAATTTTGCAGATGGCCTGAGATTCTGGGAGTTGTGAATATCCGCTCGAGCTGAGGAGTTGACGCTCGAGCGGACTGCTTTATTGGTCTGTGCGCGCTCGAGCGGGGAAAGAGGCGCTCGAGCGTGAAAAGTAAGATTACCCTTGACATTGTATTAGTGTTTTTGGAACCTTCCTATTTTATTTTGGAGTATTGATTGAGATGGTAATATGATGGCAAAATAAGATTGGACCAAAAACTTTAATTCGAACAATTCGTTTACATTCATCAGTCACTCTTTTGCCTTCTTCTTTTTCCACACTTCGAATTTGGATGTGAGGTTAGAACCATTATAAAGCTTATTTCCGGGGCTTCAATTTAGACACAAGAACGACCTAAAACGGAGTCCGGATGAGAGAGTTATGCATGTTTGAAGTTTTGGAATCTGTTCTGGGAGCAGGTACGCTCGAGCGGGTTTTGCGAGTACAGCAACTTAAAAACTGGATTTTTAGATCTTTTCTCACATTTTTCTTTTCCCCTCTTCTTTCCTCTCATTCTTAGTCCGAAACCCTAGCCCCAAAACCTTGATTTCCTCTACTTTGATCAACAATCCACCATGGTTTTTGCATCAAGAATGGAGAATAAGAGAAGATCAATGTTTTTACCCGATTGGAACTCGGATTTGCAAAGACTTCTTCTCAAGCTCACTCCTTTGCTTGATTATTGAGGTAGGGGTTCTGGTTTTCTTCAACACTTACATCAAGAGATAGATTTGTGGTATTTTCATTGTATAAATGTGCGAATTTGCATTTTTGAGCATATAGAGTAAATTATGAGATTTGGGAATTTCGGGTTTGAAGCATTAAGGGTTCAATTGATGGGTTAAGGTGATGGAGTATGACCCTTAGATGTATAATCAAGGAGAAAATTGGGATGTAAGGTAATGGTATGAGAAGTTTGAATTTTTATGGAAAACTTTATTTTCCTTGAAACCCTAGGTTAATTTGTGATGAAAAATAATGATTTTTCCCAAATTGGAAATAGAATCATGGAATTGGTGGGTTGAATTATACGTATACAAATTTAATTGGATTTTTGAGATGTTTTGAAATAATGTTAAAAATTTGCGAAAGAACTTTATTATGAGCATTGTGAATCATGTTAAAATGAGAAAGGAAATTAGGAGAAATGATTTAGAGAATTAATGTGTGACTTCATATGTGTGTAGGACACGTTTTGGGAGGAATAAATGTTCCACCAACATACTGTGAGTAATAGTACGAAGATGTACATTTTATTTATCATTGATAATTATTATCACTAACTCTCTGTTTCTTGTAAGTATTACACGAACATGTTACACGAACATTTATGATGATTGAAAGTCAATGTGAACGTTGAAAGATTGGCATACATTGGTATGACTTTGAAATGACTCTGTTCTGTCAATAACGAATAATAATTCTCCATTATCTATGAGCAAACCACATCGTTTCTTGATGAATAAATGGAATTATGTTCATCTTTAAACCAAGTATCTGTATGAAACTGAGATTATTTCATTGTGTTATTTATGGACCCGAGGTCGTTAAGAACCTATGATATGCATGCAATTGTTTAACATTATTATGTGGCCTCAGTTAATAATTGTTATTATTATTATTATTCAGTTGTATGCGAAACACCTGTATTAATTTGTAACCAAGCCATGGGAAACTTATGTGCATTATTGCATAATGGTATTCTAAGAAAACTGAAATTATTTCTATTATTGTTCTGGTTATGCTATGCTATGACATGATATGATGATTCGGTCTGTAAGACCTATGAAATTCTGGTTTGGAGCAAAGTGCTGTACGGAACTATGTACTGCGGTGCTAGTTACCTCTAGAATCCATACGAGCCACCTCTTGAGTCCATACATATGTGAACTGGGCATAAAGCCAATGTGAAAGTTATGAGGCCTCTGGCCATTTTGTATAATCTGTTAGTATGAAACAAAGTGTTGTACGGAACTAAGTGCTGCAATGCGAGTCACCTCTAGAATCCGTACGAGTTAGCTCTTGAGTTCAAACATGTAAGACAAGGGCTTTATGCCATTCTGACAAGGGCTTTATGCCATTACAAGGGCTTTATGCCATTCTTACATGGGCTTTATGCCATTCTGACAAGGGCTTTATGCCATTACAAGGGCTTTATGCCATTCTGACAAGGGCTTTATGCCATTTTGTTAAGGGCTTCATGCCATTTTGTTAAGGATTTCATGCCATTTTGTTAAGGGCTTAAAGCCACTTTGTTTAAGATTGGGCCCAAGGCCGTTGTGTAAAAGATACTTTTGTATAAATGATTTTTAAAATGACTATTCTATACAATGTTTAATGAAATCCATATTTTGGATTACGAAATGTTTAATATGATAAGTATATTCTGAAATGATAAAAATGCTATGAACTTCCAACATGTTTATGATATGATACGTTTTCTGGGTAATTTTCCCAAAATGCCTAGATACGCTATGAAACTCCGAATGTTCAAGATATGACAAGTTTTTTGAAGAAGCTACTTTGCTATGCATACAGAAACAAATTAACCATATGTTCTCTTTATTGATAAATGCTCGAATATGTATTATAATTCATGTTGAACATTGAATTGTTATGTGCTATTATTCACTGAGCTTGGCTCACTTCATTTTATGTCTGTTTCTGTAGGCACTCAACCTGGAGGTCAACCTTAACCTGTGGCTTCCGTTACCCAGTTGTCAATCCCTGAGTATCTAAACTCTTAGGTGTTGACCGTTCAAGTTATGGAGTTTTGCTAAGTTTTTAATTTGTACCCTAAATGTCTGTTAAGATTGATGTGTATGTAATCCGTTTAGTTTCTCATGTTTTCGTTATACGCCCGACCTTGAGGGCTGGGTCTGCATGTGTATATGTACATGGCTATCTTCAGATGCACGTCACTGTATATTTATCTGCATTATGTTCTGTTTGTGATCCTGACATAGTAGTGGTAGCTCAATGGATATTATTTTATGTTATTAAATGGTTCCGTTCAAGCCCCATAGGTTATATTCATCAGGTTTTGTGTCCGTTTCTAAGGTGGTCACGCCCAAACTTTTAGGGCCGAGTTTGGGATGTGACAGCTGTTGTCAAGTGAACGAGATGCTCCTCTATGGACTGGGATTTCACAACAATAGCATCAATATAACATTCTAAGTATCCTCCAATGAGATCATGGAAGATAGTGTTCATTGCCCTCTGATATGTTGCTTCAGCATTCTTTAATCCAAATGGCATCTTAACCCATTCGAAGGTGCCAATGTTTCTAGGAGACTGGAAAACTATCTTGTGAACATTCTCCTATGCTATGCAGATCTGGTTATAACCAGAATATCCATCCATCATAGACAAAATCCTGTGTCCTGCCGAACTATCCACTAATAAATGAACTATAGGCATGTGGTACTCATATTTTGGAGTTGCCAAATTCAGGTTTTTGAAATCAATGCATACCCTTAACTTGCCATTCTTTTTAACCACAGGCACAATATTGGACAACCATTTAACATACTTGAGTATTTTGATGAAACTTGTTTTAAGGAGCCTAACAATCTCCTCTTTCACCTTTTGAACTACTTCAGGGCTCATCCTTCTTGGTTTTTGCTTATGTGGCTTGAAATTAGGCTTTATTGGGAGCCGATATTCCACTAATGACCTGTCCAAACCAGAAAACTCATTATAAGACCAAGCAAAACAATATTTATATTATTCTAGGACAACCAACAACTGGTTCCTATCAATAGGATCCAACCAAGTACTGATGTAGGTGGGTTGTTATATTGAACCCTCGCCTAGGTTGACTTCTTCTAGGGGATCTTGCATTTGAGCACTCATTGATGCTCCCCTTTTGACTTTTTCTATCTTTGATGTAACCTTTTCATCTTGTTCTGCTCCTACCTTTTCTGGTTCAACATCTATACTCTCTTCTTCATAGACAAAGTTTGTCTGTAGAGCCTCTTCTTCCTGTATTTCATGGACTTTAGTTTCAATGTCCAATGCACAATACTTACCAAGAGCCAAAGGTCTAGCCTCTTGTTGCCCCTGACTACAGCCAATCATCATGGCTTCTTTCTCTTCTTCCTGAACCTTCTGGACTATTGCCTTTATGTCCAATCTTGAAAATTTAATTAAAGTCAAAGGTCTGGTCTTGACCTTGATCTTTTTTCTTATAACCAGACATCATTGGCATCTTTGATAATGAACTCCTCATTAGCACTCTCCTGTACTAGATGCTTCAAGTGTGTCACTTCTTCATCAGTCGTCACTTCGGCTGTTACATTAGACTTCCTTAGTACACCAAGTGGTACCATCCCTTTAGTGTGTAGTTTGGCTTCTGCAAAATCTGCACATGCAATAAAGGGTTGTGGATCTGTATCGATCTCCTATGTTTCCCCATTACCTATTGCTATCATTATCTTCTGATACAAAGAAGAAGGCACACATTTGTTTGTGTGGATCCAATCCCTGCCAAGCAAATCATTATATTTGGCATTGTAATCTATGACAAAAAATGTTTTCATGCAGTCTCTGGTTCCCACACTCAGGTTGATAGGCAGAGTGCCTTGAGTTATCTGTTTATCTCCAGCAAAACTAGCAATGGTATTGCTTGTTGGGATCAGCCTGGGATTTCTTTTCCCCAACTTCTTCAAGGAGGATCGTGGAAGCAGGTTCACTGTTGCCCCATTGTCCACCAGTACTCTGCCCATTTCTATTCCATCGAAATAAGCCTTAATGTACAGGGGCTTAACATGTTGAGTCATGGATATTATATGGTATTTGAAGAGATATGAGAGGTTAATGCTTACCTCTTTACTCTCTTCATCAGTTTCCATGGGCCTGGCTATCTCAGATTTATCTTGGACCATGCTGCTTTGTGAATCCCTGCACCTTCCTGGCCTTCTTGGTTCTCCTCTTCAGCGTGAAATTCCTTAGGCAGCACATAAACCATGTTAACTAGCATTGGAGGGAATAAGCCAAATTTTAACTACTGGCTGTGTTTGTTCTTCTTCCATATTGGTTTGCTCTGATGCTCGGGAAGCATCCTTTATACTACATTCTGGTACCTCAATATTAGCAGGTTCCTTCGAAGCAATTTGCTAGTCGTCTACCTTTGTTGGCTTTTCAACCATAAAGGTCTGCTCAGCCATAAAAGCTTCGAACATTTCGTCTTTAGCCAATACCTTTTCTTGGCCTGGTTCAATTTCTTTATCTGTGTCGTCATCACTTTCCATCAAGGCCTTGTCAAGGCCTGCTAGGCTGGATTTCTCTTTGGCTCTTAGTTCAGCATGAACTTTGGCCATTTGTTCTTTATTGGCACTCCCTTTGATCTTAAGACTAGATTTCGAACCTTCTCCTTTCCCTATCTGGCCTTTTGATTGAGCCAAGGAAGTACTTTCTCCATTCTTCTTTAAATCTCTTTGGTACTGGGTGCACCTTTGCTGGATCTTCCTTCTTTGAGACCTGGAGATTATAGAAACCATATTTGGTTCCCTTGTCTTTGGGTTTTTCAATAGTACCTAATTATTTGGGGCTACTAAAAGGGGGTTTGATCATTTTTCTTTTCCTCCAAAACCTCTTCCTGGGTAGGCATGTAACTCCTCAAAATAAATATAATAAACCATTCAAAACATTAAGTAAATAACATTATGAATCAGAGTGTAATGTCCCTCTATTACATGAGATTCGATTATACAAAAGGGTGACACATAAGATATACATTCATAAATAGAACACCCTGAATCTACAATATGTGTTACCAAACAGTAATAATGTAATACAAGTTATACATGTAATTATATACCCTAAAGGCTTACATCTTCCAAGTCAAGGCTTAGGTACATCAAAAGTGAGTCGTAAGCTCAATACAAATAAAGCCTTAGGCTTGTACAAACGTTAAATACAAATAAATAAATAAATAAAACAAAACAAAACAAAACAAAACAAAATTGAGCCTTCAACTCCATGGTCTTCCCAAGCTAAGTCCTTGTTGAAGGCATATCACCAGCACTTGAAAATGGTTTTTCCCAAATAGGGTGAGCCAAAACCCAGTAGAAATAATCTAATACAATATATGAATCTTAACAAATATATAAGTATGACATGCACATACAATGTCCGTGATAAAATCATTTATCACTCTTTTGCAAAATCATACAATGTTGAACTTATATCTCAATTTATGAGTCATTTCTATTTTAATCAGACAACCAAACCGAGGATACAACTCAATGGTTCTCTAACCAATACAACCATATAAAAACACTTCTATTTGCCATTTTACGGATATTTTGTCCATGGGAATCGGCACCCATGTATACTCATGGTTTTCGAGACTTTCACCCTAGAGACTCCGGCTAACTTAATTCAATGGAGTACATCCCATTTCTTCTCCCAAATATGGAGTACAACCAATTTCTTCTCTCGAACATCATACATTTACAATGTGTTAAGATGTGACAATGCTCAATGCAAATGGGTGAAAATTAGTTTCAATTCACCTAATTCTCATGCAATTTCTACAACAATCATAGCTATTGTCCATCGATATACAATTTTTAAACAGATATACAATCTCCAGGATAGATAAATTATTCAAATTCCATAGGTGAGTGATAATACGTATCCAACTCCACCATTGATATAAACATCCATCCAATTTCACATTTTCAATACCAATTTCATTTATGTATACGAAATAAATGTTTGAGACATTTTAGGGCAAACTCCTTTTCCTTCTAAAATCCAATCCAAGTATCAAAATCAACAATTTTATTATAACACAACCTCATATTTACTCTCATAACCATTTCTAATACATCCATTTGTAAACCCCAGTTTTGATTTTAAACCAAAACCCTAGGTTTGTCCAAAATCTCTCCAAATCACATTATTGATTATACAAAACAAATAGCTAAGTTAAAAACCATAGAAGAGTGTAGAAAATCCCTTCTTTAGAGCTAGAAGACAAGCAAAGCAAGGAAGAAACTCGGGTGAAGGCGAAACCTAACTCTGTTTAGATGAAAATGTAGCCCTTGAGATGTTCTACCTTTTTAACAAAGGCACATGGGTAGAGAAACCACTAAACCTAGGTGAAAATGTAGAGAGAGAAAATGGGCTTTAGAGAGAAAAGCTCTAGATCTAGGGTTTTTAGAAAGTTTAGAGAGAGACAGAGAGAGATAAGAAAAAGTGATGTAAAAAGTGATTCTTACGGGCTGATATACGTACAGTCCGCTCGAGTGCAAGAAGTGATGCTCGAGTGTCCAGACACAATAAGTTGTTCTGCTTGAGCGTAAGAAGTGACACTTAAGTATAGAATACACACTTCCAGTAGTTTTGCAGACAATAGACCAATGCTTAAGTGCAAGAAAGGCCACTTGAGCGTAGAAAACACCCTTCGAGCTTAGAATACATTCTCCTAGCAGTTTCACAGGCCTACAAAAGTACTGAGAACTCACAAAGCCCGCTCGAGCATAGGAGTAAAATTCTAGGCAACAAAAGTTTGAAAACCAAGCTACCAACCTATTGTAAAAGCAACCAGTACAACCCAATAGCCAACTCAAGGGGGGAGGGGAAAGGGAAATAAGACATGGACAACAATACGAAATCATGAAACCCAAGTCTAGAATACAAAATGAGTTAGGTCTAAGCCAGAATCGCCAAAAGGCATCACTTTTGGTTTGTTTTGCATGACAAGCCAATTAGGTACCCTTGGTACCTATGTTCCTACTACTTTGGTTGGTGGACCTGCTACCCTTGTCTTTGAAACTGTCTTAGAGGGCCAATCATTGGCTCTAGTGCCTTGTCTTGAGCCAAATTTAGGCTTTCTTTCAGGCTAGCTGACTGTCTTGTAGTAGTCATGTGGCTTGAGCTCATGCAGAGGTCTCTTACCTCTTGATAGATTCCTGGTGTCTGGAGGTCTAGCCGAGGGTGGCAGCTGCCTAGAACCAGTTGGAAATGGCCTCCTACCATAATTGTTGGCTAGCCTACGGTCTTTCTGCACATCTTTGTAGCATTGCTTCCTATCAGTTGGGAGCCCTCTCAGCCTATTATAACTCAACCTGCATCTGGGACACATTCTCTGCATTATAGCTGCTTTGAGAGAGTCATTATCTAATGTTTCTTTACTGGAGCCATCCCTTTGGCCTACAAAGCTTTGTCCATTGGCTGGTGAACCTTTTGTGTTCTTCTTGAAGATAGTCTGGCTAGCAACATACATTTGCACACTGACTTCTTCCAATTCCTTCAAAGAGGGATTCTGGAAATCTGGTATGCTAACATTAGCTGATGCCTCTCCAATTTCTAGAAATGGGTTCGTATCAATTCCCATAGCATTTTCAGTCTTGTTTGGAAATTTTAGCCTCTCTTTCCGAATTTGTTCTTAGATCCTGTCTCAAAAAACAATGCAATTTTTAGTTGAGTGAGATCAAAAGTTATGCCATTTGCAGTACAATTTCTCATTAAGTTGTTCAGAATTTGGGATTTTAACTCCTTTAGGTAACTTTAAGAAATGTGCTGCTAGCAAATGATCAAATATGTTATCTACCGTTGTTATGTCAAAAGAACATTACCTATGAAGGTCTTTTCTTTTAAATTGTTGGTCAATTGTAGTATTTTTTTGAATCAATGCCTCACAGGTCATAGGTTCTTTTCCTATGATCTCTGCTGCATCAATTTCAAAGTTAGGGTCCCTATAATAAGTCCTATAGGATGCATTGCTTCGGTCTTGTTCTTCTTAAAGTAAGGTTTCATATCTAGGAACTTTATAAAGTAAGTTCCACTAGATCTCAAAACACTATTGAGTCAAACTTCTTTCGAAGCCTCAATTCTAGCCCATTTTGGGCCAATCTAACAAATTCAAGTTTGGGTAAAACGACCCTAAATTTGTTACATGCTTTTTGAATCTGACAATGAATTGAGTAGCCTTCTCATCAGGTCTTTGGCTCAATCTTGCGAAGTCTGCTATGGAAACCTCAAGTTTTATTAGGAAAAATTGGGCATGAAAGACTTCCTTCATTTGTTGCCAAGTTTGAATAGAATCAAATGTAAGGTTAGTGTACGAAACAAAAGCTGCCCCGGTTAGAGAATTTGAAAAAAGTTGTAGTTTCATATAATTATTATTAGCAAACTCACCACATTGGCCTGTAAATCTGACAATGTGTTCAATGGTTGATCGGTTTCCATTCCCATAAAAAAGGGTAAAATCTGGTATTTTATATCTCTTTGGGTACTCTTGCAGCCTATTTACCCATTCTGGGTAAGGCTTTCTGTAGACAGGAGTCTGGACCCCCAAAGCAATGGCTCCACAAGTTTCTCTTACTATATCAGCAATGTGGTCTCTAGGCACCATGTTGGTTCTATTTGAGCCACTATTGGAGGAGCAAACACTGGGTTTGGAGGAACCACTTGTGCTTGAGGTCCCCTTGGTCCAAGCATAGGCATATTTGGGACTGGTTGTCCCTGTTGTGCCTGGTAAGCTTGAGGATATGGTTGACCCCTTTGGGCAGGTGCCTGGCCTACAAAAGGCACTGCAAAAGGAACCGCTAGAGAGAGAACAAACATTGTTTCTCTTCTAATTGCAGGAATCCCATCCAACCCCCCGGGTATAGCTTCGAACATGGGATTAGTATATGTTCTGCCATTTCTTTGTGTTGATCTTACTCCACCAATATTTATGGCTTTACTAGTAGGTATAGACATGTTTTGGCCTGTTAGGTTTCTAGGAAGGGGCTCATACCATGATTGAGGCAGTGGCACTGGTCTTTCAGGTGTTTGATTACTAGTTTGACCATTATTTTGCCCATTATTTTGTGTAGGCTGTCTATTTCGAGCCAATTGTTGTTAAAGCAAATTTTTGTTTTCTTCAGCTTGTCTAATGATGGGTGGTTGATATGTATGCATTCGATCCAAAAAGGATACTGCTCACCTCTCCATTGTGTACATTAATTGTTGTCCCATAATATCCACTAAACCAAGCCATTAATTAACTGGTTGTGTAGATGAGACAATCGAAGGGCCAGCTTCTTAGCCTTGCTCAATATTCTAGACTTGGGTTGTATACCATGAAGTAATGGTTTCTTCAACCAATTGTGGAGGATTGTTTGAAGCAAGCACATTTTCGGGATGTGTCTTAACAGTTTCCTCTATATTAGTTCCTTCTACACCTTCTTCAAGGTGGTCATTTTCTCCTTTTGCTCGACGTCTAGCCATTTTCCAAGTCCCACTGGGTGTGCCAAAAATATATGTTAGCTTTTTTGGCTTTCGAATGTTAATAATGTAATTTTAAGCGTGCTAGCAAAGATCAATAAGTCCTTACAGAAATTTTAATTGCCAATCAATTATCAGACGATTGTGTTAAAGTTTTTTCAGCCTCAATGAAAATGACTTTTATTGGTGGCTTTGCTTAGGAGAAAATTAAAGATATTGACAATGACAATGGATAAAAATAGTTTCATGAATTGAATTTCATTAATTAATAAGAACTTACAATGATACCTTTGCACTTTCAAAACCTCGAAGGGTTTTACAACAATGGACTACTTGGAACTACTCCTAGGAATTGAAGTGCAGTACAGGAATTGAAGAACAGGAAATGTAAAAACTAGAAAATAAAAGTAAATAACTGGTTTTTGGATCTGAGTATGGGCTTTTTCCCTGCTGGCCTTATTTTCTATTTATACCCTCTAATAGCAACCATCGAAATGGTCTTCTAACCATCGAAATGTCCTTCCACGATCACTGGTCATGGCCTTGAATAGTTTGCTTCCACTCCACCATTCTTGTAGTTGAGCTTCCCTCTTGATTTTGAATTTGAATTATGAGTAACCGTTGGGCCACGTCACCTCATGCCTTCTAACTACTCCAATGCTGCACAGATCCACTATTACCAATATAAGTTGCCAAAT
This sequence comes from Camellia sinensis, assembly GCF_004153795.1. NCBI lineage: Eukaryota > Viridiplantae > Streptophyta > Magnoliopsida > Ericales > Theaceae > Camellia > Camellia sinensis. The sequence continues at coordinate 111,749 of NW_021029858.1, read as the reverse complement.
GTCTACTGTTAATTAGAGATTTGCATTAACTTTCCAAATTACCCCTGATGAGCCAAGTGCTAAGCTGATTTGATAAAATGCATAAGATTTCACAAAAATGCGTATGTTTGTTTCAAATAATGTAGAACAATACAAATGAGTAAGTTTTCACAAATTTTGTAAGTGATTTCACAAAATACGCAAGTTTTCACAAAAAAATGCGTAAGTTTGTAATCAAAAGTTGAGAACAACACAAAAATGAGTAAATTTTTACAAATTCTGTAAGTGATTTCACAAAATGTGCAAGTTTTCACAAAAAATGCGCAAGTTTCTTGTGAAGAGTTTAGAACAATACAAAAATGAATAAGTTTTCACAAAATCACGTAAGTCATTGCACATATAGGTATGTTTTCATAAAAATGGCTAAATGATTTGACAAAAATGCATAACTTTTCACAAAAATAGATAAGTTGCTTCCTATAAATTCAAAACAACACAAAATGCATAGGTTTTCATAAATCACATAAGTTATTTCACAATAATGCGTTAGTAAACACAAAAAACGCATAAGTTTGTCCCCAAAAATTTAGAACAACACAAATATGTGTAAGATTTCAAAAATCAAGTAAGTCATATCAGAAAATCGCATAAATTTCTAAAAAATAGGTAAGTTCGTAAGTGATTAAAAGTACGAGTAAATTGTTCGATAACACTTTTATTTTATAAAATTGCATAAGTTTTGACAAAGTCACATGAATTGTGTCACGTAAGTCAAGGTGGATAGCACAAAATAATGCGTAAGTTTGTTCATACAAATTTTCAACAATACAAAAATGCGTAAGTTTTTACAACTGACGTAAATGGTTTTCGAAAAAAAAAAAAAGTTTATACAAATACGAGTAAGACCTTGGATAACACATTTATATCACAAAATTTTGTAAGTTTTCAGAATTTACGTAAGAGATTTTTCAAAAACAAAAATACTTAAGTTATCAAAAATACGAGTAAGTCTTGAAAAAACAGTTTTATTTCACAAAATTGCATAAGTTTTCACGAAGTCATGTAAGTTGTGCCACAAAACTCAGAGTGGATAGTACAAAATGATGCATAATTTTGTTTCTAAAAATTTTCAACAAAACAAAATTGCATACGTATTCACAACTTATATATATGGTTTCAAAAAAAAAAAAAGAAGGCTAAATTATCAAAAATACGAATAAGTCCTTTGAGAATACATTTATATTACGTAAATGATTTTCCAAAAACGAAAAAATGTAACTAATCAAAGTTGCGAGTAAGTCTTCAAAGAATACTTTATTTCACAAAATTACTTAAATTTTCATAAAGTCACGTAAGTTGTGTCACAAAACGTAAGATGGATAGCAAAAAATAATGTGTATGTTTGTTCCTAAATGTTTTCAACACAAAAATGGGCAGGTTTTCATAATTGGCATTAATGGTTTCCTAAAAAAACCGCAAAAGTTCTCAGAAATACGAGTAAGTCCTTGAAAAACACATTTACATTACAAAATTTCGCGAGTTTTCACAACTTACGTAATTGATTTTCCAAAAACGAAAATGTGTTAGTGAACAAAAATATGAGTAAGTCTTGAGAGAACACTTTTATTTTACAAAATTGCGTAAGTTTTGACAAAATTACTTAAGTTGTGTCACAAAATTTAGGGTGGATAGCAAAAAATGACGCGCAAGTTTGTTCATAAAATTTTCAACAACACAAAAGTTGTGTAAGTTTTCCCAACTTATGTAAGTTATTTCCATAAAAATGCGTAAATCATGGCAAATACGAGTAAGTCTTTGGAGATCACTTTAATTTCATAAAATTGTGCAATTTTTGCAAAATTCGCATAAGTTGTGTTACAAAATTCAGGGTAGTTAACACAAAATGACGCATAACTTTATTCTTGTAAATTTTCAACAACTTACTGATGATGCCAGCTTGTTTTCACAACTAATGCAATTGATTTGCCAAAAAATATGAAAGTGATTAGAAAAACGAGTCTTTGGAGACAACTTTTACTGACAAAATCGCGTAATTTGTCACAACTAGCGAAATTGATTTCTTAAAAATTGTGTAAATTATCACAAATACGATTAAGTTTTTTAACAATATTGTTGCGAGACAAAATTGTGTAAGTTCTCACAAAGTCGCGTAAGTTGTGTTACAAAAGTCAGGGTGGTTAACAGAAAATGGCGCGTAAGTTTGGTCCTACAAACTTTCAACAACAAAAACTTGCGTACTTTTTAATAATTGACATAAGTGAGTTCCGAAAAAATGCGTAAGTGATCAAACATATGAGAACACTTTTATTTCACAAAATTACATAAGTTTTTACAAGTTACGTAAGTGATTTCACAGAAAATGTGTACGTGGTAACAAATGTGAATAATTATTTGGAGAACATTTATATTTCATAAAATTGTGTACGTTTTCACAAAGTTGCGTAAGTTATGTCAGAAAATGCAAGGTGGTTGGCAGAAAATGATACGTTAGTTTGTTCCTAAAAATTTTGTACAATACAAAAATGCATAAGTTTTCACAACTGATATAAATGATTTCTCAAAAAATGCGTAACTGATCACAGAAATCATGATTCTAGAAATCATTTTAGAAAACAAAAATATTTACAAATATTTTTTATAATTTTTTTTTTAAAAAAAAAAAGAGAGTTTGGTTTTGAGTTTTGAAAAGAGTTTTCAATTGAGTTTTGAGTTGTGTGTTTGGTTATGAGTTTTAAAAAAAGTTTTGCAACTTTTTTATTGGAATCATAATTCCAAAAGAGAACCAAACGCAGCCTAAGTTTGTCCTAAGTTTTTGTTCTCAGTAAATTATTATTATTATTATTTTTGTGGTACATATTTATCTCATTTTCTATATGGACGAAATTTCTCTCTCAACAATGGTACATATTATGTATTTCACACTGACAAATGCATTCACAATGATGCATTCAGGTGAAGCATCCCATTTTATTGAGTTGGTAAGCAATTAGAAATTGACACCTATGAAATTACATTATTGTGTATTAAATTGCGAAAACTCCGAATAATTTTATTTTATATATGTCAATTTCTAATTACTTACACGCTCAATAACATACGCGCACCCTTAACACATGATGCATTTGTGAGTGCCGTGTCATGAAAGTTTCTATTTCCCTCCCAAATTTGGACCACCGAAAATCAACATTGGCAAACTACCTTTGAAATCGCACCAACCCAGTACTATTCTGTCAGCACCCACTGTCTCTGTTCTTTGTAATCTCGCCAACTCAGTTTCATTGCTACTTACAATTTCGGTCACCTGTTCTCTCCCTCTCTCTCTCTATTTCGGTTTCGCTCTCCATCTCCACTCATACTGTTCGTGTTGCTCTACATTTCACCCTTTTAGGGTTGTGCATTAAATCTTTAAACTGCCTAACCCATCCAATTCAGACTGACCCGGACTGTTACAAATGATTTCAAAGAAAGAAATAGTCGACAATGGATTTTTTATGTTGATTTTCGCGGGTATGTGGTCAGAAATGGATTATTTATATACAGACCCGGTCAACCCGATCCAACCGAAGATTTTTATTATTATATAATATTATATATTTATCTTAGAACTACACCTAGTCTTAATCAATCTAACTTTTGACAGACTGTGTTTCTATTTTCCATAAACAAATGTTTTCTCTCTCCTAAATTCTAAGTTGAACAAAAAATAAAGAGACTTTTAAATATATATTATACTTGTCATGGGAATACACATTTGTGCTTTGGTAGATGTGTTTTTTTATTTTCCATAGGCATTAATATCTCTCTCATGAAGACAAAAAAGAAGAGTCTCATCACTCTTCTCTCTGTCTCTCTCTCTCTCTCTCTCTGACTCATCCCTCAATCTCTCTTTCTGTCCTCAATGCTTCTCTTTCTTTCCCCTCTCTACTTTTCTTTAGCTGGTGATGGTGGATGTTGCGACTACAATGAACGATGTGGTGTGGTGGCATTTGAGCAGTGACAGCTTCAATTAGTTATGGCAATGGCAGTGATAATGAGTCCCTATCTTTTTCTTCTTTTTTTCCCCATTTTCTCTCAACCTTCTCTATTTCTCATAGATTTGTAAGTATATATGTATATATATGATTTCAATTTCATTTTTCATAATTTTTTCTACCTTTATTAGATGTTCGAAATCGACCAAACCGACCACCAAACCAAGGTATTTAAGTCGGTCGATTTCAAAGTGCAATTTGGTTGACAACAGATGACTAATTTTGTAACCTGAAGGAATCGGTTCAGCTGACGGGCTAAGGGTAAACCCGAGCTGAACAGACCCGTGCACACCCCTACGTTCTTTTCTCGTGCTCTTTGATGGTACCAGTCGCCATTGTCACCGGTATCTTTCAGTGTCTCTGGTTTTTATTTTTTTTTATGTTGTGTTTTGTACTCCGGTATGTTACACTATCACCAAATGGAGCCTACATTTCACACCTAAATTTTTAATTTAATTTCTATAATTTTAAATTGAACAATTTGGTTTCTATGCTATAATTTAATTTTTTGTTGTCTAAATTTTTGTTAATCTTATCTGTGTATATCTTAGAAAATTGACAAGTGTTCCAAAATAATTAATTTTAATATTTAATTCAGACATAATGACTAAATTGAAACTAAACTTAAATTGTAGGGATCAAATTGTTCACTTTAGAACTATAGGAATTAAATTAACTCCGGTATGTTACACTATCACCAAATGGAGCCTACATTTCACACCTAAATTTTTAATTTAATTTCTATAATTTTAAATTGAACAATTTGGTTTCTATGCTATAATTTAATTTTTTGTTGTCTAAATTTTTGTTAATCTTATCTGTGTATATCTTAGAAAATTGACAAGTGTTCCAAAATAATTAATTTTAATATTTAATTCGGACATAATGACTAAATTGAAACTAAACTTAAATTGTAGGGATCAAATTGTTCACTTTAGAACTGTAGGAATTAAAATAAAATTTAGATGAAATTATAGAGGTGAAAAGTGTAATTAACCCTAATAAATATAAATGTATATAAAAAGTTTCTCTCATGATTTTAACTGATGTAATTTTTATTCAATTGAAGGGTTGGATTACAAATTCAATAATAGAAAATGTGATAATTAAAGATTAGTGTTAAAGTTAATCAAATTTTTTATTTAATATTTAATAGTTTACTCCCTACTCACATAGTGTGTGGGACTTACAAGATGTGACACTATATGAATATAGAGTAAAATATTAAGTAAAAAAAATCTATAAATTATTTTTTACATTGTCCTCAGTTAGGAAACTTTAAGGTGAGAAGCTTGGTTGGAAATTGTTAGCTTTAAAAAAAAAAAAAGATTTAAAAAAAAATCTAATTGAATTTGTTTTTCAGTAGAAATTTTCATTGCATGCTAATGCATGTCGTGTAAAGTTACAATATTTTACGATATGAAATGTATGTTGTCTAAAGTGAAAATATTTTGTGACAGTTTTTTATGCTGTGAAAATATACATTTTTTACAGCATACTTTTGCATGCCATGAAAAAATCGGATTAAAGTTTTTTGTATTAGAAGTTTTTAAGACATGCTAATGCATGCCGTGTAAAGTTAAAATATTTATGACATAAAATGTATGTTGCCTTAAGTAAAAATATTTTACGACATATTTTTGTAAACTGTGAAAATATACATTTTTTTATGGTATACGTTTGTATGCCATAAATGTATGAATTAACGACTTACATTGTATGTATGCTGTTATTGAAAAAACATTAACGGATTGAGAAAAAAAATGTTGTCGAATGTACTAACTATGACATGCATTCGATGCATGCCATTATAGTGATTCTAGTTTAAGACCCGACCAATTTGATATTCTGAATTCAGGTTTCTTGGTTTCGTACTGTTGTTCTTGTCTTATTCCTCTTTTCCCTCCTTGAGTTTGCCTATTGGGATGTGTTGGTTGTGCTTGAAATGAGTTGGTAGCTTATTTTTCAAAAAGTTTGGTTGCCCAGATTTTGACCTCTACGCTCGAGCGGTCTTGCAAACTCTCTGTACTTTTGTAGGTCTGGAAATCTACTGGAAGAGTTTATTTTATGCTCGGGTGGTGCTTCCTACGCTCAAGCGGTCTTGACTCGAGTGGCCCTTTCTGCGCTCAAGCGTTGGTCTGTTGTTTGTAAAACTACTAGGAGTGTGTATTCTGCGCTCAAGTGGAATAACTAAATGTGTGTCGTAGCTCGAGCGATACATCTTGCGCTCAAGTGGACTGTGCGTATATCAATTCGTAAGTCACTTTTTACATTACTTTTTCACCTCTCTCTCTAAACATTTCAAAACCCTAAATCTAGAGCTTCTCTCTCTAAAACTTACTCTCTCTGCAAATACACCAAGATCTACCCATTTCTCCACCCTACTCCCTTTGTTAAAAAGGTAGAGCTACTTAGAGATTCGTTTTCATCCAAATAGAATTGGATTTCAGCTTCCTTGAGGTAGGGATTTTCTGCACTCTTTTATGATTTTTCACGTAGTTATTTGTCATTCATAAACATTCTTGTGGTTTTGGAGGATGTTGAACAAATCTAGGGTTTGGGTTTAAAAAAAAAATCAAAAGAGGGGTTTTCAAATAGATGTGTGGAAAATCGTTATGAGAGTGGAAATATGGTTGATTTGTGATAAAATTTTTGATTTTGATACTTGGATTGGATTTTTGAAGAAAAAGTGGTTTTGCCCTAAATGTTTCAAATATTTATTTTGTATAAATAAATGGAATTAATGTTAAAAATGTGAAATTGGGTGGATATTGATATGGATGGTGAAGTTGGATATGTATTGTCACTCATCTTGAAATTTGAAAAGTTTATCTGTATTAGAGATTTTATATCTCTTTGGAAATATCCGTTTTGGGACTATTGGTGGAGGATAGCTATGATTGTCATAGAAATTGTATGAAGATTAGGTGAATTAAAACAAATTTGTCATCCATATGCATTGAGCATTGTTGTTTATTTAATACATTGCATACGTATATGAATATAAGAAAAATGGGTGAATGTTGGAAAGATGTGTGTATTACCAAATTAAGTTGGCCTGTGTGTCCAAGGTGAAAGTCCTGAAAAATGCGTGTATACATGGGGAAAATTCCCGTAGACGAAATATCTATAAAATGGCAATAGTAGTGCTTGTATAGACTATATTTACATAGGTGTCATTTGACAGTTTTCCACTAGCGAAATATCTGTGAAAGATTGTACTAGTTTGAGGTTTTCCCCCTTGTTTTCTATTATAAAAAGCATAGCTTGAGAATTGTGATCTCAACTGAGCATGGCATAAAACCTTATAGCTTTGTTAAGATTCATATATTGTTTAGGATTATTTCTACTAGGCTTTGGCTCACCCTATATCGGAAAACCATTGTCAAGTGTTGGTGAGATGCCTCTGCCAAGGCAATAGCTTTAGAGGATTGGAGCAAGAGCTACATTTTGTTTACTTCTTGTTATTATTTTGTACAACCCAGGGCTTTACTTGTATTGGATTTAAATCCATCTTGATGTAACCAAGTACAGTCTTGGAAAGTTGTAGCCTTCAGGGCATTTCTATTATCTGTTTAACTTCTATCTCATATCTTTGTTGTTGGTACATGCTATAGATTCCGGGTTAGGACTTATGAATGTATATTCGCATGTGTCACCTCTTTTGTACAACTACGTTAATTATAATGGACGGATATTATACTCTTATTTTTATTGTTATTTAATTGTTGTTATGGATGGTTTATTGTATTTATTTTGAGGTGTTAGAATTTGGTATCAAAGTGTACTAGGTTTGAATACTTTGGATACGTGGGAAGTGGTTATTACCACAATGGGTTTATCTTGCTTGTTAGAGACTTAAGTATGACGCTATTTGTTTACATGATAACATGTTTATGTGACTATATGGGTATGAGATTTAGTTTCTAGGATGTTGATCGGGTCCTTGAGTTTCTGGGAGTCCTGTTGGAAAAAC